>WAAD01023888.1:11236-99174 GCA_013389945.1 Fregata magnificens | reverse complement strand
GCTGGAGCGTGTCCAGAGAAGGGCAACGAGGCTGGTGAAGGGACTAGAAGACAAGTCTTATGAGGAGCGGCTGAGAGAACTGGGGTTGTTTAGTCTGGAGAAGAGGAGGCTGAGGGGAGACCTTATCGCTCTCTACAACTACCTGAAGGGAGGTTGTAGTGAAGCGGGTGCTGGACTCTTCTCCCAAGAAACTAGCGATAGGACGAGAGGAAATGGCCTGAAGTTGCGTCAGGGGAGGTTTAGATTGGACATTAGGAAGAATTTCTTCACTGAAAGAGTGGTTAGGCATTGGAACAGGCTGCCCAGAGAGGTGGTGGAGTCGTCTACCCTGGAGGCGTTCAAAAAAGGTGTAGACGTGGCACTCCAGGGGCTAGTTTAGGAGTCATGGTGGTGTTAGTTGATAGTTGGACTTGATGATCTTAGAGGTCTTTTCCAACCTAATGATTCTATGATTCTATGATTCTATTCTGTGCATTGCAGTGCTGCCTCTGTTTATGGAATTGCCCTTTTTAATACCCAGTGTAAGTGTCAGTCTCTATAACACAAAGTTTTCAAAGTGCTACAGCAGGTGATTAATATGGGTGACGTGTTTAGAGAAGTCCTGCGTTGTTCCTGCGTTCCTTCCAGCTCCTTGTTTCTTCAGACCCTGGGCTACACAGGGAGGCTCCGTTAATTGCCAGCTCCCATGTGAGAAGCGCACACTGCCTCTTCTGCACATGCATGGAGCATCCAGGCACAATCTGATGGGATGATAGCTCTCTAGGAATAACGGTTGGCAATAGACACTTCACTGAAGTAACAACACGTGAACTATCTAATCTCATCTCCAACTTTGTCTTTTTCAAATCCAGTTGTTACTCTTCAAACTTGCCACTTGTATTAGGAGAATAAATATGGCTACCTCGTTGTTGGCAATATTCTGCATAACACTCCGTGGCAAGCCCAGACAACAGTGCAACAAGTCAGAGAACTTCTAAGTCAGACATCTAAGACAGAAACAACTGTGGTGCATTTCCTACCCAAACTCTTTAAAAAGACTACACAATGAGATCACCCTGTGGTGACCTGGCTTTAGATGAACTCTTTTATTTCAAAATATATTTCTCCTGCTGGCATGAGAAATCAGATTTCAATATTTCCTTCACAGCAGCCTGAATGAGTATGTTTTGAGTCATAATGCCCAGCAGACTGACAGCGGGAATTCTAGCTGATGGGATATGCAACTTTTATTTGCTTCCTGTGAACACATATTTGTTTCCTGTTAAGAGCTTTCACAGAGACAGTATCATAAAGCTCACGAGCGTACGTGCTCAGATGCGCATGCATGGCAGAATGGCTTGAGTCAAACTGTTAAATGTTCAGTACTTTGAAAAGCTCTCTGTGTATTAGAGCCCTGCAGCCGGGAATCCAGAAGCAATGCCATGTGGTTGAGATGATCAAGTGTCTCAGATGTAGTAGCCAGCAGCAACAGCAGTGAGAGCACCAAAGAGATCGCAAGTTAAGGCCTTCCATCTTTGACACGCAGTCTATAAAAGCTAACCAATAATATTTAAAATCTGCTTAAGAATGATTTCCAGGATGATGAAATTCATCCCCCTGGTGAAAGACTAGCACTGTGTCTGGCAATAAGTCCCAATCTGACTTCTGCAGGCTGAGCTCCAATTTAGGGACATACAGATAAGAGAGTTGAATACATTTTCCCACANATTTTGAGAGAGGTTTTTTGGAAAAAAAAAAAAAAAAAAAAAAAAGTTAAAATGCTTTAGCTTGCTAGTGGGGTTTTTAATTAAGGGAGAAGGTTCCTCTTCTCCATCACCAAAGCATGGGGAGTCATCAGTGGTGTGAACCTACTTGGAATAGCAACAAGAGGAATCATTGCAGTTCCTGGCTGACCAGACAGGATTACAGAGCAGTTACGGCTGAAATATTGCTCTAAGACAGGCCTGAAAATGCAGGGTATCTTTGTCTTCCAGGTGCAACAGTTGCTGCTCTGGCTTATTTGAGTATCCTGTTCGGGTGTGCTCTATTCAATATGCAGATGCATAGCAAGGCTCACCAGACTAAAGGACCTTTATATATCAACATAGCTCTATTGTTGCTGGTAGTCAAACTACATTTTCTGAGCTAGCTTACTTGTGTCTGTAAGGCTGTATCACGCAGACTTTCTCTGATTTATAAGTCACCCTCTTTTTGCCTTGTCAAAAGAATTTGACCTCACTGACGTTTTAATACCAGGACCAGTGTGACATTTCAAAATAAGTCAAGATTTGGATTCTTCAGTAGCAAATAGATGTGTTGGAAAATGCTTGCAAAGCATGAAATTTCATCTTTTTTTCCATGAACTGTTAATGCAAAACTAACCAAACAGGATTTCAGCAAACTTTCAGAAAGCACATTTTTGGCTGTAGAACAAACAAAAGACATTTCAAACAAAGCATTAATTTCCCCACTTTTTGGAAAATCATAAGCACCTGAAAACAGGCATTCATAATGAAAGTTTCTCCTGCAATGTTTGTACAGTAACTATAGTGCAGCTACCACAATACTATAAGACAGCCACTAGATAATTGCAGCTATTATGCCACATTACAAATATTTACCACACTGTGGGCAATGAAAATTGCTATCTCAATGGATCCTGATTTTCCATGAGGAAAATAATTGCCTTTTGCTCTTGGCCAACTTATGGAACAAAAACCCCAGCATCATTATTTACTTTTGGTTCAGAAAGCATAAAATGGGTATCACACAGCAGTTTTTCATCCATGAAACTGTTGTATTGCTGAAAATTGGAAGATAATACAAATATTTTTCAAGAAGGTAAAATTAGTAAGCAAATTAGAATATTCCAACCCATTTGCTCTGGTTGCTGAAGCCGATTTTGCTGCTTAGTTCTGCAACCTCAGATCACACTTTCTTCTCATACTGTGCAACAGATACCAGAGGTGACACCGTCCAAGGACAGAAAATTGTCCTGAGTTTGTTTAGCTCGCGGGGGACATTCGGCATGACCACAGGCACCTGTGCAGGGAGCTCCCTTTTCTCCTGGCTCTTACAGCAGCCAGGTCATTTTGCAACCCCTTCTGGAGCTGAAGAAAAACCTAATGAAGTCAGTTACGAATTTGTGACAGGCCATGGACTTCTGGTTTTCAAACAGTCCAAACCCAGACCCAGATACCTTGGCAGTGGCAGTGGCCCATCTTCCCCTCACCTACAACCACTTTGTCTCACTTCCACACAACACTTTCATCACAAGTCTGTCTTTCTAGTAACCAGTAGAGCTCAGGCATGTTTCCCCCCATTTGGCACTCCTCTCACCCCATCCTTCTTACTGCGGTGTTTCCAGACAGTCAGTCACCTCAGGAAACTGTCAGGTTCATGGCTGACATTAAAGACGTGGCTTACTTGGAAAAGATAATGAAAACATGTTAGAAAAGTGACTGATTTGCAGACTTTTAAAGACCTGGTACAGCACTTGTCAAAGTTTGAGACTGCATTAGTTTAAATGCACATACTTTTTAGTGTACCTCTGGGGCAGAGTGAGCTTTGGTTTTCTATCTGAATTTTAATAAGACCCTTCTCCGTTTTCATCCATACCCACAAACATGCAAATCTCTGGTCCGTGAACTGGGACCAGATTACCTGGACAGAAGCAAGCACAACTTGTACAACTGACCATGAGTCAAGCTCAGAGGGACTGCTCCTTCCAAGTCATCCTGTGGTTTAAAACCAAAGATAAACCATGAAATAAGGGCGACTGCTTATCTCCCACATTGCTCAGCAAATGTGCCATGTCTCATTCAATCAAGCTGCTGCGGAAATACAACCCTAGCTTGAACGAATGCATCATTTTAATTCTCTTCAAAACCTGCTCCACTTTATTATGGCAAACCCTATGTTGGCTTGCAAATGTTCTTCCAGTGCCTTCCAATTACACCTGTGAGAGATGAATTTTATATACTTTATGCGTTTTCTACACACAAATTCACCTACCAGTTGAAGTGCACTGCCTGGCTTTTAGGTAATATATCATATATTGCCATACACACAGGATATAATCCAGTGAAGTAGCCTCTAAGACAGCCATCTGTAATGCAAGACCTTAAATATTACAAGAACAACAAAAGATGAGCTGATGATTCAGAAATTCAATGAGATGAACCAGACAACAAATTTCTTATGAAACTTCTCTTCTTAATCTGGAATTATTAATTTCTCACATTGCTAATGCCTGATCCCTTTTGGCAAAAAACATGAAATAGTCCTATATATCAAAACCAATTTTATTAGTATTATCATTATCTTAACAAACAGAGTAAATGAATTAATCAGCTATCAGCAACCCCATACATTCCTGCCACATTACTTCTCTGCTTCATATACATGTTTTTCTCTGGGGCTGTATTTCTGTATAATGGATACACATTGAATAATGTAAAATTTTGTGCTTCCAGCTGAGTTTGTTCAAATATTGTGAGCCTTCCTCAAGAACTTCATCAGATTTGTTTAATTAATTTTCTTTATTGGCATCAGTAAGAAAGAAAGATATGATCTATAAAAAAACAGGTTTATTTCCATCTGTTTCATCTCATATTGTTTTCAGTTAAGTTTTGTAAAAACATTGCTTTATCATGGTGATTAGACTGAATTAATTTAGGTGTCATGCAGCTATAGATCAGATAGACAGTTCCAGATCCATGAAATGTAGAACAGTTCACACCCACAGAGGAATGGCTAGAGAGTGTACAACTATACCTGCCTTAAGGAGAAAATCTTAGGTTTTTGATACATTCTGAACGAAACTAATTAGTGTAGCAAATCACAGACTGGTAACAATTATGTCGTGGCCACATAAATCAATTAAATCATCATTCCCTCTTCTCTTTGCTCAAATCCCTGAGTTAATGCTGTACAGAACTATGATTGACTCATTGCAGAAGTATTACTTTACACCACTTCTCTCTGCTCTAGTTGAACAACTTACCGATACGATATACAACGCTTAGTCATTCTACCTGCCCTTCTGTTGCACCTCAGCAGGTGCCAGGCTAATCATTTCATCTTTTCTTCACGCTTATGAAATGTGGATATAGAGAACAGTGGAGGATTTGGTTCAGTACCTCAGTGGCAGAAGCAGTGGAAGAGCCTCATCTCTCAGTCAGCAGCTACATGAAGTGCCCTTATGGCAGTGGTCTAATGTTAATGAGGTGGCATAACTGGGTATGAATGATAGCAAAGTGTTAAACAGGATTATAAGGAACTGCTATCCTCCCATGGGATCACCAGCACGGCTCTGCAAGCATCTTGGAAACACAGCAATATCAAATTGGATCATACTGAAATAGTATCCTGCCTCCAAGGAGACTGAACACTGGCAGACACTTCACAAGGAGAGATAAGAAAAAGTCATCCTCGATATATATGTTCCCCAGCTGGAAATAACAGCCCACCAATTTAAATTATTACTGTGCTGTCGCTTGGACTCTGGCCAAGAAGTATTATGCTTGTGACCTATGCTGAATACATGTGACATTCCAATTGAAAAAGAAGACGAAGATAAAGAAGGAGGAAAGAGTCCTATTACCATTCAGGTAACAGGAGGTTTTAATAAGCAGGTTCCTTAACTCAAATAACAAAGTCCTATACCAAGTTTGAGCTGAATATGTGCGAGGGCTGAATTTCTCAGCCTGGGCAAATGCAATGTTAATGAGAATAGCAGGAAGCCAGCACAGAGTTGGTGATCTGAGGGAAAACTCAATTCAAATGAATTGAAAATGTGGGAAGCAAGAAATAATTCAAAAAAGATGAACCAGATCCTTAACTGAGGTGAATCATCATTGTTAGACTGAAGGGTCTGGCTGGGTTGATGTATACATGCTGCAGATCAGGCTGCTGACAGGAAGCCGGAGGGCACCCAGTGGCACTCACCGCTGACTTAGGGGGTAGGTTGTGGCTTGGCCAGGGAAATCGGAGGAGAACTGGGAGCTATAACACAGCAACATGAGAACTGATCCACTACTTGTTTACCCAATACCTACATAAGTCATGGTTGTAGAAGCGAGTGGTATTTAGTCACTTGCAGATGGACACAGCCTGGCAAAAAATGCCAGGGAGGTTGCTCTTTCACGTATTCTCTTCCACTTCCAGCTGAGCCACAGCTTTCCCAAAACGAATTGGCTCAGCAGCTAGTGTGTTGGAAAATTACAGTGATCATGAGAATAGCATGCTGCTCTGAATTCGTCCTGAAGCTGTATTCCCCTATGGATTGTGCCCAGGAAAGACTGGTGCTTGAGAGGAACAGAAGAGCCCTTCAGGTCTATATTTCTTTTACTGAAGGATCTAATGATCCCCTTGTGAAGCAAGATTCACTGGAAGAGTCAGATGTTCTCTGTCACTTCTGATGGGCTCAGCAACTGCTAGCCTGGTGTAAGTGAACAGAGGAGGCACTTTGCTGTGGGAACCGCTCCAGCAACAAGGAGACAGCCCTTCCCCACTCCCAGGACAGCCCCAGGCAAAGGAGGGTGAAGGAGCAGCCTTCCTGCCCAGCAGTCCCCTGAGCTGGTCTCCTCTCCAGGTATCAGTCAGCCCCTGCCAGTAAAGGTGCAGCCTCACAGCTGGCAATTCTATTTTAGGGAATAAGCCAACAGCCAACCAAGCCTAAGACCAAAAGGTTCACAGGGCAGAACAAAATTCAGGTTTCCTCCGACTGCCACGGCCTGATGCCAAGCTCAGCCAAACCACCACACTCTGCCTGTAAATCACCTCCTTGTCAACAGTACTGTAGTTAATCTTAGTTATTGCAAAGATTAGAAATAGTCACTCATAATTAAATGCACATCACATTAATCAGCAGCCTGTTAGCACACTTTTCAAGAGCTAAAGGAAAGTTAAAGTGACATTGACAGATACAGTTCCCATTTGCTAAGTACTACTACTTGCTCCTGGTGCTTATACAGAGCCTGGCAAGCTTACAGAGTTATAAATTTATAAAATTTGTCCCCCTCCAAAATCCCCAGTTGAATGGAGCAGTAAAGACCTTGTCGAAAGAAGTTCATCCTAGTATCAAGGGTTTCAATAGCCACGTGTCTTATAAAAATTGTATATATATGTTGTTTCCATTTATGTGGTTTGTACACAACCCATTTTACCTTTTCAGTTACCCTGCAAAAATCCTTGGATTGCTACACATTATTGTGGAACCCAGTTCACATCCTCTGACTGATATGCTGCCAGGTTAGAAGATAAATATTCCTATGTTTATGGATAATCATTCTTAGTCCACTCGATCCTTACCACGTATTTTTAGATTCTAACCTGTTCTTGATCCAGAATATGTCTGAACTTCCTCTATATTTTTGTAAATTCCCAATCATACTTTTCTATGTGCCAATCCCAACACCAGAGGTTTGTTCCATGTTTTGCTTTGGAAACACCTAATTAATAATTACCTATGGCGTCAATAAACCCTGACTTGCATAAATGAAAATGTCACATCCTCTGACTCAGCCTGTTGCTTTGCTTTGGAAAATGCAGCAGACCTTCTGAGGGATAGGTAGATATTTGTCTTTTATTCATAATTAACTAAAAAATCACACAGAATAAAGATTAAAACCTGAAGGGACAAGCTGAAACTACAATAGAAGCAAATATAAAGCAGAACATAAACCCCCCAGTGTTTCTGTGCCCCTAGATGAATGAAATGTCTCCCCCTTGCAAACAGAAGTAGTAGGGGTTTTGTCCAAAACTCTCTCCAAACATCCTGTCACTCCACACGACTCATCCTTTCTGTGGTCAGGGAAAAAAGACATGCAGAATTGTATCATTACATGCAAGTTAGAATCACTCCTTGCACTTAACAGAGTGCAAGTATAAATTCATATCAGAGAGTCCCTGTAAGAGAGTAACTGTTAAGTGAGTCACCATAAGCATTTCATTGTTCTAGAAAGACGTGGGACACCAGTGTAGTATTTCAATAAAACCTGTGGGTTTTTTCCTGAAAACCAGTTCTCCTGCGTCAGGATGGGAGTTACTCCCCCGGAGATCAATGGAATTTATTCCCATCCTGTGTTGGAATATTTAAGACAACAGGTCTCTCCTCCTGCTCTCTCTGGTGCAAGGTTTATCAAGACCATAATAGCCTTGGGCCTTATTTTTCTGCTAAAACATTCAATTGACTTCCAAGGGGGTTACTCCCATCCTGTGACAGAAAAACATCGTCCCCAACAGTTTCTGTGTTGAGCAGGGAGGGGCACTGTATTTTCTCCAGGAATGTCTTGGTTTAAAAGTCACCGGCACTGCTGCTGTCAGTCATCATTCCCCACGGAAGAAGAGCTCTTTCTCTCCAGGGGTCAGTGGCTTTTTTTCTCCCTTCCGTGCAGCAGCATGGTTTGGGCAAATCCACTATCAGGCTGGGTGCACACCTGGTCTCCCCCATGCTGGGGACCCCCCGCTTCCCAGACCACCCCTCTGGCCAGGAGGCACCATTCTAAAGAGTAGCAAGCCGCAAACCTTGCTGGCTCCACAGCCACACATTTAAAGATAATTTTTCTGCTGATTTCTTTTCACTAGCAGATTGAGACTCCCACCCTAGGGGGTAGCTTTGGGCTTTGCATCCTGACTGACCAGCGGTGCCTGCCCATCTCCCTGGTTTACTTGCTGAAGCAAATGGGAGGGACTGCAGACACAAGTGCTGAGTGTCTCCTGTCGGCTTTCTAAGCAGATCTACTCCCACCCACTTTCAGGTTTTGGTCTGTCAATGGAAACACTTAAATTGCCCTAAGCTGAAGAAGTATGGGGCGCCTAGGTACCTGATCATGACTTGCAGTCCACTCAGAGAGCTGGGCACTCAAATATTGACATTGCAATCCAGAAGGCTTTTACTGGCTCTTCCTTTTCATGTCCAGCCAAAAACAGTTCGAATTTTCCGAGACACAGCCACAGATTATTCAGGAGCAAAGACACCCACCACTAGTGGGATAACTGCTTCTGAAAGAAACAGCTGTGTACACACATGTATATACATGCACACAATCTTTACCCATTAGTAGAGCATAAATAAAAGTACTTTTTCAAGGCTTTGAAATATCTAATGGCAGGAAGGAAGCAGAGGGGTATTATCTCTGGACCCAATTTACATTGCATAGCGTCATGAGCAATCTAACCTAATTTTGCAGCTCTAGGACACTGGTGGATGCAGAGATAAGCAACCAGAGCAGCCAGCAACTCCAAAATATTCTAACTAAACCATGCCCATATATGAACCAAGGACCTGACTGCTCTCTCTTGATTTCTTTTGCACTTTCCCAACTAAAGCCTCGCCTGGGATTCAGTTTTGCTCTTTCTCCCTGAGCTTCTGCCCCAAAGTGTCCAACTGAAGATGCTACACATGCCTGCTGCCATCATACCCATTAACTTAACTCCATGGCAAACATGGAGTATTACCCTGGGTCAGACAATGTCATGGCCTTTACAAGGCCTCTGTTTCCTTCTTTGTTGTTTTCAGGGACCTAATCTTCAAACTGTCTTTTTCCCTCTGAATTTCAGTTTGAGATAACATGAGAGTACCAGAATACCTTGCTTTTCTTCTTTTTTTTTTCCATCCCATTAATGGTCAAGCTCCTGTCACTGTCTTTCAAATCCTGCAGAAAAAAAAAAAAGTAAGTCACACTTTTCCATGTATCTGCTTGTCTCTCAGATGCAAAAAGACCTTTGTTCAGTGCACTAACATATATAAAACTGAACATGAAACCAAACAACAGAATATTAATCAGAACATATCTTTTCACAGTACTATCGTATGTTTTAATTAAATATCCAAAGATTTATAGATATCTGGAAAAAGCAGAAAAGTTTAAAAAAATAATAATTAAAACGTGAAATACATCTGATGTGTTTAGGTAGTTACATCTGAAAATCAAACCTCAGTCTTCTCCAAGTCACATAACTAAAGCTGCTTTGTATTTCAGTCCTCCAAAGAACTAAATAATTCACTGGCTACTGTCCTGCAAAGTCATTTCCTCTCTTTGTTTTCCATACTTGAATTTTCATATCTTTTCCAACCTTTTGTGCATAGAATGAGTCAAGTTTGGCAATTTTGCCTAGAATGGCCCTTTTTTTTCCATAGATACAGTCTTTATTATCCTCTGTGACTCCATCTAACACAGACTTCTGTCAGTGCTCTCATAAATTATTCTTTTATGCAATTTTAAAACTGGTGACTGAAAAGGACTAAATGAGACAATTTGTACTATATTAGCAGGTACTGCTGAAGAATAGCAGTATCTACTTCAAATTCTGAATGTAGCTAACACATACATGGAAAACAGGAAAAAACACTTGTTTATCAGTTTTAGTTGTTGTAGAGAAGTGAAATTCAGCTTGTTTCATATAATTGGTCCTGACAATTACACCAGCACTCTTCTAGGAGTTCTTGTTTCTATCCAAACACCATGTGCCATAGGAAGTTCTGCACATATGATGCATCTCTGCACAGTCTGTCAGCAGAGAGTGTTACAGCTAATTTTTAAGCTAATTTTGCTGCGGGACCCTTCTGTTCCTACACTTGTTATCCTTTGTTTATCAAGGTGATAAAGGGAGAGGAAAGAATTCAGCAGCAGCTCCCAGACATTATGTTTCAAAAGAACTATTCTCAGATTAGGTCTGCAAGAAAAATGACTGGAAATACTGTGATTTGTTGATTGCATCTCCAATAGCCCCAATAAGAGCTAAAGGATGAGCAATTCAAAATATAGAGAGTGCAGCCAATGTGCAAGCAAAGACTTTTATTTTCAGGAAGACACAATTTTGATGTAGACCAAAAGAGACAGGAACAGAGAAAGAAACAATCTGTTCATGTCAAAACAGAGGGACTTTGTGACTGCCCAAATGAAAAGTCAAGGCAGCAGGAGAAAGCCTAGGATACAAATCACTATCTATCACTTCATTGTTTATATTATTCAAAAAGCGAAGAAAGCCGGTTTTGAATTTCTAGGGGGCTGGAACAGGAAACCAGTACTTTCCCATTTCCAGGGTAATTTAATCAAGCTACATGCCAGCTGCCCTCTGCAGAGAAGGGAAATTCCCTATTTAATGGAGTTGCTATTTTTCCTCCCAAAGCTTCTCCTGGCCCAATGCGTCAGCGTTCTTCAGTCAGAAGACATTGCGACCTCTTCTGTGCCATAGAGCGTCTCTGTCTGTAGCTTCCGGTTACGGTTACACTACGAACAGCTTGATGATGGCCGAGGAAGACATTCCACATCCACTGAACCCCATGGGAATTTTGTCATTTACTCCAGTGGGGCCTAGAAATTACCCTGAAAGCTTTTAGTCCCAGATGGCTTTTTAATGGTCTAGTTGCAGTCTTTGGCCCGTTCCTAAGAGGCAGACATTTGTAATCTCCGACTACCATCGGAGTTGCCACCTTAGCGGACAGAAGGCTGACCACTTACTAGAGGGGTCTGTCTATTCAGAACAGAGCTGGCACACACTGGAAGTGTATTAGCACCCCTTCTCATGCTATCTGCTTAATGTAGAAAGACTTGATTACCATGAATCCAGCAAGCTTCACAAGTACTGGAATGCTGACTAAATTTAACTGCTGGTTTTTTTCCAAAATTACCCCCACCAGTGAATCAACAGAAAACCCTTCCACTAGTTAATCCTATGATGGGGAGTCACTGACCTTTTGTTACGTCTCTGGGCTGAAGCTCACCACTACTACACAGTAAAAGCCTCGTATCGCAGAATCAGGGAATGGCTGAGGCCGGAAGGCATCTCTTAAGATCACCTAGTCCAACCCCCCTGCTCAAGCAGGATCAGCCAGAGCAGGTTGCCCAGGACCGTGTTCAGCCAGGTTTTGAGTACCTTCTGAAGGAAAAAAGGGATTCTGAGCACCTCAGTATAGATCTATATGTATCTAGACACCTATTTTTGAGTTAGATACCTAGTTCCCCTTTTCTAGCCTGTGCCATTCTGGGCAGGATTCACCTCCTCTGAAGAATCACCTCCGTAGAAATCAAAGGTGTTGACAGTGTGAGATTAGTTTATCCAGGTAAGACACTGACCTTTTTGGGGTCCGGCCTTTTTTGAAACATTTTGCAAGAATGCTAAACACATCCTTATAGCTAAAGCTGTTCCCTCTTCATAGATGAATTACATGGATAAACATGAGACTTTGGGCTAATATTATTGCCCTGAAAGATGCTGTTTCAGTCTTGGGAGCTCTGACATTCTGCTACTGTAATTAGATTCCCAGAAGTGCTGTCTACTGATAGTGCCAAGAAAATGTCCGGTGCCAATTAGGCCAAATTCAGACCCAATATAAGCATGTGTAATTCCTTTGGAGAGGCACTCTATCTGAATTTGTCCCACTTGCACTAAAGATGTTAAAATGATCCCAAACCAAAATACAGTGAAATGGTCTTTTGATCCTTCCTCCTCTTCTTCTCTGATCGCAGTCCTTACCCAAAATAAGTTTTTTAACATGTGTGCCAATAATGCTAATAACATTAGAGATGCCTTGTGCCATTATGGCTGGATGCAGTTTGGGCCATCGGGGCTTTGACCACCTGGAAAGGAAAAAAAATCCATTAGAAAGGAAACAAACCAGTGCATTACTGAAACCTAATAGCAGGTACTACCCAAATTAATCATTCCTAAAGTTTTCCATTGACTGGAACTTGATGGCTGGCAATCATGCTAAACAACTTATGCTTGCCAATCCCTGACATGGTCGCACGAGTCACCTCTCAACATGCAGGTAAAGTGATTTCATACAGAAGAGCATCGGCGAGCAGCGGTGGTGCCCGGTCCTCCCTCCCCAGTCAGGCCCCATCCCGCGGCCCCCGGCAAGGTAAGCCAGGACAGGGCGGGGTCGGCCGCAGCCTGGCCATCACCATGCACCACCACAGACCCAGAGCAGTGGAGCCAGTGAGGTGGGAGCCGGGGCACAGTGTAGGTACAACACATGGCCATGGTCCCAGCTGGAGCTGAGGTGCAGCTGCGGGGACAGTGAACAAGGGTGTGCAGTGGAGGCTCCCTTGGGGGAGCAATATATTGCTATTTTATTTCATTTTTTTAATCTTAAATCCTAAACTTACATTACATAGTCTATCTTCATATCAGAAAGGTACTGCAGATTAGATGAACTTTTTTTGCTGTCTTTGAGCGTAAGTAGGAAAGTCATTATGAATTTTTTTGTAGGTATTCCTTCTTTAAATATTTATTTAATACCAGTGATGGGATCAAACCTCATTCCTTAGTGTTTGTGTATTGGGTTTGCATGGCAAGGTTTTGGTAGTGGAGGGGCTACAGCGGTGGCTTCTGTCAGAAGCTCCTAGAAACCTCCCCCATGTCTGACAGAGCCAATGCCAGCCAGCTCCAAGACGGACCTGCCGCTGGCCAATGCCCAGCCCATCAGCGACGGTGGTAGCACCTCTGGGATAACATATTTAAAAAGGGGGAACAAAAAAAATCTGTGCAATTGCAGCTGGAGAGAGGAGTGAGAATAAGTGAGAGGAACAACTCTGCAGACACCAAGGTCGGTGAAGAAGAAGGAGGAGGTGCTCCAGGTGCCGGAGCAGAGATTCCCCTGCAGCCCATGGTGAAGACCATGGTGAGGCAGGCTGTCCTCCTGCAGCCCATGGAGGTCCATGCTGGAGCAGTTATCTACCTGCACCCTGTGGAGGACCCCACGCCGGAGCAGGTGAATGCCCGAAGGAGGCTGTGACCCCATGGGAAGCCCGTGCTGGGGCAGGCTCCTGGCAGGACCTGTGAACCCATGGAGACAGGAGCCCACGCCGAAGCAGGTTTGCTGGCAGGACTTGTGACCCCGTGGAAGGGACCCATGCTGGAGCAGTTCGTGAAGAACTGTAGCCCGTGGAAAGGACCCACGTTGGAGAAGTTAGTGGAGGACTGTCTCCCGTGGGTGGGACCCCATACGGGAGCAGGGGAAGAGTGTGAGGAGTCTTCCCCCTGAGGAGGAAGGAGCGGCAGAAACAACGCGTGATGAACTGACCACAAACCCCATTCTCCGTCCCCCTGTGCTGCTGGAGGGGAGGAGGTAGAGAATAATTGGGAGTGAAGTTAATCCTGGGAAGAAGGGAGGGGTGGGGGGAAGGTGTTTTAAGACTTGGTTTTATTTCTCATTACCCTGCTCTGATTTGATTGTTAATAAATTAAGCTGATTTCCCCAAGCTGAGTCTGTTTTGCCCGTGACGGTAATCGGTGAGTGATCTCTCCCTGTCCTTATCTCGACCCATGAGCCTTTTGTTATATTTTCTCTCCCCTGTCCAGTTGAGGAGGGGGGAGTGATAGAGTGGCTTTGGTGGGCACCTGGCGTCCAGCCAGGATCAACCCACCACAGTTTGTAAAATGCAAATAAGAAAAGGATTCCTATTATCAACTGTGCCCGGGTATTGATAGTCACTGTTTTTTTCCAGATGTCTGACACGGGAATTAAAATTATCTGCATCATGAGCTGCTTCTCAGCACCCCTGAAAGCCTACTGATTTCAGCGGAGCTGCATGGGCACAGATTACGCCTGTTCATTAGTGCTGAACTGCAACATTCTTGTCACTCCAAAGAGTTACTCCTGATAAACAAGCCAATAGTAATAGTTGTTAGGTTGAGACAGTGAGAATGACAGTGAAATAATAATTGCATGCACATAAAGCCTTCTTCTCCAACTGTCTTTCTTAACTGAGAAGTAAAATACAACATAACACAAGACAAAATACAATAAAATAACAGTAGAGAGGAAGTACACCTTTTTAGAAAGAAGAGGAAGGTCTTGAGCTCAGAAGGACTGAAGAGAGGAAGAACAATGATTGCCTAAAACGCCTGAAGAACAATGTTAACAGTAAATTTTAGTTGAATTACAATACATTTTGAAACTGCAGAAAATTTTGAAAGTTGCTTTAACTAGTGGAAGATTTTTACCCAGATTTTGTGAGGTGAAAATCAATTTGAAATCTTGAGTGCAATGGTAAGGTCTTATCAGTCACAGATTTACTTGGGAAATTATTGATGTTCTGAGTTTAGAATTCGTATCATTTCAGCTCTATGTTGGAAATCATGTCTGCCTTTGAATGGTGATAACTGATATGGGATGTTTAATCTGATTTTCCAAGCACGGTATGTAAATATTCAGATTTAGGGAGTTTGAAAATAATTTCTTTACAGCATTTCTACTTTCCCATCCAAAATCATTATTTAGTTTTAAAATTTTGTGTCACTAAAATGGCAGGCAATAGAAGTCAAATGGAGATTTTTAATCCTACTTTAAGAGAGTATCTCTCACTTCTGGGTAAAGGTTGCTGTTCTACTTTGATTCAATTTTCAGCTATGGTGAAATTCCTGAAGTATCTTCTGCCATTTGAAAAATTACACTGCTACTAGTTGACTCCATAATCTACAGTTTTGCAACCATTTCATGCTAGGTAAATTCTCCTTTAAATGTTCAGAATTCTCTCATGTAAAATATTCATGTAATGATTACTGCTGAAAATCCATGAAGTTTCAATATACTCTGGCAGTATAGTTTAATTTAAAACTATCATGCTGATTTTAATATCTCTCAGCTCCCTGACTGACCTTCTCATCTCTTCTAGCACAGTCTATCAGCCAAGAAACCTCTGGGCCAAGTTCACTACATGGTGAGGGAGAAACTACAGCAAAGCTCAGGATGCATATATTACACTTTTGGAGGGACACCTGCACAGGCTGGCATCGAAATATAGCAACTAGAGTGATTAGGACTACAGAGAGAGCTGGAGTGTATCAAACCCCCTTGATGTCATCTTCTCTTTACAGGCAAAAGATTGCCAAAGTCACCAGGCCTCCAGTCAAGTCAATATAGAAAAAGAGTACTTTCCAAGGAACCTGGTGTTTTTGAAATGGGTTAAGAAATTTCCCCGGGTTTAACTTTACGAATGTTTTTCTAGATACAGTCTGTACTCCCCGGAGTTCCTTTTCTCCCCTTATTCATTTTTCTCCCGGCTTTTGAACTGAAAGTAGATGACGCTTTATGTAGATGCTTTATGTAACCATAATCAAAATTAAAACATTCACAAAGCATTATGAAAGCTCATGGACTGCAAAACAAAGAAAAGCTTTCCACGGAACCCCAAAGGAGCCAGGCACCATGGGGTGAGAAAAATGCAGCAGAAGCGGGCACTTGTTTCCTTTAAGTTCCTCATAAATCTGTACATACAGCTTACTAGAAGTATATTTCAGTACAGAGATTACAAGTCCTTGTGGCCATGCTTTGCCTCTTTCAGCTCTGCCATTCAGACCTCGCTCCTTCCACTTTGGCTCAATGCCATATCCGTGCCCTTGTTTCCTATGTCTCCTCCTTTATGTCTCAGCATTATTTTAAATTCAGTGTGTTGAAGTGCAGCATCATGAGCCAAAGCCTGATCTCATGGAAGTGGGTGGTCGCTCTGCAGCTGCGCTTTAAGGAACCATTAGGTCCTGACTTAATTTCCTATTGTTTCTCATTATGAAAAAATAAGGTATTTTTATTGTTGTCTCTCTGAGAGTATAGTGAGCAATCATTTTGTGCCACAGGCATTGTATTTATAGTCATAAACACAAACTCAGACTTCAGCTACATCCAAGTAACACCGCAATTTTCAATAGTGTTGTCTTGCTGTACAAAATTTCACCTATCTTTCCAAGTTCCTTCCTCCACTGACTTTTCTGTCACAGTCAACAATTCCTCCTTTTACTTTGGCTTCTAGTTTTGATCCCATTTTAAAGACAACAAAGCCAAATATGTTGGATAAAAAGTTTTCATGGAAAATGTTTTTTTATAGCATATTTTTCCATTTAATGTGTAATGCTTCTTTTCACGGTTGAAAGGTTATAAAGATATCTGATTCAAATTTTAAAGACAACCCCCTCCATTTAGAATAAGATAAAACAAAGAAGAAAACAGATCTGCTTCAGACATTTTGGAATAAAAAAACCCCACATTTTCTTTAGTTATTCAAAATCAGATTTTCATATTTAGATATTGCCTATGCTTTGGGCTTCTCTGCCTTCTTCCTTCCTTCACATCCAGATAAAGCTCTGTTACTTCTTCGTCGTCTTGTGTAAAATTATTCCTCCCTCTCCTCTCTACCATGTAAAATCCAGTAAAAACAGAAGTCCCTTGTACAAGCCAGGTGTTTCCCTGACTCCTTCTCTTCTTGCCTCACCACCTCACACTTGGTTCCTCTCATTTCCTCTGTTCACTTATTTCTTAGGAGCTTTTAGGCAGCCTGAGTGATCCTTTGGTAGTGGTATTATAAAAAATGAAATGCAAAACTTTCTAGCAGGGTGATAGCAGCAAAGCAGCATTTACAATTTATGTGAAATTTTCACTGCAGGCATCTAAACATACACCACAATAGTATACAGTATGTGATGAAAGTATATATATACACACACACTGCTGATAAACCTGATGAAGATACGCTGAGCATACCCCACTGGAGTGAGGTACACTACATAGGAGTCCTCAGTGTCTGATGAAGAAATTTTATTGCCAAGCCAACTGAAAACTGCACCTCAACTTTCTGCTTTTTTCTCTTCTTGTTACTCTCTCCCCCTCTTCTGCAGTACATATACATTGAAACTTTAGTGATAACTGCAGTCTGTGGTGGCCACAATGCATATTTTAGCAGACAGATTAAAGGCTTCCTATTTAGGACCTTACCCAAAGCCCATGGAAGTGAAGTTGGTTTTGATTACTTCAGACCAAACCTTTCTGGTGTGTTGAGAGGCCTCCAGCACCTAGGAGAGCCTTCTCACTTCAGCTTAAGCTGGGTCAAGGTCCCTTCTCTGCAGCTGCAAAATTGGTGCAAGACTGGAATCAGGCTTGAGTCTGAGACTTTCTTCTTTCACACATTAGTAAACATATCATACACTTCCTTCCAGATAGAAAGTATCCAAATGCTGCCTTCACATTGCATTTCCATTGCACAATATCATGGAAAAAGAGTAGAGTGAAGTAGAATGAAGTTTATTAATACTCTATGCAATATATATATATATCAGAATGACTTGCTTTATTAGCTAGTCACAGCAACAGGATGCTAATTCCACTTTGTCTTCTGAATAGTTCTGTATTTTCTTCTTTATTAGGGAAGTGGAGTATATTGTCTTCAGTGGAGTTTGGATTAGGGCTAAAATTATTCCAGTGCAGTAGACCTTACTCCCCATACATATTTAAGTATATATTTATTATTTTTATTCAGAAACATATATACACAATTTTTTTTATATAGGTAGATATATATGACCCTATTATTTAATCTTCTTTGAGCATGGGTTAGGTTTCTCCGGTTTTATAAATTAAGAAAAAGTCTAGAAACTATAATGAAAACAACAGGATTCAGTTCTGTTCCTGGGTCCAGCAGCTAGACCCTGGTCTGGTCAAGTGTCTCAGAGGGCAAGGGAGTCAAGCCATAAATATCTTTAGAAGATCATCACGACAGTGATGGCGGCACTGGTCCATAGAGCTTAGCAGGGAGTCAAGCTCTCCTGAAGAAAAGCCACAGAAAACAGAGGACTGTGATTGACATCTGTAAGGAGAAAATATCATAATAACACGATCAGATCAATGTTGCTACATCATCCAAGCAAGGAGTTTTCAATTGTGGTTACTGGCACTTGTGCAAAAGCATGCAATGATAAAATGCGTCTTTGTTTGAAACACACCAACCTCTTATCCCCTTACAACCTCAGAACACAAGTCTTTTCTGATGGGTCGGTGTTAGACAGCTACATGACCTAGCTTCTGCTTGAATAAAATATAATAATTTGTTTTAATTATACACTGCAAACTGCATACATACATAGAAGAATGTGGCTCGTGACTGCGTCTTAGTGGCCTCCAGCCCTTCCATATGTTTTTTCTGACCAGAGTGTAACAAAGAAGAATAGGAAAAAGAAATAACAATGTCTAACATTCAGGCAAGTCCTGTTTTTATTCTGAACCTGATAGAGACTTTTTGCCCCCAAATACAGGGCTAAAACTGTGTTGCTGTATTTTGGTCCACTCTTTTAAAGGGGCTAATTTAATACTACATGGATATAAATATTTTCTGCACACGGAGGAGCTCTGAGGAACATAAAATCCACATCTGATTCAGTGACAAGAAAGGAAAAGAAATTGATAGCTTAGAAAAAGAAAGACTTCTGAACATGTTAAGGTTTTAATCTTTGGTTTGCAATGTGTCTGGCCTCTGTTAAGAGCAACACGAGGATTTCAGCTGGGAAGGTGGGAAAGGACAGTGGAAGGTGCAAGGTGCCAGTGGGGGCAGAGCCCATCTCCCAGCTCACTGATGTCCCAGCCCTGATCTCCCCTTGCGCTGCCCCATTCCCCTTGCGCTGGCTTTGGCTCTCGTTGGCCCTTAGGTGAACGACGCATTAAACGCCCTGTCTTGCTTGAGGGAGGAGGAGGAGGGGGTTGCTGGATTTGTTTGCCAGTTTGTTGATGCAGATAGATGGCTGCAGGGCACCTCTCCTGAGCTCAAGGGAGGTGACAGGGATGCGGTGACCAAATGAGCAGGGAGGGATGGGACACCGAAAGGAGGAGCAGAATCACCTTTCCAGTGACAGTGAATACAGCTCTGTCCTGCCTCATGAAACTTCACTGAAGGCGTTAAAATTATTAGTCTTCAACAGGAAAAATACAGCATTAGCAGACATGGTGCAAGTCACATTCATTTCTCTTTTTTTCCGCTCTTGGGAGACAACCTCAGAAAGAAAATTGCAAATGGATCCCTATGCCTACTCATGCTCTTTCCTGAAGCTGCAAACATGATTTACACTGGTTACCTTTAATAGAATCAATATTCTATTGTCTTGTTCCCTGAGCTTTTCCAGTCTCCTTTCCAAAGGGCTGCATTATAAGTTTTGTTGAGTTTTATAAATAACGTGTAATAACAACACAGAGATTTTGGAATTCATTTCTACTCAATAGGTGTCATTTTGGTCTCCCTCTAATTGCTTCTGCCAACATATTCAAATACAAAATCCATAGAAATTACATGCAATATGCTAACTACTATATATATTTTTCCACAACCATTAATTTCTGTGTACTAAATTGTATACCTTGGCAGAATCTTCAAGTGTGTACAATTTAGAGATTGCAATATAATATGATATGCCACATGAAATGGCAGTATTTGGAACACTGATCAGCCAAATTTAGTAAATGGTTTAAAATAGGTAGTTCCACATTTAAATATAATACAGAATATCATACATATAAAACTAGTCCTAGTAGGCTAACAAAAAAATTCTTTATCCTCTTTATATGCACATAATCACATGCATCCCCCACAGTTTCCATAAAATAATACTATATATAAACTGTCTTTGAGTGGCAGTGGGATTTTAAAAAGTTTTTAAAGACCTTTTGCTGAATCAGAAAATTGTCCCCTAAAGCAAAACCAACATATGGATAAAAGTATCTGAAACAAAAATTCTCAGCTAAGATTTTATTTTAATATTTAAATTCATCATTTGGGGGGAAAGAACATATTTTAATTGAAAATAATGGTTTAATAACAAATAGTGAATCAGTTCTAATAAAAGATCACAGAGAGAAAAAACATCAAATTAACAAAAAGAACTGAACATAAAAGGTATGCTGGCTCCTTTACAGGCATTCAAGGCTTTCTCTTGGGGATCTGCACAGCACTTTCAGATCTTATTGGATATTTTATTTCATTTCAGTGCCATATAGTGCTACTACCACTCGTTAGCAGTTTCTGTTCACACCAATTATTTTAGTGTACTAATCTGATTTCTCTGCTACATGACAACTACCTCAGTCAAGCTTATGTTACTGACAGCTGATGCAATCTGAACCGTTTCCAATACTACCAAGTATTCAACACTATTAAACTTTCTAAGTGATCAGGAGGGTCCTGGAGCTGTATGTGAGGGAAGGGTTGTCTTCTCTCTTTGGCTGACTCTGCTGCCAGGTGATCAGATATTTCTGCAGGATGGGGTTTGTCCCAGGGGTTTCACATGGATACGGCATGGGGCATCCTGGACCCTACTCTTCCTTCTCTGCCTGGGACCCCTCTCCCATGGGACTCCTATGTTGGTACAACCTACTGCCTCATCCAGTCCCAGAGCCTAAAGATGAGACTCACTGCCCCGCAGGCACCACTGAGGAGCCCAAGGGGTATTTGCTGGCTGAGGACAGGGGAGACAATGTCCTGAAAACATCCATGTCTAACAACTTCGGTAGCATTTCTTACTTGAGTCCATGATATTTCAGTAGCACCAGTATATCGCCAACCACCAGCGCACATCACCATTGCACAGGTACAGAACCGGAATATAGCAGTGAATTAGAACAGAAAGATTGGTTGATACCACAGCAAAGAATGTTATAATATTTTTTTGAAAAATAATTTGTTGAATTTTCAAAAGTGCACACATATAAAGAAATCATAATTCTGGAATAATACATGGCATTAGAGCTTTAGAGATATTTATTATAGACGTATAAGGTAAGTATGTCTACATTTTAAGCTATTTATTATAAGCTACATTTAAGCTACTGTATATACATATTATAATGACATGGATATACGCAGTCATATACGTA
Organism: Fregata magnificens; assembly: GCA_013389945.1. NCBI lineage: Eukaryota > Metazoa > Chordata > Aves > Suliformes > Fregatidae > Fregata > Fregata magnificens. The sequence goes on along the minus strand of WAAD01023888.1, from coordinate 77,558 downwards.
GATACATAAAAGGGAAAGAAGCAAAATACTGCAGCTCCACATGTTTTTCAGAATAGGAAAATATTTTTGTTCAGACTCCAATATTTCTGGTGGAAATACTTTGCAAGACAGACATGTTTTCCATTAACCTAAATACTGTTAGCCCCAACAGAAAACACAGTTAAGAAAATTACTTAATCATCCACCATTCAAAAACATTGTGCTACACATCTGCTTAGGGACCTGTGTATTGTAACCTGCTAATGTTAAAATACCAGCCTAATTACTTTTTGAAGTTATTTGTTCTGGAAAACTAATCCACAGATTCATGTTAATTCACAGACAGTAAGTCTGAGATCCACATGACAAGCTTGATCCGGAGCATATTAAAGTCAATGGAAGTTCATTGACGTCAAAGGATTTCAGATCAGAAACTAAAATAAGGTATTACAGCACAGCATTGAATAACCCTTTTGTTAGCCCTTCATTCATCTTGGTGGATGAGGGGGAGAATTGTCTTTTTCTGCTTCTTATTCTTTTTCTTGTTTTCTTGCTTTTTTCCCCCCTTCTTCCCTTCTTTCCTTCTTCCTGTTTCTCTCACTCGTTTTCTCTTTCTCTCTTTTTCTCCTTTTCTCCTTTTCTTCTCATTCTTCCTTGTCTGTTTCTTCAAACCAACTGAACAACTACATTGTGAAAATTCAGCGACACCTTAATGCCAATTGTTTCTGCCAGAGCTGCAGTCAGTGCATTTGTGACCCCCTAAGATGGCATGTGGGTCTGAGAAATATGGCATTGGCAGCAAAGATATCGTATGCCTTCTAAGGCATGGCTCACAGGTATTTCAGCATGCACCATTGCAAGCTGTTGCTGTAGTTGATTTTTCCTGTGGTACCAGCAATTGTACTCTTTGTTGTCACTGTGTAGTATCTCACCGTTTTCAATTGTCCCAGAAATCTTACTTCAAATTTCTACTCGTTCTATAAGAAAACAAAATTATATATTCTTTCTTCTGAAATGTGTGGCTTGCTATTCATTTATATGTTGTGCTATTTGCCTTAGCCACAGTCAATAAATGGAGGTGTGAACCACAGATGGTGTGGACTCAATTCTTAAAAAAAAAAAGGTTTAATTTTTCCAACTCAATTCTTTATATGTATCAGACAACAGTTAAAGACTTTGGGGGAGGGGGATATGCTTCTTTGGCTTGTTTTATTGCTGATGCAAAGGACATTTTGCATCTAAACGAGGTAGGTTTTACTTAGAATTTGAGCACCCCTTCACAGCACACAGCATTATTCCTTGAGAACGAAGCAAGATCATTCCTTTTGAGGTATCCAGAGTACTTCTATTTCCAACATGCACAGAATAGTCCTGAGATAACAATATTTTTGAGCCGCATTAAATGAGTGCCGTCAGAGTCTGTAAACAATCTCCCCAGCAAGCAGTGAAAGACAGCACACTTTGTGAACTGAGCCAGCTCCACTCTCCTCCCCGAGTTCCTCTTTTCCACCCACTTCTGCCTTTCTACTATAGAGATTTCCAATACAGAGGGTCTATTAGAGAGACTTTCTTCTTACACACATGTACATGCACAGTCACTGGGCCTGGGAGGAGCATTTGATTGACCGTTGGACTGGTCTATAATGGACACTCATTTCTGCTTTCCCTGGGTATTCTTCTACCAAGTCTTTATTTGATGTATACCTTAGCAGAGTTTCTGACACTGAACAAAGCAAATGAAGAGAGTACAACGTAAAGGATTTCTGGTCTGAAATAAATACCAAAAGCCATAACATGGGTGACAAACCCCAGGGACAGTGTTGACTATTTTACATTAGATTGTTCAAAATGCTTACAGCTAATGTTATCCAAACATCACAAACAAATAGTTTGCAAGCCCAGCACAGCCCAGCAACAAGAAAGAAATGGAGAATTATAGAATCACAGACTCACAGCATGGCTGATGTTGGAAGAGAGCTCTGGAGGGCATCTGGTCTGAGCTCTCTGCTCAAGCAGGGCCACCCAGAGCCAGTTGCCCAGGACCATGCCCAGACGGCTTGTGAATACCTGCAGGGATGGAGAATCCACAACCCCTCTGGGCAACCTGTGCCAGTGCTTGGTCACCCTCACAATAAAAAAGTGTTTCTTGATGTTCAGCTGGAGCCTCCTGCGCTTCAGTTTGTGCCCTTTGCCTCTGGTCCTGTCACAGGGCGCCACTGAAAAGAGAAATGAAATCCCTTTCCTAAATAGAGCACAGAGTTAGAGCAAAGGTTTAGCAAAAAACTGCTTCTGACCAACTCTAGCTCAGATAGATACATTTCTGGCAGCAAACCCAGTAATCATGTATCTGCTCCGCTGCAGCATGGAAAGAATCAAATGTTCAACTAGTTTCTCATCTGACAGAAGGCTTTCCTTCCCCAACAGCACAGTATAACCTATTAAGCAACTTTTTCTTAGCAAAACTAGTCAACAATTCAGGACTTATTGCACCACTGACCTGATCAAGACAGCTGGGAAATATCACCTGTTGGTTTAGTACTCTCTCTTCCACAGAACCTGGATGCACAGGGTCTAGTAGGCATCCCCTGTAACTTTCCTGTGCACCTGATGTCCTGCTGTACTTTCTTTTCATTTGGAGATGTAATAAGAGTAGTATTATTGAAAACAAAAATCAGCTCACTCTTAAAGCTGTCAAAATATTCCCTAGAAGAACCAGGTGTTTTACGACAACCAAAGATGTCCTTGTATGTTACAGTTGTTTTATCTGGGGAAGTTGCTTTGGCTTCTTCTGGAAACTGTTTCATAGACTTTCAATAGTTGAGGGATGTTTTGCTTTTTCTGCAAAAATAAATGAATAAATAAAGGCATTGTATTTTTCAAGCAATGTTAACAGCTTCTCAGTGGAGATTTATAGAGCCAAACAGTAAGTGTGCACTGTAATGATTTCTATAAGCTGTTATTCCATAAGAAGTAACACTGATTGAGACAAAGTTTATTTTTGTAACATGACAGAAGAAAGGACAATGGTATCGTTTCTGGAAACACTGCTAGGGCTATAATTATAGTGTTCTTTCTCATGTTCTTATGATGGGAATCAGGGGTTTTTTCAGCCTATGCGTATAAGCTAAGAGCAGACTGGCATAGGCACACCTTGCCTTTGTTGAAATTGATTGGAGTTGTGTTATCAACATCAACAGAAATAGCCCAAATGTGCCAGTTAGTGTGCATGCCTGCGGCATAATCTAAATCCCAATTGACATCAAGTGTTGTGCAACCATTAAACAAGCACCCTGAGCTGACTGGAATTTCTCATAGGCTGCAAAGCAGAAGAGCTCAGACACTAAGGGCTGAATTTCTCTGCAGTAACACATCTTTAAGAGATATGTGTATATTTAAAACAAATCCATAGGCCTCATGAAATCCTCACCAATTCCAAGGAAAACATTTGAGTTTATGCAATCTTAACATTATACTCCATCACACAATGTAAACAGAGGCCAAAGATATCTCAAATAATGAAAATAGTAGCTTTGAGATCCAGAGTGGATCTTGCAGACCGTGTTCGGATGTTCGTATTGTACCCTTAGTGATTTTCAGGTCCAGGAAGGCTTCTCAGCACAGATGTGGCACAGTGCAACCCCGTACTGATGCCTTCTTGCAACGCTGCACCCAGCGTAACAAGCTTTTCCAGATCCCTGAGCATGGTGCCGATGAATAATCAGGCACCGCATGGAAGAGTTAGGTGGGTTGAATGAAGGTGCCCTACTGAATATGCAAGCGGTCTGGCACCGCCAGGCTTTGCTCCCCGCAAACGCTCAGGTTTCAGGACTGTGGTACAAGTACACCCAGGCTGGCTCCCTGCAGAACAGGGTCCAGACACTGAAGGTTAGAATAATCTTTGGTTTTATATTAAAGAAGGTTCCTCTTAGTTAGCAGCAGGTAAGTTGGTTACTTTTAGACGCCTAAGGTCACATCAGCGTTAATCTATTTTTTGCTGGTCCAAACAAATTACTGAATGCAAAGAAGAATATTTTGTCCTTTTGTATTCATCTTACAACTGGTAAAATTACCCTTCTTGGTATTCAAAGAAGTCTCCTTCCTGTGTATTTCTGAGTGCAAATATACAGAGGACTAAAAAATATCAGTATTATAAGTGATACTTTCTCCAGTAGGGTATGCAGATACAAAAACGTTATACTAAACAGCCATGGAATGATATTATACTTTTGAACATGTGAGTAGATACGCTGCCTTTTCTATCCTCTTTCAGAGGCTTGGCTGTCTGACAACCCTGTATGCTTAAATAGTATTGAATTTCGAAACCGCTGTGTTTCAAAACTCACTCGTTTAGTTTTCTCAATAACTGCCTCTGTGAAGAAACAAATATTCTCCTAATCACCTCTTGCGATGCATTAAGATCCAGCTCAGATTGTCATGTTATGCCTAACACCTAGACCGTTTAAATTTTGTGATGATGGGAACAATACTCCTATGGTAATATAGTTGTTTGGTTTCCACATTGGTATACTACAGAAGAAGGAAAAAAGAAAGGACATTATGGCTACAGAATGGTGAAGTCTAAGATCTCTCAAGGTGTTCCTCTCCTTGGAGCTGTTCTCATATGCTTTTGAGACGTCTTCTATCAAATACATTGAGCACCTAGAAAGTAGGTACCCCTAATTCAAACCACATGTCTTAACTCCTAGCTGCTCTGATGATCTCATCTCTCAACCATCATGTGCAGTTGTGCATTGTGCAATCCTTCCCTTCATTTTCAGTCCTGGCTTGTTTAAGAAAAGAGCCCTTTCGAACTGTATTTTTCCACAATACATAGGCATATAAATATTAATTTCTCACATTCTGTACCTATAACTGCATTTCACTTCAGAAATAATATTTCCAGAAGTGCTTCCAAAGACAGTTGAAAAATACATGGTGCAGTAATTATAATAAATTTAACCCCCTGCATATATTGAATATAGCACCCTGTAATTTTTGTTCATTAATTCTCTATAATTGTGCCTAATTGCATCTGTTACTTATGCAAACCTCCTGAGCCCTTGCATGTAAGGGCTCCCATTTACTTGAACAGAAGTTACTCATATCCGCAGTAGAAAAAGACTCCTGTTTACACTTCACTGCAGATTTTTCTTCAAGAAATCAAGAGTATTTAACACAGCCAAGAAACTCACCTACATACCTGAAGAAAGTGCACAGACACAAGTCACAAATGAAAGAACCAGAAGAGCTGAAACATAAGAATAAATTGTGTCAGGGTAATGTTTCATGCTTTCACTCATGCTTGGGAAGAGCATATAGCTTCAAAGCTGAGAATGTGTGGAAATACATGATGAACTCTCTCACCGTCACTCTTCAAATCCTTTCCTGAAACTGTTCTTTGCCTCGCTTATAAAATGTTAAAATCAATTAGCTGTATTATCTTAGAAATTATTCTTATTATTCCATTTTACATTTGGTGCAATCTTGCTTTTTGACCGACACCTGATCAGCGAGGTACTGGACAAAGAGGCACTATAGCAGTGTAAAGGTGAGTGTGTTGGCATGCATGATAGAAAATTAATAAGTTAGAAATAATATTTATGTATTACTAACAACGTAAAGCCAGGTTCTTACGCCTTCTTTACTCATTTGGGGAAGCATCTCACGCCACAATTATTTCTATTGGTTACAATAACCGAAGATTTCAAATCTGTTCTCAACAGGAAATAGAGTTCAGCTGTAAAGGATAAAGTAAGGATTATGTATACAAATATATTTGTACATAATAAGAGGTATACGTATCATTTGCCTGATCGCTTTGCTGAAGTCTTCCATCACTTTTCTCCATCTTTATTCTGTGCTTTAATCAGCTAGCTCCAGAGATAGAAACCATGTCGATGATCAGAAAGGCCCGCATATATTTAAGGTGCTTTTGAAATCTCAGTAAGGACCAAGCATGCTCTTACCATTCTTGTTATCAACAGGTATTCATTTAATTTTAAACAGTAATGGGTGAATATTTCCATCTCCAGGCAATAAATGACTATGAATCTAGACTAAAAGAGAAACCCTGATTTCATATTTCCTGAAGAGTTGGCAATCACAGGTTTTGAATTTTACTATTTGAGTGGGCAATTTCTTCTTAGTTTTAATTCTCTCCTGATTAAACCTTCTTTCTGGTGATTAGATTTGTATGCACTAAGCTGGAAACCAGTTTCAAAGACAGATGTCCCTTTTCTTTCACCCACCATGAAATTATTCCATATAGAGAAGGTCAGTCAGAAGCCTATTCACCATTTAAAAGTCACTGGATTTTGCAAAGCAGAGGTAAAGCGATATTTAAGTAGCGCCTAGAGCTAACTTTGGCTCCTTGCAAAGGGGCAATTTCACCCATAAATCTTTGTACGTCTTCTTCAGCTGATAAATTAATACTGAGACTGAATTTTTTAATACAAGGAACAGATAACAGTTATGCTACTGAGTGAGGTGTTTTCAGAATCTTTGGCCTGGAATTAAAGTGTTCCCCAAGTAGATGTAAAATACATAGCAAGTTTAACAAGCTTCTTACATTGCCTCTTAAATTCTCCCTGGCTGAAAGTAAAAATCTATTATTTGAGTGATTTCAGACAGCTTAAAAGAGAGCTCCAGCCTCCTACTTAATATCTGTGCTAACATCATCATCCACCACATTTAGGAAATTATTATTTTGCAAGGGGATACTTTCTTTTTATGGATAATTAAAATATTTCCTGGATGGGATAATAAAGCTTTATTAGGAGGAAGAAGATGAAATTATTTTTATCAGAACACTCAGTAATTCTTCCACTTAGCTTGATTCTAGTTATTCAAACTGCAAGATACCTCCTAATTCAATGATGCTGGATCAAACCTGTGAGAACTCTTTACAAAAACATTGTTGGCTCCCTAGACAAAACACTAACGCTTTCTTAGCCACTTACTCATGCATATCCGGCAAGTCAATTATTTGGAAGAATTCTCCTGCCCAGATCTCATCACTGTCTACCTTGGATTTACGCAGCAACTGATAGTAAAGTGTGAAAGTAATTGGAGGCTGAACAAAGGCTGCCTTTACTCTACCTTGTGTTAACTGTTTGGTGAGAACCAGTTATATAGATAGTTTAGATAGATAGTTTATAGATATAGATAGATAGATAGATAGATAGATAGATAGATAGATAGATAGTTTATAGTTTAGATAGATAGTTTATAGATACTTTGCTGGTATATTTCCTGCTGACATCAGAGTATATCCAAAAGCTATATTATTAAATGTGTGGCATGAGAGCTTTTACGTGACAGGAACCTATACTTCCTCTTGATAGGGGCTGAACACTGAGTTGAAAGAAATGACCATGTGGTAGGTTGACCCTGGCTGGATGCCAGGTGCCCACCAAAGCCACTCCATCACTCCCCCCTCCTCAACTGGACAGGGGAGGGAAAATATAACAAAAGGCTCATGGGTCGAGATAAGGACAGGGAGAGATCACTCACCGATTACCGTCACGGGCAAAACAGACTCAGCTTGGGGAAATCAGCTTAATTTATTAACAATCAAATCAGAGCAGGGTAATGAGAAATAAAACCAAGTCTTAAAACATCTTCCCCCCACCCCTCCCTTCTTCCCAGGATTAACTTCACTCCCAATTATTCTCTACCTCCTCCCCTCCAGCAGCACAGGGGGACGGAGAATGGGGTTTGAGGTCAGTTCATCACGCGTTGTTTCTGCCGCTCCTTCCTCCTCAGGGGGAGGACTCCTCACACTCTTCCCCTGCTCCCGTATGGGGTCCCACCCACGGGAGACAGTCCTCCACTAACTTCTCCAACGTGGGTCCTTTCCACGGGCTACAGTTCTTCACGAACTGCTCCAGCATGGGTCCCTTCCACGGGGTCACAATTCCTGCCAGCAAACCTGCTCCAGCGTGGGCTCCTGTCTCCATGGGTTCACAGGTCCTGCCAGGAGCCTGCCCCAGCATGGGCTTCCCATGGGGTCACAGCCTCCTTCGGGCATTCACCTGCTCCAGCGTGGGGTCCTCCACAGGGTGCAGGTAGATAACTGCTCCAGCATGGACCTCCATGGGCTGCAGGGGGACAGCCTGCCTCACCATGGTCTTCACCATGGGCTGCAGGGGAATCTCTGCTCCGGCGCCTGGAGCACCTCCTCCTCCTTCTTCTTCACCGACCTTGGTGTCTGCAGAGTTGTTCCTCTCACATATTCTCACTCCTCTCTTCGGCTGCAATTGCACGGATTTTTTGTTCCCCCTTTTTAAATATGTTATCCCAGAGGCGCTACCACCATCGCTGATGGGCTGGGCATTGGCCAGCGGCGGGTCTGTCTTGGAGCCGGCTGGCATTGGCTCTGTCAGACATGGGGGAGGTTTCTAGGAGCTTCTGACAGAAGCCACCCCTGTAGCCCCCCCGCTACTAAAACCTTGCCACACAAACCCAATACAGACCACCAGCAAGAAAAATACACTCTTTCCTTTGTCTACCTAGGTCCCACAATCCAAATCACTGCTGTGCCCATATGCAATGCTACCGTGCTCCAGAAGGTGCCCTTCCAACATTGGGGACTGACTGAAACGCAGAGCAAAAAAATCCACCAACCAGCCAATTCTACTGCTTTCATGCCTTGGGTGCCCAGTCCCAGTGAGTGGCAGGGTGCTGCTGCAAGACGGGAGTTCCTTCAAATCTTCTTGACGCAAAGAAGCACTTGACGGTATCAGTCCCCAGCTAAAATTGTCCAAATCAGGCAACGTGGATTCTTGACAAAAAAACCCACACACCCACATAAATTATTATTAAAATCAGCAGTATGTGGTAAGGACCTGAGAGCAAGGTTTCACCCTTGGAAGCTGTAAGCAACTAATAATTACATTTCCAGGTCTTACTGACTCTTTACGGGTTTCTCAATTTGAAAGAGTGTAACTAACCAGTAAATGATCTGCTGTGGTCTCGGAAAGCAAACTGAATCAACATGTAGAGGATTTAGACCATTTCCATAAATACATTTGAAAACAAAATTGATGGGAGTTTTCAAACAGGTCTTGAGTGAAAAAAATTTTGAGGGCCTGTACAATCTCTCCAGCTGATATCTTCTCCATATGTGCCTGAACTGCACACCAGCCAAGAAGCTCTCTGACAGCTCAAGCTGCTCTGATGGAATCTCACAATGCGCAGCTCAACTGGATGGAGAGCACAGCTAAAATTCCTGGCTAGGAAATACATCACTTAAAAACAAACTAGGTCCAGGAAAAAAGTCATGGAAAACATTGAAAACAGTCATATGGCAATGCGAGATGTCAGCAAATGTCTTTTTTTTTTTAACCAAAATAGCTGAAAGTCAGCATGATTGAGTGTATCATGCTTCCTTTCTTATCAGAAGTACTTTTTCCTGGGCATTTATGTGAAAAAAGCACCATAAAAAAAAAAAAAAGCAACCCTACTCTCACTGTGCTAAATTGCTAAATGAACTGCAAATTAAGCATTGAATGCACTCCCAAGCCAGGACACCACCAAGTTTGTATGTTCAGCAATCACAGTCATACTGAATTGGACATTTCAGAAATGAGGGAACTTTGCTTTACTTAACTGGGTTGCTAATGGTCCCCACATCCCATGATAAGAATTTAAAATGACTTACCTACAATTCATGCATTTAAAAGAAAAATAGCCTCGGGAGGTTCGTTACCGCGTACAACTTCATCCACAGCAAACTCCACATTCCTACCCTTAACAAGAGCAACCTCAGAATGGGCCCACAGAAAGCACCAGAGAAGTACATATGTCACAAATAATACACTTCCCTCCCAGTGCCAAGAAATTTTCTCCATTCTGTAAAGCTGCTCTGTTGTCCACAGAGTATTACTCTGGCAAGCCAAAGGACCCTCCGCCGACTTCTGCAGAGCTATTCCCGTCATCCTGCTAGGAACCGGCTTTTGTGTCCCTAAGTCCCCAAGGGAGTAATCACTGGCACCTCCAGCATTGACTTGCCCTTCTGTGTCCCCCTGAGGCTGGGTCTCCACATGCTGATGTGGACAAGAAGCCAACAGAGAGGACAGTGTAAAGGAAACACTCTGCTCTGTATCTTATCAGGATTTCCCTAATCTTCACGGGGGATGTGGTCCTGCCAAGGGATCACAGCCCCATGGGTTGTGCTTCCAGGGTCTGGCTGTTTCTACCTTGCAGGGTGCCAGGAGCAGCACATGCCCTCCTCACCCCCCAGAGCCGGTCCTCCACGTCTCTCAGCACCTCGCAAACTGCTCTGCAGGCTGCGGGAAGCGGAGGGAGGAGCTGATAATACAGGACCATTAATTGCGAGGAACATGATTTATTTAGCTCCTTCCAAACCTGAGCTCCTGAGATCAAAGCAGATTACCATCTTCAACTGCTCAGGGAGGGAGAAATAGCTGGGTATGCTGCACGGGTTAGCTGGGACGGGCCTGGGCTTGTGTCTGCAGCGGTCGGTGGCTCCTGCTCTGCTCCTCCAGCTCTGGAGAAAACTGATGTGACTTAGTCCATGTTGAAGCACATGCTAAGAAGTGCGGATTAATATCTCCATACCGCACAGCAGGGTGTGATAGTGCAGAAATCCTGCACTATTGCTGATCCGAGCCAGGCAGCACATCTGAGAAGTCCCTCCGCAAGTCTTGCTAGCTTGGGAGCACTTCCAGATAAAAACAACCGTGCAGCTCTTAGGGCTGAACTGGCTTACACGAAGTGCAATCCCCAGCTCTTCTACTTTATATTGCTGCTTTTCCCTTTTTTTCATTTATTTGAAGTGAACATTAAATGAGAACGGGACAGAACATGAAAGGGCAATTCAACCAACCAAACTGCTGCCTAGGAAATATATAAAAAGCATGTTGCATTAACATACTGGTCATGGAGCTCCAAAAGCAAGTAATGAACACCACCAAATATATTTTATCATCTTTTAGGCAACTTGAGATTTTCCTTTTTGCTTCCTAATTTATTCTGACCATTACACTATTCAGCTGTATTTAAACCAGATGCAGGTTGCCGGGGTTTTTTCTTTTTGTATTTGTTGTTCATGTCCTGTGCTTGGCTAACAAGAGTTGCCTTTGTTAAGAATTTTTGCTGCAATACATTTAAAGATCACATGTCATCTAATTCTTTAACCCAAATATCTCTCAGGTTTATCAGGATCTCCTTTTACCTTATCAGATTAAACCTGGAGTGATTTTTCATGAAGACCGCAGTTATAAGTAATACTATGCTCCTAAAACAGGTCTGTTATGTCTTATAACATTGCTAAAGGAATAGCTTAAAGCTTACAGGACTTGTGGGCTTTCCGCTTTCCCTGACAGTCACTGCCTGCACCTTCATCCAAAGGGGTGATTTGAAATGAAATGATCCTGCTGGGTTCAGCCAACAGCCACGGCTTTCTCTACGAAACAAATGGTGATCCGGGTGAGAGGTTTAAGACGTGGGGCTATGGTGCAGGCAGCTATAGATGTGGGGCCAGGAGGCAGAAGACAATTGTATTCTCCAGCACTACCCAGGATTCACTCTTACGCAAGATGCACACAGCCTGCGCATGTAGGGATGCAAGCACACTGGGAAGCACCACGCTTGCACAGGTATGGAAGCCCTGAGCCTGGGGACCTGTGCCTGCACTTTCAGAGGGTCAGAAAGACACACAGAGAAATCCCCACAAGAACTGGCAAAAGTTAGCCAAAAATATTTGTCATGGAAAATTCTGGGAAGAAAAGTTTTCCAGTTTTGGCTTTGGGGTTTATTTGGATCAGAGTGTTTTTAAACAGGGTGCGCTTGGGCTTTTTGAGAAAAAAAAAAACTTGCAGGTTTGAAAAACATTAAAGAAATAAAAACTTTTACATATCCAAAGCAAAGCCATTTTTTGTCACCAAAAATGTCTGACTGAAAAATATTATGCATATCTTTACTCCCCTTTCCCCAAGTGAAAGAAACAGTGGCCACCTGCAGAGACACCTCCCTTTGACTCTGGCACAAGAAGGAGGGTCTGAATGGGAATGGATATGGGCATGGGTAAAAACAATAGCACGAAATAAAAGATGTTTACTCAGGGGAGGAGGCTGGAGAGTGTTTTAGAAGTACTGCTGCATACTTCCCTGTTCTCATTCTTCCTTATGCATCCATTATTGACCACTGACCAAATGAACTGGCCCAGAGCAGCTGTTCCCATGCTCTTATTTATAATAAATGATTCTGCCACCTGTACAAAAAACAACACTGACTCTACTGTAAAGGCTATGTGGATTTCTATCTGATGCTTTACCCCTCCTTCAAATGTCCCATGGAGAAGTATGAGGTGAGAGAGCCCAAGGCATCAGAGGCTTCAACACAAACACACACAGATGCAGCATCATTGATTTTGTGTCACAGGTACATAAAGCCATTGCCAACAGAACAGAAATGAAGGCCCCCCCAAGCCCTCCTCCCAGAACCATCAATCTTCAGCCACGTGCCACGGGAGCACCATACGCCCTTGCTTCCTTCTTCCCCTTGCCTGCTTGCTGCTCCAGCACAGGAATGCCAACAACGAAGCTGTACAAGAGATGACAGCCCACACAGCATGCTAATTTTGAATGATGGTAGTACCTAGAGATGACTCCACAGGTGACGGTGCATTGGAAAATGAATTTAGAAGGGGTCTTAGGCAAGTGGTCGCTATCTGTGACATTTCACACAGTGTTAGTTTTTAATGGCCCTGAGTTCTCTTTGTCATTTCTATTTGGTTTCTCTTCAAAAAGTTCTAAGACAGGCTTTTAATTTACAGCTCCAGATGGAATTTGTTCTTGAAGATCCTATTTTTTTCTGTTAACTAAAAAATCTATTTAAAACTTTGCACAAAATTTAATAAGAAAGCGGATCACATATATGCTTGGAGTAAGAGAGAGCTTGGTCAACATTGGATAATTTTAATCCACTGTTCCTGTGTCATTATGAAATTAAGTTTATTGTTCTCACAACTGAAAAACACCCTCTGAACAAAAGTAATAAAGTATTTCACATTATGATTCAGATGTAGGATATCTCACAGCAGCTAGGAAATTCAAAGTTAAAGCATGTAGTATTATATACTCCCCTTTTTCACCTGTAAGTGCATGCTTATCATTCCCACGTACTATATACCCTTACTCACGTGCCAAAAGGCAGCCTGTGCCTCTCTGTGGATGCTCATACTACTAGGCACTACAAACATCCATGGGACTACAGCGAGCAATGTAGTGGCTGAAGAAGGGCAAAAGGAAAGCAGAACTAAGTTTGTAAGAACTGAGCCAAAGCGAATGGCAGCTGTTATTTGACTATTTGCGTCAGTTAAGTTGTATAAGCAGCAGATCTTTTTGCAGCTTAACATAACTATGTACTTGCAGAAGTTATTGCTGTTTTATTTAATTGTCTGAGGATGTCTTTAATACTATTAGCAGGATAGCTCCAGTCTTCAAAAAGGAAATTAAGATTGTGAAATCTTGCATGACTGTGGGAGTGAATATACTGTTGTTCTACAACTGGAACTCGCAGAAAAGAGTTCAAGAATGGTGAATTTAACTATTTTATAATTAAATTCTCAGTGGAAAAATACAGGCATCCCAATGGAGGTGTCTTGATTTGCATCAGATGGTGATGTGACTCTAAAAGCTTATTAGAGTCATAAAATACTCTGATATTTAGGACCTTTACAAATCTTCATGACAGAGCTCAGATTAAGCATTATAATTTTGTGAATTGCTTCTGATCATATTTTAATCACTATAAATGTTTCAGAGTACTCCAAAAGAGAAGCATAATCACTTGTTCTCATCTAAAAGTGATTTAGGATACAAGTTTAATAAAGTTATCACCACTGGAAAGCCATTTCACTATTTCTGACTGAGTACACAGAGTAACAACAGCATTGGTAGTGGAGACATCAAGGTATGAGCTGTCTGTTCTTAATTTAACAGGTTTTTGTTGTTTGTATTATGGTGTTTGAATGTCATGACCGAACAGAACAATTCTAACACAGATCCCCAGCAAACTCTGCCTGATTCCTCCCGTCAGCTACCAGACTCCACATCTAGCTCGTATCCACCAGCTTAAGGTGGTGGAAATAGCTGCCTCAGGTCAAGCAGGTCAGTTAGTTTATTCATCTTTTCTAAAATCTGTTAAATCAGTCCAGCTTCTTCAAATACCTGCTGAATGATGTACTGTCTTTTAAAGCTGCTGTAGTATCATACTGAGAAGGAAGAAGGGTCAGTCATTAGTGGCTCTCAAAGACTCAAAAAAAGCTTACGGTGATGATTTTGATAGAAAATGAAGCAGCTTTCTGGCACAAGAAAGAAAAAGTTTTTTGGGAAAAGTGAACAGGGCACCAGTTAAACCATACACAAGACACTTATGCATGTGCCCTTCCAGAGATTAGGTGAGGTGTTTTAATGAAGTGTAGTTTTGAATACTCCAAATTTTCCAAGAGGTGGGTGGAACTGGAAAAGCGTTCGGTTCAAACCTGTACAGGCAGAGGGAAGAAAAGACCACTTTATACCAAATAAATGGAGCATGTTTTATAGTTTCTTTCCAGTTTCAGTTGACAATTGTAATGAGTTTGCAGTGTTCAAGACCATCAAAGACCTCTGCAACTCATAATCAGTCCAGATGAATATTTTTCTTGGTGTGCTTTATCACTTGGACAATCTGCTTGTAGCTCACCTGTCTATTTCTTTCATGTACTATATAGTTTACATAAGAAGATCATTTTCCTAATCCTGTCTGTATATTTTTACTGTAAACTGTCTCCTACATAAAGACCACCGATACCTTGCCAACCACACTTTGATGAGCTGTTTCTTAAAGAAAAAAAAAACCTTGTTTATCTTGTGTAAGTCTGTAAGCATAGCTGTACATGTGTGTTCCAACCTGTGAAAGCCTGAAGACAGCGCACCACTGTACAGGTGTAATTAAGATGGCGCCCTTTCCCTACAATGGAAAACTGACACTGTGCAAAGATTCAAAGCTCATTTGCTTCTTTTTCCAGCTTTTAAAATTGCAATCCTGGGAGACTGAGTTGCCTGAATAGCGGGAAGGAAAACATGATCTTTTTAACCCTCCCAGTCATTGGTCTGAGTCCAGGTATGGCCAGCAGTAATCCAAAGCTGTGTAGTAGCTGTTTAGAAATCTGCATGCCATGAATTAGTGGCCACATGCCAGGCAGTGATTAGGCATCGCTCAGCGATGGTCCCTGAAGGACAAAGTGATGGCACATTGATGAGGAACCACGAGAAGCTTGTTCAAACTGCAGAACCTGCTCTGTGGATAAACAGAGGACTTCGCACTCACAGCCTTGAAGTTTGGATCTTCTCACAAGCAGGCATTTTTTCAGATGTGGTAGTCGGTGTCAATATTTGCATTTTTACCATGTCTACCCGAACATTTCGCCTCTCTCTGTTATCTCGCATGTGGATCAGGGTGAGTTTAAAGGCACACCCATGATCCACCCACAGCACAGGTTTTCCAGCGCTACCCCAGCGCTGAGTGTAACTCTAACTTGGCTTCTGAGTTAGATTAAAATAACCAAACAGGCACGCATTTCAACCTATTTCCAGTCTAAGGATACATGCATGTGCCATTTGACTTCCTCGGTAATGCTAACATCGACGTGGCCAGCCCACCCTGGCTGAGGTGGGGAGGCACCTTCATCTCCACTTCACTGACAGGAAGGTGAGGCAGGAAGAAATTAAGGCCTGGACCCAGAGAGACTGCAACACAAATGGTTGTTAGGTGCCTCCTGCTTGTGACAAGCTAGCCTGAGGCTTTTTCCACACCTCCCACCCTGGCTGTAGCCATGCTCCTGTCCCCAGCTGCTCTCCTCCTCCCCTTGCCGAAGGCCGACACCCGCTCAGGTCTGCCAGAATAACTGCCTGTGGAACCTCCTCTTCACGCAGTTCATGAAAAACAGTAAGGGCTAGAAAAGACTTGCTGTTTACAGCACCGAAGATGAAGGAAATCAACGGCGAGAGCAGTTATCCTGGCAGAGCGGAGGTGATGGTAATCGCTGATGGAGAGGACAAGGGGCTGCGGGGGGAGGCATGGCTATTGGGAGGGACGCGTCTCGCTCAGCACAACTACCCCCGGCACCGGCTCCGGACTGAGCAAAGCAGACACCAACTGCAGCAGTGGGCTAAAGCATCCCCTGCCTCCACCCTGCCTGCCTCACCTCCGCAGAAGCCTGCCAAGAAACACCTTTGAGGTCTGTGAGTGAAGCCACCGCTGCAATACCTGCAGCAAACCTGGCCTGCCGAGGGCTTACTCTTCCTCCCCTGCCCTCCTCTAGGGATGCCCTGGCACTTGGAGCTTTGCCCAGGCTCCAGCCCCGCACGCCAGGGTCACAGAGGAGAACGTGGAAGTGCATGGGACGTAATCCTGGCTCTCCTAAAGCCCAGGCTGATGTCCCCCCTTCTGCTCGTAACAGTAAGAGACAGTGGAGAAATCTACCGATCTGCTGCTAATCTCAGAAGAGCCTCTTCCAAACCACACGATACTGGCTCTCACTTCACAAAAATCTTTGAGCCCAGCAAAAGTGAGGTTTCTCTGAGCACCATTTACAGTCACAAACTGTGCGGTTTCTTGGAGGTGGAGGCACAGTCAAACACTTGGCTCGGCACGCTGCATTTCTGGTCTTCCCAAGCGCTCGCAGTAAGCACATTGGGAAATGGAGAGCACCCGCCACTAATGATGTAACTGCGCTGGCCAAGGGGGACACACACGCACATGCACAGAATCTTTTATAGGGTGCGCGGATTCTCCCTCGTAGCTTCTTATGCTTTTATGTCAAACATGGCAGCTATGACCTCTCTCCCTGCTTGCAGTGGCAAAACCTCAGAAGTCACACACACAGATTCTTGGGCTGAAAGTGAATTTATCTCTTGTTGCCAGTCTCATTAGAAACAAATAATAAGTATTCCAAGACTTCTGCAGTCCCTGCAGCCTCTCTCCAACAGCCTTGCTTTCTGTTACAGCTCAAGCAAACTGCCCTGCTCAAAGGTCACAGAAGGAAGTCTGTGAAAGAGCTGGAATTCAAATCCAGGTCTCTTAAATCCCAAACTGACTATAATTCTATAATTAATTTATTCTATGTAGCAAAAATGTTATGCATCTTATTTTATTGTTTGGAAGTAGGGCCTTCTGGTTTTTATATTTCATCATAGGCATCAGTTCCATAAATACTTTCTGCATGTGACTAATCCTACGCAGTGTCTGAAGTCAGACTACTAAAACACATGTCTGCAAGATCAGGGCCTAGATTTGTTTTCAGTCATTCTTGTAAGAAATTATTTACCTTCGAACAGCTAAGCCACATCTCAGAACGTTTTTAGGAGAAAAACTAGAGGTTTGCCAGAGCCTGCCCTCTCTCCTTTTCAAAGTCTCCCAACATGTACTGTTAAAGCAATGGTATATTAGCCCCACAGAAACCGAATGAAAACGTCGGAAACACGAATGTATGGATCAGTGATGTCACAAAAGGCAAATTTAAAAATGTAAATTCCTCTTTGCATCTGCTACTAAACTATATCACTCTTTTCAGCTGTTACCATTTGTTACACTTGCTGGACTAGGCTTAGAAGGAGGACTGTCATGGGAGGGCAAATTACCTGCAATCCAGTCAACAGAGTGAGCGCAAAACAGCAGCAAGCCTTTATTATGACACAACGTTTCATCATAAATAACGAAGAGCAAATAACTTAGCTACAAAACGGCAAACCGGATCAAAACCGAGCAATTTCTGAGGTGGTTTCACATCTAGCCATCCGCAGTCCCGTACTGCCATCTGCAGCCTCCTGGTAGTAGTCGGATTTCTAAACCATGAGGCTCACATCGACCTTAGCAACCGCATGGTCCCTGTAAACATTAGGCATGTTCAGTGGAAGGCAGATGGTTTTTTCCACAAATATTATCATATTAAAGTAATCAAAATATTCCTCTTTTTCAAGATTATCTTTGTTCTTTTTCCAGCCTTTTTTTATTTTCTATTTTATCTCACTTCTCTGCTGCCTTTGCTAATTGAAGTTGAATGTTAGACCCAAAGTGCAACACATTTGATTGATATGCCAGAAAGTTTTTAATGTGCTGATAGAGTGTTTTAGAAACCACACAGAATGTCTTTGCTACATACAGAAATTGTTTTTTGATTTGTGTTGTTATAGCTATGGCATTAAAATTGAGTTTTAATAGAATATATCTCCTAACGTCTATGGCCAGAGAAATGTAAACTTCTTTTCTTGTATGCAAAAGTTGCTTGGACTCTAAAAATATGCTGTAGAATGCTCTTACGGTGGAGATGCCTGTCTCTGTTCCAGGTTATGGAAACAGATCAGCTAAAACGGCACTGGGCTATTATCCAGCGGGGAACCGGCACGTGGCTGAATGTAACAAGGTACAGTGGCTTAGCAAGCTGCCACACACCACAGCTGACCATGATCCTCCACCAAACTTCTCCCAGTCTGCAAGGTAAAACAACAACCCTTAGGGGTTCTTGAAACCAATGAGTTTAACCCAGATAGATAGATAAGCTCCAGGTGATACCTCCTGGCCACGGACCCCATCTCCTCTGACATGCAGTAATTTAGTAAGCTGTGGTAACTAGTTCATATGACTGATCCCTTTGGTTCTTTTTGAATGAATTTATCTTTGCTGACGACTGTAAAGCAAAGAATTAGCACGGTGTTTGCAGGGACAGAGTCACTGCTAGACCAGGATTGCTATAGGATAATCATAATGATCTTTTCCCAGTCAAAGGAAAAGGTCCTGGATTAAGAAGAGAAGATAGGCATGAAAAAAATGGAAAGAACTGACTGTTTCATAGTAATAAGGTAAATCGAGAACATCCACTCACTGTCAAAGAGCAAATAAGGCACCTCAGAACATCACGTCTGCCTTGAAGGGAGCAGCTCAGCTGCACCATTTACCATAACCCCTCTAAGACCTGGTGTAACTCAAGCATAAGTCAGACCTGCTAGAAGCTGAGTGACTAACGGCTGCCTTGGCATTGGTTTTGCATGTCTTGACCCTCCGTTGCTAGGAGGTGACACATCAGTCAGGTATTGATCATAGTGTATGTGCACGCTGCAAAACAGGCTGCTGCTTTTGAGGAAGTGCGAGGCACTGAGTGCAGGACGCCCCAGCAGCGCTGGGAACACTGAGCTGGTGGGGGACGGGGCTGTCTGAGCAGGCTTGCCCAAATTAGAGATGAAGCATGCTGCTGGAAGCTCAGGGGGATACTGGCTGATAGAGAGGTAAGATGCCACATATTATCAGCGGTATCTCACCTCCGTGTAAGGCAGCAGCTCTCGGCTCTCTCTGCATTCAGAAGTCAGCAGGGTAAGGAGCCGTGAGCTGCTGTCCTGCATGGATGCCTTTCTTGAGCTGCCGCAGCGCCAAGCTCCTGGCCCTGCCTCTGTCCTGCTGCTTGGTATTTAAAATCCACCCATGCACTGCCTTGGGAACTCACACTTCTGGCACTAACCCCTGCTCTACAGCGAATTTTCAAAGTAAATTGATTCAATATTGCTGGTATAACATAAGGATTTGGTAGGCTTTGATCTGAAATAGAATGAGCCTGAAAAGAACCATAATCTCAAGAAATTTATTCAGGGTGATTGTCATGTTCTGAAAGATTTAGCAATGTCTCAATAGCAGCCCATGGGCCAGATCCTGCCTTCTGGACACTTATAGCTACAGCGATGCAAATGGGGAGTAGCTACTTGGTCAGCTTTATCTTAAGAGCCAAATGCTTCTTGCAGTGCCTGGTCAAATCACAGTGTTTAGTACTAGACCCAGGAGTCTCTTAGGAGGCAGGGGTTGAGCTAGAGGCATATCTCACACAGGCACACGGCCAGAAAAACCATCACATCAAGGAAATCAGCAAGAAGGATTCCAAAACTGGGATCCAGCCCCATAGCTGATGAGATTGGGCACCCTGAGCTGAGCACTTGTAGTTCCGCAGATACCAATGACACAAAAAAATACATACATTTAATTGCTGGAGCAAAGGTCTTAGGGAATGCATGTGGAAATTTAAACTGTACCACAGGGATCAAATAGGGAAACAGGGAGAGAAAGTGACCCATGACTTGTCTAATACATAATGCTCTTACTGCACAAACTGCTTCAAGGAAATGGTATGTAATAGTACAACTAATCCCTACTGCCAGTATGTGTCCTTGCAAGTGTTAGCAAAGCAAAACGGCAGCCAAAATGTAAAGATCAAGGACACATCAATATTAAAAACTATTTTAAAAAGAGGTAAGTTATACTCCCTGACATGTTTTTTTTTGTCTTCAATATATTGCCCTATGTGAAGGGGTCACTGCCAAGAGAAAGGAGATTTATGCCTATAAGGGAAAAAGTGCGGGACAAATTGCAGAGGTAAATGAAGAGATTATGTTACCAGAGATATTAGACTTTAAAATCATACCGAATCAGTGTGCAGGACTGTGGTTGAATTTTCATGTAGCCAGACTGACATCTTGTGGCTTGTGCAGAACATTTAAACAGGCACCGGGGCAGGCGGGGAATTAACTTGTAAATTGTTATGGCACACTAAGATATATCCTTTTTTTCAGCAGAACAGTATGTGGCTCCCCCAGTGTATTAGTGGTTGCAATCATGAAGTTTATATATAAACTTTCATTTCAGTTTCTGCTTTTGTATGTACTTGTTAGCCCTGTCTCCATTTGTAAGTCTCAGCCTAATGGTAAAGCTGCATTTAAAGCCAGTCACTCAAAAAAGTGTCTAACAGTAAAAATTGTAAAATTGGTTCAGCATTCAGGAAATTTTACAGATTACTAGTAAATGTGTGTCCTTGTTACTTTTCTTTATTTTTAATGACAGGGTGAAAGTTTATGAAACACAAAAATGGCCCTTTTTGATCAGCTGACAGATACCCTTACATCAGTACCTAGTGACCAGTGGTAACTGCTTATGGAAGAACATGAATATAGTTTGGACCAAATAAAATTGGAAGATCTGACTAATCTTCACCATTCTCACACCAGTTTTAATCCACCCTGACCACCAAGAACATATGCTCTTTTCTCTTTTTCAGCCTGTAAGGCAAAGAGAGTGGGGAGATCAAAGATGATGTTGGAGCAAGGGCAAGGAAGGATTGTTGGGGATCTACGCTGCTGGGATGTACAAGAAAGGCTAGATAAAAGAGTATGTGTGGGGCCAGTTGAAAGCCACATCCACACTGTGCCACAGTAGCTGGCACAGATCTTCAAGCTACTGGCAGCCCAATCAGCAGCACGTGAAGCCTTCTAACCCTACAGACTTCAGGGCTGGGGAGCCCAGGCACAGTGCCGAGCTCGCCTGGCTGCTCAGCTCTGGGCTTGGAGCTGTGTCCTCTCCAGCCAGCCACCCAATACCAGGGGGGCTCAAGACGAGCTCTGTGATCTTTGCACCACGCTCCACTTCATGGTATAGGCTTACTCCAAGCCATCATTACAGGTCAAGCCCAGTAGATCTCTTCAAGGGGAAGGGGCAAGGAGGAGTTAGGAGGTGGGTTTAATAATGCAGGGTGAAAACAGAAAGCAAGGAAGACAAAACCTACCAGAAGAAAAGCCAGCCATCCTCTCCTCTTTGCTTTTCATGGCTCCGTGGAGAAAAAAAAGAAGCTCTCAGGGCCACAGAGTCGAGTTAAAGCTGTGCACTGACACTCGACATAGCGCTGAATGTCCCCTGTATTTGCAGTGTGAACTCTTACAGAAATGAAGAAAAACTGGGCATCCCTGAATAGTTCACAGTTGCTAATACCATAAATACTATGCACTTTAGGAAAGGCTCCCCCAGAGAACTATTCAAAGCAAGAGCATACCTAAAGCTGTGAAGTATCCAGAGTCATCGTCTCCCTCTTTCTCCACGGAGGACGCAGAAGGAGCTGAGAAAGACCTGTCTCCTAATCCAGGGCACTTGGGTAACTACCCTGCACTAAGGGGCAAGTGTTCCAACAGCACTTGCAAGACCTTGTAAGCCTGTCCCCTGGGCAAGTACGTCCACTGTACATGCTCAGGCATCCCTGCACCCAGGAGCTGGAAGCTAGGTGTGGGTGTAGTCCCCTGACGATAAGGGGCACAAGCATCAGAATGCTCTGCCAATAAATGCTCTGGACTTTTTTCCTCTTTATTTTTAACATGAGAGAATAGAAAGGGAGGAATTAATGTCGCCGTGCTAAGAGAGGTATTTCTGAGGGCAGAATGGAGCCACATGCCCAAGTAGATCAAATGACTTCGGCTGGTTACAGAGAAGCAGCAGCCCGAGCTGGCCTTGAGCAATAAACTCAGCTGAGCCTCTCCCACACAGCTCCAGTCATACCTCAAACACAGCCTGGATGCAATGTCCTTTCTGTCCCAGCTGGGATCTGCTTTTCATCAACAGCTGACATTCACACCAAATTGTAGCGTTTAATATTTATCCCTAAACACATAAAGCCTGCTAATAAAAACGGACTGAGAACTATTTGGTTACAGTTACTAAGGCACCAGTAGGCAAGAGTGGGAGTTCACATCTCCGAGCCTCAGGCTGTTCCCATCCTCCCCGACACACTGCTCCCAAGCCATTTCTCGGCTTCTTTGCACTTTAAACAAACTCTGCCTCTAAAACGTCCAAAGTCCTCTCACAGGAAGGGCAAAGGGTGGGAAAGATGTTCCCTCAACATATTCCCTTTTTTTTTCCACAAGGTGATTCCACCTTCTGGCCCCGAAAGGGGGCAAATATTGAAAAGCAGGGTATTTAAAAGCAGAGGTGGAGGGCTGTGAGGGCGAGGGGAGTACCGCGTCTGCATGAGCTCTCCCAGCTCTGCCCCTCCGTTTCCACCGCACCTGAGACCATGCCTGTCAGGCACTTGTTTTCCCACTGCCTTTAAAACCATGTATAATAGAGGGAAGAAGGCTAGCTCATTCCGTTTCTTATTTCCCATTTGTCTTGATAATAGGCCCTTAAAATACAAGCATTATCTAAAGACTGAGAGATTTGCCTGCCGTTATTGCTAGGCAGCGGGCAGTGTTTGCAACACAGACGCCCGCGTAGATGGGAAGTGTTCAGTCTTCCAGTCTGTCAAGTCAACACATTTCATGGCTGGTAACAACCACAAAAAAATAATTATGAACAGTGACAATGTAATTAATAACTAATTTCAGGACCATTTGGTTCCAATAACTGCAGCTGGCACGCAGGTACGTGGTTACACAAATCCTCCCTGCAGGCCTTCACAGCTCACCGTATCCAGAGGTATCGTATGACTGCAGACAGCATCAATTCATCATTAACTATGGTTGCAAGAAATTCTTGAGACGTTAACCAAGTTTAGGGATGTACGTATGGTGTGTACCGAGATCCCTAAACTTCTTTAAAACCAGAGCAGCCATCCCAGCCACAGCTGTCAGCACTGGCGCTGCTGAAGCCGAGCCCAGGTCACGCACGTGATACTTCTTCACACTAGGGCTTGAAGCTGCGTAGGTCAGTTTTAAACGGGATAAATACTCTTGAAGTATTATTGAAGCTGCTAGGAACTATGGATGTAAGCACAGCAAGGGTGAGGCAATACCTTCTATTAGACCAACTGATAAAACTGAAATAAACAGGCAAGCTATGAGGCACCCTAGCTGAAACCCTTCTGAGCCGAAAGGGGCTTGTGTACCCCAAAGCTTGTCCAGTTTTTCCCACCTGTATGAGCTAGCCCAACGGAGGACCATACTTCTCCCCAGAAACCTTCCCTCGCTTAGGGGAGACCGTCACAGCAACACGATTACTGCTAGCGGCACCAACACAACAACCCAAGATCTTCCCCAGATCTGAAAAACCAGACAAGCTGGCAGACACGCAAGCTCTTTTTCGGAACGATGACTATGAAAAAGGCTTCTGTCCATCTTCCTCTTGCAGTGTTTTCGGTTACTGTAACAGGGAATAGGACCTCTCACCACAGGCACCATCTTGCCTAACTAGGCCAGTTTGTGGTAAAGCTTTGTCTTCTTCAGCTCCCTTGATAAATATTACAGCACCATGTGGTAGAGATCATCATTTTTAACTGTCCAAACCCATACTATAATTATCTGCAAAAAGACAATGCTATTGAGAACTGGCCTCATCAGCAAAGTCAGTGCCTGTACCTTCTCCAGGAGGCAAAACAGTCCAAGGAAGAGAACAAAGCCTGGTAGATCTGAATTTGGCAAGCGCTGACTCTCAGGGCTTCATAAAGATGTTCAGAGAGGCCTCGCAGGCTCTGAGAAGTAAGCTCATGGCTGCTTGTGTCTAATACTTGTCACGTCTAATTATTGTACAGTATTGCACAATTGCCTAAGTGAATTACGTGTTTCCTTTGAGATACCATCAGCTGTACCGGTCAGCCTAAGGGACAGCGTGCGGGATTTTTGATCAATGAATCATCTGACCAGGTGAGGCTATCGTCTTTCTTGTACTATAAATGTGCACAGATTTTGCCTCACATGGACTTGCAGAACTTAATCTCACATTGGCTCTGGACAAGTGAAGAGGCAAAATGAGGATCTTCAGCTTCCTCCAGCATCAAAATACTATGCGTCTTGGGGAGATCCACCAGCAGTCAGCATCACCCCCGAGCAGCTGAAGGAAATCCTTTCAGGGCTGTATCCTTTACAAGCAGAGCTCCAGGGGTCAGACCCAGCCTCCTCTAGGCTCCCCAGGTAAGCGGCATCGGTATTTATTGGAGAAGGTTTTCAGCAGCATACACATGGAGTTAATTATGCAGCCCACATTGCCGGTAGTGACAGCCAAGCACCTAATCCTCCACATGCAGCATGCCGAATACGTTACCCTAGGAAACTGCAGCTTCACAGTTATTGTACTTCAGTTTATGTAGTTTCCCTTATGCTGCGCTGAATGGATTTTCATTCTGTGCCCAGGAGCATTCCAGTCCCTCCAGTAGCAAACAATAAATGAATCTTAGGAGGCTCTGGTGCACTTAGGAGGCTCTGGTGAACCTATCAAAAGAGGCAATTTATTTCTGAATTTGGCACTAGGCACGGCGTGCCTTGTAAATGTCAATTTGTGTATGTGTGAGCATCTGACGCTACTCAGCAGCACATGGCTGGGGCCAAGAATTTGACTGATTCTGGCTGATTTGCAAGCCTAAAAATATTCTCTTTTATCAATATCCATTTTTTTGTGCTTATTTGCATGCTAAGAAAATTCTAAGCAGGAGGTGGTTTCATGGATCAATCCATAACAGCTCTGCAGAGATCAAGTACGTGATGACCTGCCATAAACTGTGTGATGACACAGTTAGAACCATTGCATAAGAAGTGGCCCATATATAGGCGTACTTTGATTTTCACTGTTTGTTCTAATCCTGCAGGAATCAGAGACATTTTAATCTCTTTTATTGTTTTGTATTCATTTACATGCAGTGCCCAAAGGCCTCTGGCAAGCAAAGAGAGGGCTATATAAGTCAAATGCATTGTTATTACTACTGTAGTTCCTATCATGGACTCAATTCTCTTCCCATTGACGTCAATGGCAAATCTTCCAATAATTTCAGAGAGCGCTAGATTAAGCCAAAAATCTATGATCACACCCTGTTATGTTTTATACCAACAGGGCTCCAGCTGAAAATTTTAGCATTATTACAGTATGGGAAACACAGGAGACTCTAAAAGAGGTTTTGATGATAAATGAGTGCATTTATGCGGCAAGCTTCTCCGTTTGTCATTGGAACATGGCAAAGGTGGGTATCAAAATAAAATCTTTAGAAATACCAAGAAAAAGTTCAATTTTCTAATTTTTCTTCGAACAACTCAGGAGAGATTTGTGGGTTTTTATGACAGGTTTGAACATCAAGAATTAGCCTGATAATACCGCACTGTGATAGAGCAGTAGAATACTCAAACGACACCATAGGTTTACAGCTTGGGTGTACTATTTTTTCCATTTCATCAGTCCTTTTCATTTGGTGACTCTCAGTACTGCGCTATCACTTTCAGTTTCACCCACTGAGCCTCTTCATCTCTCTTTAGTGTTCATTTTCCCTCCTTTCCCTAGTCTTCTCATCTTTTTTACTTCATTTTCATACTCTTGTCTCCTCACTGCTTTCCTTCTGTGTTTGCTGCCTCTCAAAGGCCTCTCTCTCTGCTACAAAGGAACTTAGCCACTTACAGCCACCCAGCTCTTCACACGTGCAAAGCTTTTTCTCTCTATTGACAACTTTTGTCCTTTTACAAGACCAAAACCGCATACTGCTTCCAACTCCTACTTTCAGGACTGCTCCCCCTCTCTCCACCTTCTTGATTCAGCTTTTGTTCCTCTTCCTTAGCACTTCGACGCGTGCCCCCTAAATTCATTGTTTTTCACAGTCACCTTTTCCGACATGAAAGTTCAATCTGCCTTGTCTGATGGACTCTGCAGCCCATAGATCTGCACTGACACCATTGATCTCTCTTGAAATCCAAAGAATAGGTCAAAACAAGATAGGTGGAAACCCAGCTAAAAGCTCAAAATGTGATGGTTAATTAATGGCTCAAAATTGAACCAACAGCCAGTCACAAATGGCATTCCTCAGGGATTGATATGGGGTCCAATACTATTCAACATATTTTTCACTGATCTGGATAATGGGACTGAATGCCCACACCAAGTTTGTGGATGACACCAAACTGGGAAAAGAGATATGCTGGAAGGCGATGAGCCACCACACAGAGACAGCCCAACAGGCTGGAAGACTGAGCCAATAAGATTGCTGTTTAATATGAGGTTAAAACAATAAATGTTTGTGGTTTAATGAAGACAAATGTAAAGTCCTGCAGCTGGGATGGAATAATCCCAAGCAGCAGTACAGGCTGGAACTGGCTGGCTGGGGAGCAGCTCTGCTGAAAAGGCCCTGGGGGTCTGGGCAGACAGCAAGCTGAGCATGGGCCAGCAGTCTGCCGTGGCAGCAAAGGCGGCAAACTGTGTCAAGTAGCGTGTGTCAACTCAAGGAAGGGTACAGCCAGCAAACCAAGAGATGTGATTATTCCTCTCTACTTGGCACTTGCCAGGCCACACCTGGACTATTTCACCCAGTATTGCTTTCTCTCTGCTCAAAAGAGACATTGAAAAACCAGAGACAGCCTGGTGGATGATAACCACTGGTGATGAGAGTGCTGGAGAACTTGATGCAGAAGGAAAGGTTGAAGGAGCTGAGTTTTTCAGCCAAGAGAAGGCCCATGGGGAATCTAATCACAGTCTTCTAACACCCGAAAGGTAGTTTTAGAGAGGGAGACAGATGTACAGAGAAATATTTTCTTCACAGGGATGCACAGCAACAGGACAAGAGGCAATGGACACAAGTCACTACAGGGTAAATGCTATCTAGATATAAGGAAAAAAATATTCACTGTGAGAACAATTCAGCATTAGAAATGGTAGCTCAGAGCAGTGGTGGAATCTCCTTCACTGGGAATACTCCAGATTTGGCTTGACAGGGCCCTGGATAACCAAACCTAAGGCCCCGCTTTCAAGAGAGGGACAGATGATGTCAAGAGGCCCCTTCCAATTGCAGGTTTTCTGTGATTCTGTGAAAGCACAGGAGGTAAGAGGCATGTGTTAAATTCTGGATGACTCCTCTCAAAGAGGCTTAGAAGCTTTAAGAATGAGACATGCAGGTGATGAGATAGACATAGGACAGGTTCGGTAGATGAAAGTAGATGAAAGCAGATGAGAAAGTACACATGAAGGGCAATGATCTTAGCAGGGTCTCCTCCCTGATGAAAGCAGAGCGGATCTCTGAAAGGAATAGATGAATAACGGGTGAGCTGTTTTTCACCTTAGCACAGTGACCGTGAAATTCAGCCATAGAACAAGACACTGCAGGGGTAGGTGTTGCACAAGTGGTGGTTCCTATCTGAAAAAATTTGTCCATGTATAACACAGTATAAGCCAGGAGGTAAATGAGACTTACAGGCTCTCTGGAGAGTGCCAGAGACTAATATAGTATTAGTCAGCATGTCAGCACTGGTTGGGAACCAGCTCTGGGAAACAGCAGCTGAACACTTGAGGGCCAGGATGTGAAGCCTTCAGTCAGTAGCATGTACCACTGGATGCAAACTGAAGCCGTCGCACTCTCTGGAAGCTGTTGAGCTAAGCTGCCAACAGCCTTTCAGCTCTCACTGTGCTGCTGAAAACTTTCTGGAGCCTGTGGTGATGAAGGCCTGGAGCTTCATCTCTGGTGGCCCTGAGACAACTGTACCACCTTACAGCCAGCAGAGTCATCTTGTGGATAATACATGGGTGTGGGTTAGTGCGGGCCATTTGCTGAAATTTCTAGAGCAGCAACGGGGATGTGTGTGGGGAGGTCCTACCTGAGAAATGTACACAGGCATTCAAGTTGTGTGACATGTTATTCTTTAGGCGTCATTTGGTACTCTTTTATTGATGGAGTTGTGTCTGATTCATGCTCTTTTTTCTTCTCTTTTTTTTGTTTTTTTTATTCCTGAAAGGTCTGAGATCTGTCCATGCATCAGCAGAAAAGTCAGGCTGCAAGGCAGGGAAAAGGGAGATTGCCTTAACGCTGCAGAATGATACCTCAGCACACGTCACAGGCTCCACGCTGCTCTTTGCTCCTCACCATAATCCTTCAAGGAATAATTTCAACAAGTAAACTAAGCCTACAAAAATGTTGGTTGTATCAAGAGATTTCAGACTGTTGATCAACGAGGACTAGGACTATGCCACATTCATTGTGTTCAAACACAGGGAGCGCAAAGTGTAGGGGACAGTCAGCAAGGCATAGGCACATCCCATACCCCATTTTCCTGACAGACTGCTCTATTTGTGCCACTAAGGAGAACCCATGTCCCTCAAGGAGGAGCTGCAGGATCTGCCTTCACATGTGCTAAAAAACTTCTGCAAATGTTGGCAGAATGTTTAATGACACCATTAGTGCAAGTCAGTGTTAAGTCCAGGCAGACTGCTCTTCTTAACTTTGTGTCTTATTGCTGTGATATGGCTCGTCTAAAATAATCATGCAACATCCACTAACACTGAACAACACAAACTGATCACCCCTGAGGTATTTCCAAAAGCCCGAGGTTTCAGGAAACACACCACTTCAGATACCATGCAATGTCCCTTGCTTTTAAATGAACCGCCGAGCGTAACTTACTGCACACACGGCCCCAAAATAATCTGTGGGCTTTGAGAAGCAACATCCTGCAGCTTAAGAAAAATCACAATACCCACGTAGGCTAACCTGCTGGCTGGAAGAAAACCCTTTCAGGACAAACAGCTTCAAAACACTGTATTAATGAATTTCACGATTTGTGGATGATCATCATCATGCTTTTAACAGGTCCTTCTGGAAAACTCAACAGAATAAAGATTATTTGGCATTATGTAGGCATATAACAAGATTAGCAAGCCTAGTTATTGCAATCCATTTAAGACATGTTTACCCCAAATATTGCTTGTGTTTGTTTTCATAACATTTCTGAGAAGCAGAGAAGTGAATCACAAAGAGTTTAAGTGACTTGCTTAAGTGAAATTACAGCAAAGGAGAGACTTGAACCCTGTTGAGTCCTATGCTACCCATCCTATGGACCACCCTGCCTTAGCCTCTAAATTATACATGATGTCAACTCGAGCGCGTAACAAGAGTCAGTTCCTGCTCTGGAAAGCAGATCTGTAAAATTAATAAATTTCTGCTGATATTAAGAGTCATAATACTTTTTTTCTTCTTGAAGTAGATATTTATTCTTATTTCTACCCCTTCTAAGTACTGCAAAGCCACGTCGATTAAGGAAGAATGAGTAAGACTCTGCTCTGCGTCAGGTATCGATATGTTTTACTGCTCTGCATCATGAATTAACGGTTTTCTGTTCTGCATCATGTATCAATACGTTCCAAATCCAAGGCCATAATCCTGTCTCCCCAGACAATCTCTGGAAGACAGGGAATGAAAAAGATTAACTAGAAACGGAATCTGAAGAACGTGTGCTTGCATAAATACAACGCTAGACTCTGTTTGGCTGGTGGAAAGTTATGGTGACAATGAAGAAGTCAAGGAGAATGCAGCTTGGATTTCAAGAAGATCAGAAGCCTGCAGAGCTGGCAGGTGGACAAATATGTCTTGTAAACTCAACCAAATTCCATAAAAGCTGCTGTTACATAGACAGGAAACTATATCACGCCATATTTTCTGTGCTGTTGTTCAGAGTATGACCTCAGCAGTGTAGAAGGCCTTTCAGTGTGCACTTTGTACTCACTTTTTTTTCTGGTAAAGAAAAAGAGAAAAGAGGAAGAAAAATTCTAATTGCACAGGTAAATTTTTAATTTGTCCTTTCAATGCTAGGGAATGAATTCACACTGTCACAGCTGCAGGTTTTAGGCCAGAGATTTTTTTCTGCATGGCTGAGCTTTTAGGACAGCGGCACAGCTGAAAACCCAGTGCAGATGGATGGCAACAGTGGGCAGAAGTGGTGACAACTGCATTTGAATGGGTCATGTACAGTCTTCTTACTGGGACAACAGCAGACTCATGAGAAAGTCACAAAAATAAACCAGAGTGTTAAAATAAAGGTATAAAAATAATAGAGGAAAGCACAAGCATTATCCCCAACCCTGTCTTGACCCTGAGGACAGCTCCTCCATTAGAGGCACTTCAGTTTTATGTCAGTGAGGGCAGGGGAGGGGTGGAAGAAATAAGTATTTATTTGTATTAACATACAAATATTCATATTCTTTTTTCTTTATGCTCAATGGTAGAAAATGGTAGGAAACCAGAATACACACTCTTCAGATTATGGTAATTGCAAGCAGAACATAAATTACCATCAACATTAAGTTAGGGGCTCCCATCCTGAGAGTAAAGATTTGCTGTTTCACAAGGTAATCAAATCATGATATTTTTTTATGAAGATGGCACAGCAATATGGTACATTATATGGTGGTTTTCTTCTGTGAGTAACCACAAATTGCTACACGCTGCAAGTAACCACAAATTATAAGTGCTGCTGCAAGTACTTACAGTACCAGTAGTTCCTTAGACTAAAGAACCCTGAAATATTGGGTCATACAGGCTCAAAAGCCATCTATCTTTTGAGAAGAAGGAAAAGTAATCATTGGACTCAGTCTACAGACGCTTAATGTTTTATTGTACTTTAATCAAAGCCCAATTAGTCACAAGATAAATTTAAACAGACTGCAGCAATAAAATGGTTGTCTCAGGCTTGCCTTACGCAACCGAAGAGCAAAGGAATAATGTTTTTTTAAATGGAAAACATTTTTGTGTGAGTTAAAGAACGTTTACAAAATTAACTGCCAAATCACACTCTTTGCAAAGGAAAAATATTTTAATTGGCTTTCAAATTTTTCCTGATGAGGCAAATTTGTTCTCTTTTCCATCCACGCACCTAAAAACATCCTCTGGCCGAGAGGAGTTCTTCAGGTACTACGTTAGCGCCATCATCATTATTCTTAGTATGATATCTGGACTATTGTGGTAGCTCTATAAAATGTTTTCCTGATGGCACACAAATCTTGTCAGCAAATGTACTTTAGTTCACTCTTAGCTGGTGTGTACTAAAGATAAAGAACTAGCGAATTATACATGTGACTTCATTTAATATCCTTGGTAAACTATTTATTATGTCTGTGGCTATACGCTGCTCTCGCTCTGTCTCCCACTCTTTACTTTGCACAATTTAGTGATTAATGGTTAAAAGAAACAAAACCTCCACCGATTTGAACAAATAGTTCTGGGGAGTCGATACGGCTGGGCACGATTCCAAATTTGAGGAGGCGCCAGTAAATTAATGAAGAATGTTACTGATCTGCTCTGGCCATGCGAAATCAGGATTTCATTTTGTAAAAACTACGCAGGGTCAAACACAGTTGACATTTAGCTTAGGAGTCCTCAGGATGTTCCTGGGTGTTGGTGATTCACCAGGTCTGATCCAGTGTCTCAGCCTGCTCCTAGGAAGCACTATGCCGGTAGGTGGGATACTGCAGTCGCAGGTTTTTGAGTCCTCAAGACTGGTAAAAATTCCTATGGTACATTTTTTTGTGAGATGAGCTCTGTTAAAGTCTGCTGTGCTGGACAAATTCCAGCTCTGAATAATTTATGCCCGCTTAAGTGACCTATAAAAAATTAAGCGTATATGGTTTTATTCTTTGCTTCCAGCACTGGGGCTGGATCCAGGAGCTCCAGACGACTGAGAGGCACAGAGACCTACCAACACATCTGCTAAATACAGTGTTTTGTGAATGAAAGCAAGAGGTATCTCCTGCAGCCTAGGGACAACCAAGTCTCAGTGCATTTGCAAAGGTTAGGGATGCCAATTTCTGCAGCCAACAGTACCTCCACAAATGATAGTCAACTGGGACTCTTCAGTCTGGAAAAGAGACGTCTGAAAGTGAATATGACAGAGGTCTATGAAACCATGGTATGACATGGAGGGGTTGCTTTCTGTTCCAGTATAAGAACTACGGGGCATTAAATGAACCTTATAGGATCCAAGTTCTGAGCAAACCAATGGATGTGTTTTGTCACGCTGTAGACCTGCTTCCCACAGGATGCAGATGCTGTGGATGCTAAAATTTTACATGAACCAATGGGCAGCTACAGCAAGTGCACAGGTTAAGGGTTTTCTTAATTATGCAGAAACCTCATATGATCCAAAAAGCTGGAGGCTGGGAAAATATTAAGTAGAAGTACCATACATGTGAGCTCTATTCCCTTCTCTTCCCTCCCCATACTCTTCTTCAGCCACTTTAGGCTCTGTCAGAGGCAGAAAAACTGAGAAAACTTCATCTTTGGCTTGACAGTATTGCTACTGCCATGACTACCACTTCTGTTCTGGAAAAATAAAACACCCTTCTGCAGCTAGTGGTACAAACCAGGTCTGCCTGATTGCAGCGTCTGGCGCAGGTGAGCACAAGGTTCAAATTCCTCTCTGCCACCCTACCTTGCTGATCTGAATTTAATAAAACTCCACAAAATCAGAAGCAGATAGTGAGGAATGGTACCAAAATCTTTAATATTATTATTCACGATGAAACATCAAACAGACACCTGTAAGAGACAGTTTCACGGGAACAATGGGATACATTTCAACCACCTGCTGATCCTGGCATGTAATCTATTTTGCTTTATCTGTTAAAGCAAGCTTTAGATAGATAGCTTGGTCTATTAGACAGGACACTCTAAGACTCTTCACCCATTTGGTAGCAAACATAATTGGATATCTAAACAATTATTGGTACATATACCTGCTTCCATTGATTTGCAGCTTGAGGCCTTCAGCAAGACCTGCCACATTGCTTTTTACACATCACCAGTAGGTCAGTCAAAGCACGTTTTCCAAGCGCAGTGCTGGGTACCTCTGTTCTGTGAGAGTGGCTAGCCGCAGCTGCCAAGGAATGGTAGGTTTTGCCTTAAAAACGTGCAGCTTAAATGCAATGGAAAAGGGGCTGTGAAAAGATATTAAAAAATGAACATTGGCAATGGTGTATGGAAAGAGTAATCAAAGTTTATAGATGTCTTTTATTTAATGTGAAACTAAAACCTCTCCAAATCAAAATCATCATCAGAAGTTACTTTTTAAAGAAAAGATACTGCGGTAGGCATCGCTGGCTAGGGCCCCAATTCAGCAAAAAGGCTTTTGCGTGTGGTTAGTATGTGCCTGCTGAACTGAATCCTCTCTGCAACACAAAAAAAAAAGCTTATAGGTTAGGATGGGGTATAAACCCTCTCTTCAGCAGGAGACATTGTAATAAATTGCAGGCAAATTCTAAGACACTATTACCTCTGTAGGATACCATCACATGGTTTTTATTCAATCTATGTCAGATGAACACCTAATTTGCAAAACCAAATCCTCTTCTTTGGTACATATAAGTCAAATATAGAACTGCTTTGCAGTCTTTCATGCACTGTAAATGAGAAGTGGGCCAGAATACTTGCAGAACTGAATCCTAATTCAGAGGCATTGAGGTTGGCCAGAAAATCTTATGACTGGCACTTCCTAAATCAGGTGCTTAATTTTGCAACTTGATGTCTTAGGACTTTTATAAATAACAGGAAATGCTTTAGGGAGCTTATTTAGTTGATTTGGACTTTTTGCCTTTTTCATAGGAAATATGAAATATAAGCTGCTTTCTTGTATCCCTGCACAAATTCCTGCCTGTGCAGCTACTGCTAAATTCTAGACCCACCTAGATATATCCTGGTTTCAAATTCGTTTCACTTATCGATCCTGAAACCATCCGTGCCTCTTTGCACTGAACCTTGCATTATAGCACTGGGCCTGGGGAGCTGCAGCACCCGCCCAGGGCAAGTACAAGAGCAAAACACTGTTTCGGGCTTCTCTGGTGCATTTTCAGTATGTCTTAAGGGGTCTGTACTCTCACCACATCCCTACTGTACTTTGTCTTTTGTTAGGAAGTGGCCCGCTCCACTGCAGCAAACGGGCAGCTCTGCTATCACAGCGTTGGAGTGAATGTAGTGCAACATGCAGGTAGAAAAAGAGATAATAGCAGTATCCAAATGGTGAGAAGAGCAGGCAGTTCTCCAAAGACGGGACAAGGAATAACTGAAAAACACAAATGCCAGTACAGTCTTTCCCAGAAGCCATAGCTGAAAAAAGAACAAGCAAAGGCCTTTTAGATGAGTCTGAATGCATGGGGGTGAAGCACTTTATGTTGGAAGATCCCAGTCTGTATAATTTCTGTCGTGACTTTATGATCTGCTGTTCACAGGTTGTCATTCCCTTATTTTTGTGGGATGACAAAAGCAAAGGAGGACAAGGAGTAAACAAAGTAGAAGGGGAGCAGAAGTACCCGGGGGGAAAAATTAGAAGCAAGGGTAGGTCAATCCAAAGAACGGGGTATGTGTGGGACTGCAGACATCAGCAAGCAAAACAGCACAGGAGGAGCAGATCAGCAGATCAGAGCCATTGATGCTGAGGCCCTCATTAGTGAGGTATTAATGACTGAAAAGGACTGTGAAACAGCGGAGCTTTGTTAACTAGGGAACTCATTTCCTAAGCAGCATGGTCTAGAGTTGAGTCCCTCTGTGATACCTCTTGCAGAGGAAGTAAGCTCAAACCCCATGAGGCAGAGAGGTGGGTCAAGCCTACATGTGCCCTGGTTATCAGATGCCTGGATGAAAGGGAGATGGCACTAGCACTGCCATCAAGCCCATCTCCATGAGTTCTGCAAGCTGGCTCCTTTGTTTCCTTGGTTCCTGTCAGAGGTGGTCCAGGTAGGAACATGTTGCTCCATTTCTGCTGAATTATCCACAAAACCCTTTCGGAGGTTTTTCAGGTTGGAAAACAAATCAAAGAACTTTGTATTCAGTGCAACCCAAATGACATTTGCTTCTGATTTTTCAGTTCACCTGGCTGAACCGTACACTGAGGTATAATCCCTCTAATATGGTATGAAACTCTTAGAACAAGGCCAGCTCTCTTTGTCATATGGCCACCCCATTATCTAGTTGTGGAGGCAAGTTCACACTCTACCTGAAACAAACAGCACCAGTTGTTCTTCTCTACTTGCTTCAGGAGACTGTAATTTGCCTCCTGTGCACCTGCATGGAGATGGGTGTGATCTAGCCTTTATCAAGGTCTGAAGAGAACCTTTTCCCTTAGCAAAAACTCAAATCAGCTGTATTTAGAAATATGTGGATGAATCACTCTGAGGGCTGTATAAACAAAAGCATTCTTCTTGCAGATTTGAGGCAGGACAACTTGGTAACATATTTTTGTAGGAATTTAAATCTTCAGTTATTTCTGGAATTCTTACAGCACTGACAATTAAATTTGCAATTCAATGGGTAGTGAATTGTGTCTATTAATTAAAGGCTACAGGTCACTCACTTTGTATCTGCAGTATAAAGAGTTGCACAAAAACATTTGCTTTGGATGTCTTTTTGAAGCTTGCTTTTCAAGATAAGTGATCAACTGTTAACAAATCTGAACGGCTTTTTTAAACAAAATTTAAGACAAGAAAATAAACTGGGTTTTAGAAAAATAATAGAAGGCCTGATCATAGAGAGGAAATTCCCTACTTTTAACTAAATACAGTGATTAAAATAACAAGCACAAATCCTAGCAAGAGAGCAAAGAGGAAAAATATTATTTCACCATCCCCTTTGGAGTGGGCAAGGTAAGACAGTGCTACCTCCATTTTGCAGATGAGAACTATAATGCGCAAGGCAGCTGTATGCGTTTTCAGAATTCAAATGGAGCCATAAGAGTCGAGGTGAATGCCCAGAATTTCCTGCATCCTCATCGTGGGCTGACCTGGCCTGACCGTGGTACTATTTAAGATTCACGGTACTGACAGAGACCCTTGGGGAAAGAGGTCCTCACTGTAAGTAGAGGTAGGCGCTCGTACCTACACTGCTGCCCACCCATAGCCAAATCCTGAGTGCGTCCTGGCACAGCACTCACTGCTTATTCAGCCAACATGGCATCTTCCAAAACCACCACGTAGGATCAAAGGCACGAGGGGAAGGTGCGGATGTAAGCACACATCCCCGCAAGAACTAAAGTAACACTATCAAATTCTTTCCCATAAACGACTAAGAGCTACCAGAAGTTATCGATGCTGTTAAATACGCACTGATTGGGGACCTAGAAATAGGTACCAAACCTAACCAAATATCAAACCTAACTATCTGTACAGTAATCATGTATTTCATGTGATATCAAAGACTGTGGGGGATGCCATTTTTATCTCTCCCACAAAAGTTATTGCTAATTAATTACAGGTTACATGTTGATGTTTACCTGGCAGCAGTCCCAGTATCTCTGCTGACTTTGTTTCAAAGGAAGACCAAAATATCATCAGATTATCATCCCTGCAGCCACATAGTGGGCACCTGAAGACTGCAAATTGTATTTCCCAAATGGGCCCTAAAAAGCAAGTACACTTTTGAGTGCCTGCATATACAAAGACATGGAGTGGCAGTGCTGGGTTCCTCTGCCCCACTGTCCTGTCTCTCACCATATCCAAAACCAGAGGTCTTGCAAAGAGCACAAGAATACGGCACTGCAGCTGAGAGAAGCCGGAGGGCAAGCCCGAGATTCACACTCTATACCAAAGTTACAACAGGAGCCCGTGGGGACAAACCCAGTTGGCTTCCTCCTGGAAGGACGCAGTCAGAGAGCCCGCTGGCCGTAGCACAGGGCACAGGGCAGCCTCTGGGCAGGCGTTTGCAGCCTGTACCGAGTCCCACAGTGCCAGAGATAGGCTCTTCAACATGGGCTAGAGTTCACCGTAATTCAGAAGTAGCCTTAAGACAGACATTAGAAGAGGAAGAAGGGGATCACTCTCAAGTCTCCCTTTTAAAGTGGAGACTGTGACAGG
Source organism: Fregata magnificens (assembly GCA_013389945.1). Taxonomy (NCBI): domain Eukaryota; kingdom Metazoa; phylum Chordata; class Aves; order Suliformes; family Fregatidae; genus Fregata; species Fregata magnificens. The sequence continues at coordinate 40,211 of WAAD01023888.1, read as the reverse complement.
GAGGCTGTCTCCCTAACAGAGCAATGCCTTAATTCTCTCCTGACTCCCCTGGTGTCCGCACATCCATCACAGCTTGATTCTGCAGGCTTCATTGTCTTTAGTTAAATGCGTGCGTGTGTTACAGATTTTCATTTATGATAACTACAACTCTGGTTTTAAAAAATTGAAACATAATCTACCGAAAAGTAGATTTTTTTAAGTTATCCATTCTGTTTTAACACCACATTTTTAAGACAAAGAAAACCACTCAGTTTATTTTAAACGTAGATTATTACTTTAGCTTCTTTTAAGTTCTTGGGGTTTTCTTCTGAGTTTAATGAGCTTAGCAGTGCTTTTACAGAGCAAGTGTTTAACATGTGTTGACCATACAACCAGCAGGATAAGTTCCACTGAAGAAAATTATTTAAGGTTCCATAAATCAGAAGAGAATTTACAACGTTCTTCTCTAATTGCTGGGAATAGTTTGAATGCAAGAGGAGAACAAAAATATTTTCATATAAAAAGCATATTTTAATATATTGCAAACAAAAATCTACTGTATTATTGTAGTGAGATCAATTCACTAATTCACTCTCTATCCAATATCATGGGAGTCCTAAATTCAGATGTTATATGTGGTAGTTACATGACGCTTTCTGCAAGCTGGTTGAGCCAATTGTTTGGGTAAAAAGGAATAGGAAAATAAGGAAGAGCCTCTCACAGCACACTTGCACAACCTTTAATGTCCAGACTTCTTACAGCCTGTCAGAAAGTCCTTCCTATAAGAATGTACGTAAAAGATGTATATAGGAGAAGACTTCCGGGATTTCAAGAGATTCATGAAGAATGTTTCTTGTAACAGCAAGATAAACTACAAAATAAATGCATACATGGGAATTAAAAATCTGCTGAAGCAGCAAAGCATAACTGGAATAGGTACAGCCACCCATCTTAAAATAATTGTTGTTGTTGCATTAGCACCTGAAAGCTTAATCAGAAGTTACACCCTAAACTCCAGATAAGCCTGTTTGCAATATGAGCAAAACACATCTGTGGCTTCAGGCTAGGAGCATGGTGGAGAAATGAATCTCCATGTGCTTGCAGGTGTTAAAAATCAAAATAACATCCAATGTCCAACACTTTTGTTTGGAAATCCGTCCTGATCCAGTTTCACATTTTTTACAGGTTAATTTATTACTCATTTTGCAATCACTTGTTGCATGCCACCTGCAGCACTCTGTGAAATAAGCTAACTAATTACAGAGTCCTGAACTAGACTCATACCCATGCTCAGCACAGAATAAACTTCCTCCTGTTCTGTTCACTTTAAAGGAAGATTTGGAAAATAGAGACGGGATACAGCAAACCTGGATTTCTGCAGGACATCAGAGGACTTTCAAGCATACGTCTAGCATTTCCAGATGTGAAGGTTTAAAGCTTGCCCAGTTTTTGAGATATCTTAACTATGTCATCAATGTCCTCAGAGGTCACCCTGCACACTGCAAAAACACTGCCCAATGGAACACGGCTGGCAGGTTGTATTCGAAAGAAAGTTGAATAGGAGGTCAAAGGGGGCGTTAGAGATCAGGATCCGGCTGTGACATAAATGTGTGTGGAGCTTACACAATGCCTGCATTCTTCTGACTCTTGTCTGCCTCTGACCGGTGCTATTAGTTACGTCTGTTCATAAAAAACATTGCGCTTGGTTTGCGAAGGCTAATGAATCCTCCTTAAACCCCTCTGCCTGGTGCTCCCTCCCCTCCCTTGTGCTGGTGTTAGAACAGGCTGCAGATGCAAAGTGCCTGGTCACCCAGATACCAGGATGATGAAAAGTAATTTTCAAAAACAGGAGGAGGATGCTGGAAGCACAAGCAAAACCTATCAGCTGTAACATGGCAAAGATGACAGGCTGAGTGATGTGGCTCTAGAGATCGCAGACATCATGAGGTAGCTGCACCAAAACCTCTGTATCAGACAGGATTGAGAGGAGCAAGCTGATCAGGAAAAGGAAAATGCCTTGTGACTTGGCAACTGCACTTCATAACATTTATGCTCTAAACTGTCCGCCCGTTTGCCAAAAATCCATCTAAGAAAAAACCCACACTGGCTATTTTCCCTTCATGATGATCTGTCCTCTGACGGATATCTGTTGTGGGGAGAGAGATGGCTGGTGGAATGTGAGATCCATTTAAGGAGTGAATTGTGCAAAGAATACGCATGGGAAAAAGCAAATGGAAACTGCTGTGAGCGTGGGGATGCACTGGTCCCTACCAGTCCTGTGTCTAAAGCAGCAGAGGCCAATGCCCTGTTCGTACTGCAGTGCATCGTTTGCATAAGCTCAGGCTACTTTAAGCCTGAACATAATTTCAGCCACTAGAAGATGTTAGTGCAGTGACTATACCTGTAACGAGCAGGGCTGCCTTTTAGGAGACAGGAATGATTCTTCAGGTGAATTTATCATTTTACCTGTCATATTTTCTCTGTTCAAATGTTCTGCCAAACAGAGCATCTGAGGATGCCTGGTGGTCCTGTTTGAGGATGTGTGGGTTACTGTGCCATCTTAAAGGACAAAGTTATTAAAGGGATAATGTCTGCAGACCGTGCAGAAGAACAGGGTAGTTCGTTTAGGGGAATAACTGTTGAATCTGGAATTCTGTGCCTTGCGACGCTCCAATCTTTGCTTCAGTTAAGAAACAACTGACTAGACATGTGATCATGTAATTCTAAATTTCCTTTTTTCTTCTTTTGATTTAAATTTTTTTATGGAAACTTGTTGGCACAGCTTTTCAGTCTGTAATGCGTACCATCGCTAATGAGCACAACTGCAGTGGGCTGTAAATAAAGAATCACATTTAGAACATAAATGCAAACAGACTCGCTCTTCCTTCCTCCCTCAAAACCACAAAGTACGACTGGACCCCAAAGCCACTGCCATTTCCATTGATTCATCTGCAAGTGGCTTTGTGTGGATGGCAATAAACACAACAGCACTGGACGGGGATGAAAGCGTGCGTATTAAAAGAAGTGGATGCTCTCAGCTCCTCGCAAACCGGAGTGGGCATGCTGTTTGGCTGGCAATTTTTTCTCCCAAGGCATATTAAACCCTCAGGTTTTCTGAAAGCCTCTTTCTCATGTTGAACTGCCATGTCGGTGGCCTCCCCTTTAGCTGTGGCAGAGGAGCCACACCTTTTCCAACATTGCAGGGTTCTTTTACGATCCCAAAAAGACGTTCTTGTTGCCACACCAAACTGACAACGGAGCTGCTGGTTTGTTCAACTTTCTTGCAGCTTACATGAGATAGAGTTGGGTTACTGCAAAAGTATCTCCACAGTAACGTTATGCATTTCAATGTGTTCGCTTGTTACAGCTCGCAGGCAGTGTTCAAAGTGAACATCATATGGAGAACTGACATTGTAATACATCACTATCAACAAAGGGAATAGACCACATAGATCCTTGCGTAAACTGGTTACAGGAGACAAAAACTACAAATAAAAGGATAGAGAACAGGCTTTAGACTGAGGATCCTTGGACAGAAAATTAGCTGGATGAGCACTGATGAGCTAAAATGTTGAATGCTGTTTTAACAAATTGTTTTGAACATCCAAATAGAGAATCCTGTTTAATTTAGATGAGCTGAATTTTCAGTGTTTAAAACAAAATACTGTGGCAAACATAGGACTTGAAGCAGTGCCTGAAACCAGGCTCTCCTATTCTTCCTGTTAATTCAAAGAGCAATAGTCTCAGGTATGAAAAAGTTAATGGTTTAACAAGCTATAATCTGTTCCTTTTGTGTACTTAATTACATGGCTTCTAGCAGGGCACTATTCAGTGCTTTGACAACACAGCTGGCAGTATTTCCTAAAACTATATAATTGAAGAAAATCTAATTGTTTCCTGTTTGCTAGCAATGGATGGTTTAGCCCAAAGTTGTTTAGCAAATGCTTAGTTTCATCTTGCAGCTATAATGTAAAAATCAGTGTAGATTACTTTTTAAATGTAACTGATGCTGCATTTGCCACTGGCAATGACTTGCGCATTCTGCATCAGAACGTTTCATAATATTCAACTTATGGGCTAAGCTTTTCAGTGTATATTCTCACAGGTGTGGGGTGGGTTTTTTACTTTATTCCTAAGTAGGATGAAAATTCAGTTGTTTTGCAACTGGAAGAAGGTAGGTAAAATTTTCTCCATTATTAAAATACTCTTTCACATAACATATGGGTTTGATATTTACTTCCGATGTTTGCTTTCGTTATGTGAGAGGTATGTAGTGGGAGTGCATGGGAAGCTGAAAACAGGAGGCAAACTCAAGTGAATTTAGAGAGTAAGCACATCTCCCTCACTACGTGTTGATCTGAAGTGATTTCAGTTCCCTGCTCTGTCACAGACACCTTCAACAACCTGAACTAAGGCCATTCATCTTTTTGGGTCTGAATTTCCCTATCGGTCTAACTGGGCAGTGATCCGTCCCTGCTTTATCAGCACATGGGTAACTCCTGCACACCATACACTGGGAGAGGTCGAGTACTATATTAAGAAAGAATGTATAAGTGCTTAAGGAAATGGAAGTACTTTGTATGCTTAGAATTACTGTTCCAAGTTCCCCGGCATAAAGCGGGAAGTATGCCTTGAATGTTTTACCCTGCAGTACCCCTCAGGGTACTTTTTTCATTGCCCAAAAAAGATCCCCTTTTCAAATGAAATAGTGTCAATACAAAAAGCCAAGTTAATATTTTTCATTTAATTGTAGATAGTTACATTTATTATTTAAAATTAAATCCCTCAGAAAATCATAAATAAAAAGATTACAGAAGTGTATTGATGCTTTCTCACTATATCTAGATACGATTCCATTACTGAAATCAGATTTTAAGACTATATTAATTTTGAGTGGACAAACTGTGGCCCTTTCAAGGGTGTTTATTAGACAGTTCCTGAAAAATATTCTGTATTTAAACTGTCTCTAGTTGATAATGTGTGGAAACTGCAGCAGCAAAATTGCTGGTTATTTTTTTGAAATCTTGACTTCAAAACATCAGTTTACTTTTTGCTTCTTATGTATTAATATCTCCAATGTTTGAGGCTTCTTTAAGCATGTATCCTTTTGAATTGTCTTGCTATTAATATTGTAAGTAATCAGGAGGCACAGTTGCAGAAGATACGCAAGATATTTTGATCTCAGCTGTAAAGGATAGCTGAGGCAAGGCAAGATTATTCCTGATCAAATAAGGGACCTTGAAATAGATTCTGTGATGGTGCTACTCAAATGGGAAAGACCATCAGTTTAAAAAGCGTAACTTAGTGCAAGCTAAAATTATTTTTATGATTCTAAGAATATGTAGCTTTAAATGGCAGGAAAAAAATAGACCAAGAATTGCCTCTTCAGTAACTCTCCTGTCACTTTTGCAAGGTCTGTAAGACTGCTTTGAAGTTGCAAGAAAAGAAAGCTGTATTACTTCATTCATATTCAATAAGAGACAAAAATGAAAGCAAGCAAGGGAAGTAAGTGGAAATACAGGCAGCAACAGTCACATGCAGCCTGGGTAAGAGACTGAAGGTCTTTCACAGATTGCCAGCCCAGATTCAGCACTGCAGCATATATGATGCAAGTCCCAGGTACAACACCGCTCCAGCTGGCAGCAGCCACCAGCTCAGAGTCTGGGATTTCAGTACACACAATAAAATTTACCTACTGCCCATCTCCTCATTCAGGTTTTTTCCAAACTGCTTTGACATATCTGTGCTGCTAATTGTGTGACTCTCTTTTGTGGCCCATTTTCAAGTCTACAGCATTCAAGTGTCTTAAGTTACAACAGAACAAAATAACAAGCTAATATAGGATCACATTGTTAATGTAATCTCACTAGCACTTACTCATATTACAAGAAATTTAGGAAGCTGTTCAAGATTGTTAAAACATGATAGATTATTCTACCTTTCTAAATGTATTTAATGGGAAAGGCTAGCTTCATTCTGCAGGTAGACATTGGTGTTAGTTAAAAATTTGTGTAAATAATCTTTTAACTAAACTGTTCCTAATTAATTGCATGCAGATAAGCACCTTGGGCCGAAAATGGAACATAGCTGCCAAAGTTTTCATAGGCAATCTGCACTCACCATAAAATGGTCAGGCTTTCACTCTTACTGACCACTTGCTGCTCCACCTCATTACGGATGCTCGAACACCCCTGAAAATGAGGCTGCATTTATCTAGGTAGGTGAATAGAAATGTAGTCACCCAAACTGATACACCTTAGTCCTAATAATCAGGGTCCTTTCACCACCTACTAAGCCCATAAAACTGCATTTACCAGTATTTTCTAACTTTCTGTTACATAATTAGAAGGATGAGTTTTCATTTTAGCTTGAGTTTCATATGTATCAAAATGACACTCAAACCTTCTGGCAGACTGAAGCCTAACAAAAAGGCACTGTACTTTCTTCACACAGGGAAGAATCATGAACTATAAAAATCCGTAAAAGGGACTTATTTAGAGAATAATGATAGTAGTATTGGTATACTGATACTAAAATGCGAGTGAAAATACACAGGTGTTTCTAGTGCATAGTCAGAATTAAAATACTGGAGGCGTCTTCCTCCAGAAAGTAACAGCTGTAAGTTGTTTTAGATCTTGGAGGGATGAATTGAAATTCATCCATTAATGTCTAAAGAAAATGTTAACATTTTTTTTTAAATGTTCCGGCTAACTTAACATGTGTTACTTATCTGTTTCTCTTCCACGAACCTCATTCTCCAAGTGCCGACATCCACCTCCCAACCATTGGAACCAGAAATCTTCAACAACTGTTCAGTCCCAAACTCCTTTCCACAATTGCACGCTTTATTTTAGCTAGGGACATAAAAGGGCTTGGAAAGGACCGGCTCTCTTGTAGAACTGCAGCAACGCTCAGACACAAACATGCTCTCAGCTATCAGATAGAGAGTTAAGACAACTGAAAAATGGTTGAGTTTTCTGCCATCACTATTAACTAAAAAAACACAGCTCCTGTTCTTGAAGACTGCAGGCGTAGATTTCCAAACAGCTGATACTGTGAAACAGTAAAAGTTACTTCACACTCATCTATCCTAATGGATACATAGAAAAACCATACACAGTAGAAATTAGCTTTTCTACTCTATTTAAGAGAAATATTCTGCACCATCAGAGTTGTCAGAACTTCCAGGGGTGTGGGGCAAGACAGCTGCCAGAGATAGAGGACTTGAGAAAGTGAGCAAAAGCAACGGGGTAAGTTCCCACATCATGAAGGTATTCTGTTGAAGAATTTATGGGAGGCTTGAACTTTTGGGAGAGTCAAGGCAAGGTGGAAAAGCCCGTAGTGGTTGTGTTTTAGAGGCAGATCTTATCAGGACATTGGGTAGTGTTTAAGGAGAAGGGCTGGGCCAGTGGTTGAGCCCCATGGAAAGATCTAGGTGAGGTTAAGAAGACCTGGAATAAACTTTTGGAAAACTATTATCCAATAACTTGTTATCCCAGGCAGTGAGGAAATCCTACAAAACTTGCCCCTCAGGTACTGAGACCACAGGGGCTATGCCAACACTAGTATTGCATGAAGTAGTATTGCGTGATACTGACCTTTATTTCCTTATTCCCAGTCAAATCCTTCACACCATTCTTCATACATAAACCCACATGCAATCCTAGCAACAATAGGATATATTTATACAATTTAGAAATCTTTGTCTGAAGATACCCAAGAGATCAACTGAAACTTTGAAAAGTATAGCGCTCTCTATACACTTCAATGTAACTAAAACTGGCCTTGCTCGATTGCAAACAATTAGGTTGTGCAATCATTTGGCTCCATGGCTTTTGAAATACAGGATGCTGGGCTACATGAGGGGCAGGATGATTTTGAGCTCTAACTCGTCAAATCAAGGAACGTCGTTTGCTGTTACAAGAGCACCTTCTACTGCCTGTGTAATGGCATTGTGCTAGGAATACTAAATCTTAAAAGACATGTCCCTCTCAACCTTCAGTCTCATCAGTGCCTTCCTAAGAACTTTTAAAGCATGATCTCACGTGGCAAAGGGAAATCATGTAGATTTCAAAGTACTCGTATTTTTAGAAATAACGATTCTTTGAGCTTCAATTCAAAATCCCATATATTTCCATACTTACACTCTCTGATCCATACAAGTGCTTTCCCCACTTTGTAACAGATTGTACTTATGTTGAATTTCTAGGTTCTGTTTCAGTTCATCAAGTATGGCTGCTAGTACTATTTCCAGTTTTGCTGGAGCGGGGTATCACATAGCTCACAAACCACCTATTAATAAAGCAGTAATTTTAATTACAATATGTTTCCAATATTTACGCATATGAATTTTACGTTCTCAAGGAACAGCAGTGTCCTGCCAAACTATGCACTAAAGGAACTCTAAACATAAAGCATTTTAGCAAAATGCTACTACAACCATCAGATACATTTAGCCAGTACAGATTTATCTGCCAGGGAATACTGGAGCTTTTCCTGTTCTTTTTTCTTTCTCCTTGTTTTTTGTCCTGTATCCTCTCGATAAATCTGCCCAAGTTAATATTGAGTATCCTCACCTAAATATCTCTTTCAGGGGAAAAATATCCACTCATGAGCTGCATGTTAACTATTACATTAGGCTATTCAATTGCAACATGACAACAGAAAGAAGCTCTGACCTTAATAAACCTCATGGATACTAAAAAGGGATGACTCAGCAACTGAATGTAAAACAATAGGCTGCAGAAACCATCCATTAAATCATTCAGCGGTGACAATCTTTTGTGCCTTGCAAAAGACTTGTGCACATCATGTTATTTTCAGCCCTTCCATGAGTTAGTTACCTATTTCTCCAGTAATATCAGGAACCACTGCCACAAAACCCAGTGTACTGTAGGCACTTGTGCTAATGGTTAACATCCTCGCTGTTCCCTCAATCACCAAATGATTGCCATTAGGTAAAAGAGAGGCTGTATCCTCTTCAAAATCTGTTCAAATTTTCTACTGTACCTCATAACTCCCTTCAATTTCATCCTGACGTATTTCCACCTCTGCTCTTGACATTTCCTCTGCAAGATCTCTCACATACACACACACAAAGCAATGTTCCCCAATTACACCCGTGTTTCCCTTGTAATCTGTTCCTTCAGTGTCCCGTCACCCACACAGTGTGACAACTTCCCAGGGGAGCCTGGTTTCACCCACCCAGGGACTTCAGGGGATGACTTGCTAAGTCTGCAGAGCCTGAGCTCCTTTCTGAAAGGGGACTGGAGGGAACTGCCAGCCAACATTACTGAGCAGCAACTGTAGGAAGAGGAAGAGGATGCTGACATTTAGAAGGCGGCCCCAGCATCCTGAATCAGTAGACGACTTTATGGGCCACCTCTTGAAGGTAGACTTCCACTTACAGGAAATGATACTTTTAAAGACGCTGAATTCCAAATGTTTCTTAAAAAAACCCTGCTCAGTTCCAGATCCCACTCTCTGCCAGATTATATGTAGATAACCAACTCTTTTTTTAAGGATAGATCTAAGGAATCTTGAAAAATCTAACCCAGTACTCTGTTCCAAACGGTTCCTATTTCAGACATGCTGTGTAAAAAACAGCCTACACAAAAACTCAAAGAGCTTAGAAACTAATATGTACGGCCACCTGTAAACAAGTAAAGAAAAGATTTTTGTTCTCTTAGAAAACCAGCTTGGGACTGGCACTGCAATACGTCTATCTGATTCTGGTTTTACTCTGTCATCTTTGAAGGTAAGACTTCCAGGAGCTGTTCCATGAATATTCCCTCTAACAATGTGCATAAGCACTTGGAGTTTATCGTATTGTTCAATTAGGATGCAAGAAGATAGCCTTGTGTATATACTACTGTCATCCCTTTGCATAACAGTGCCCCAGCGTACCTAAGCACTAAATGAGAAGGTTAACGAAATAATTTTCAGAGATGAATATTCAACAGAAATCTTAGCACCTCGTTTTTGCATAATAGTTTCCCTAATCAAAATTCAGCCCAGTTTAGCTTTTCTCCCTTTTCTAAGAGTGTCTGGATAATATCAAATGCTCGCAGTTAGGCTAATTCTGCTCTTGTGCGAGTGAATTCATTTTGACACCATGCAAGACTTGGCATCGGTTTTGGGTACGTACCACTGGGGACAGGTGGAATTTCAATAACAACTCTTTGTCTCCTTGGTTGTGTTATAAAGCTAACCTGTGGAATCCAAGCAGATGAAGCAAAAGCGTGCTGAGGTAAACTGTATTTTATACAGATTGAACTTTTTTATTATGAGTATATATCTTAAATCCTACAGACAACACAAGTTTTACCACTTTTTACGTTGTGAATCATACAGAACAGTGATTTGCTTTTATAACACTTACTTTCTTTGCCAACTTCTACAATTATGTTGTAAGAGCCCGGATATAGCAAGAATTTTATAGAACACTTGTGGAATAAAAAATTTGAGGAATTACTGCAGTTTGTTTATTTCTTTAAAATGAACTGCAGTGTAAAGCTAGTTACATCGCACTTAAAATATTTCCCCCTATGCTCTTAATAAGTAGTGCTGCTGTACTACACTGGTATGAAATGGATGAGGGTAACCATCTGGGGCCATTTCTCACACAAAGGGAAATGGCTGAATAATTTCATTATTTAACATGACTGCCGTAATTAGCCAAGATGTAACATAGTCATATAATTGCTCCAAATATAGACTTTCTGAGACTTCGAAGAGCTTGGCTGGCTGTTCGTAGAAATAGTTTCATTCCCTGCTCCCACTAGCAGTTTAGCAATACGGGCTGGTGGCCGCTCCGCTCAAGTCTATTTTTGCCCCTGTGTGTTTGTGCATTGTGTGTTGACAACTGTTTGTACTATAAACCGTGCTTTGAATGAAGGCTTAAATCTGTTCAAGTCTTCTAATGTGAAAGGAATGTTGGCACGACTAGAGAGAAAAAGAAACCCTTTTAAAAATCTTCCTGCATGAAGAAAGAAACTTTTTCTCCGCAGTAAATGTGATGTGAATAGAACAGAAGGACTAATTGTTTTCCTCTTGTTCTGGCACATACGTTGTGAATCGCGTGTGACCATATTTAACTGCAGCATCTATTCAAACTGGTAGCAAATAATTAAGCACTAAATAATAGTTTTATTTGGGAAGGAACTTTTGTACAGCCCTTGCTGTAGATTTCAAGACGTACTCCTCGGGTGGAGTGCTTTTTCAGAGATTATGCCTTGAAAGACATAACATACATATACACACACACTGAGCAGAACTCAAAGGTAGGTACCCTAAGTGACAGACATAACAGTCTTTCACTGCAGGTTACTGCAAGGAGTAATCTTTTTTCTCTGTGTCTTTGGTGGAAACACCAAGGAGTCACAGGCTTGAACTGAAATGAAAGCTGTTTAGGATAGGCATTTTGAAAAGTCCTTTCTAATTTTAAGGAAAATGTAGGAGTGTAGTAGATTGCCTAGAAAGCTATGGAGCCTGCATTACGGATATCTTTAAGGACACAGCACGTAGGTGTCTGTCAGGAATGACCACAGTGCTGTTGATCCTGCCTTGGACAGAGGGACGGACTGCCTATTCCCCTCAGGTGGACGGCAGCGGGCATAATGGTAGATTTAAGCATCTTTTCTATTTCCTCACCAGAAAACAGACCACTGTACAGGCCTTAACTTTACAGGCCTGTCCAAGACTCATCTGTGTCAAGCGCTTCACGTAGCTTTGAATCTGCTCAGCAGCGTGTGTAGCCCTCCCTCACTACTCCCTCCACCCTCCACAGCTCCCGTGCACCCGAATTTGCGGGTGGTCATCCAGAGAGAGCCCAAAGCTGTCCTTCCCTGTGCCACAGCAGTGATGGACCTGCTCTCCCACCATCAGGAGGGGAAGGCTAGGGTGCCTGTTCTGGATGGATGCTGCTCTGGCAGGTAATTTTGGGCAAGGGGAGCTGGTCAGAAAACAAAACACTTCTTTCCATCCCTTGTATGTACTGGAAGACAAGGCAGTGCATTAGGAATATCCCTACATATCTGCCCTGTTCTTACGCTCTTGTCCAGGCATCTGCTCTTGTCCGCAGCCGGAGACAGGGATTTGATCCAGGGAGTTGACAGTGCCTTCAAGCAAGGCCAGGGGCATCTTACCAGGTAGCTGTGCCATGCTACCGCCATCCAAACTGAGGTATGGTCTTATGTGCTACAAGGGTGGCAGTGAACACCACGGGGTGCCCCCCCGCATGCCGACATGCAGCCACCTGCAGCGCCCGCACACCCATCCCACCACCGCGGCGGAGGAGACACCGTGGCCAGACTCAGTGCTCCACGGGCAGCAACGGCCTGTCAGCAAACACAGCAGCTCTTCTCTACCCGCCCCGCTCTCTGGGAAGATCCCCCTTGGCGGATGCCGCCTGTGGGGCGCCTGCTGAAAGCAAGAAGGGAAGCAATCCTGCACTCAGGCTGCTGAGCTCCTGCAAACCTCCAGTCCCTCAAAGCCAAGGGGCGAGTTCGGTGGCACGCTGGCTCTCCATGGCAGAGGACGTGCAGGGGCAGGCCTGCACCCCTGCTGTGCATGGCACCGAAGGCGGACAGCCATCTAACTTGTGCTGGTGGGAAGGCAGAGGAGGGGGAGAAGTGAGTTACCACGACTGCCTGCTCCTCCTCGGCCAATAACTACTGAGTACTCAGAAACCCTTCAGCCCGAGCTTGCGTCTCATGTGACTGGGGACTGGGACAGGATCTGCACCGCGCTGCCGCTGGGCATGGCACCCTTCCCCTGGCTATCACCCACCGCGACTGGGGTGAGGAGGAGACCCCCAAGCAGCATGCGTGTACAGATGTTTACAGGGGCTGTATGGGCTCAGTCTCCCAGGAGGGAGCTGGGCGCCTGGGCTGGGTGGCAGAGAGATGGGCTTTGATGCATGCAGTAGCCGTGTAGCCCAGGGGGACTGGAGCCAGGCTTGCCATATGGATCCCTTCTCCAGAGCTATGAGCCAAAGGTCCCAACTCTTCCACAATCCTTAAGCACTCCCCTCCCACTCCAGCAGCTTTGCAGGCGAAGGGTACAAAACGTACAAAAAGCTGCACTTCTACCAGGAGCACTGGCACGGGACAGTGGTGGATGTGAGTGGCAGGGAGCGGGGATCCTGGAGGATCTCCCAGAGGGATTCAGCCTACGCGCCAACTCACAGTATCCCCATCAAGGCCTGGCATGCAGCTGATGAGGAGCTTCCAGTTTGGTTTCCTCTAAAGCGATGCCCATTCACACATACTGAAACTACTCCGTATGTTGGATCAATGCATAGTAAAACAGAGGCAAGCGGTTCATTTTAAAACCCCTCTACAGCTCCAGAATAAACTGGTAGCGTAGATGCAGCCTTAATGCAAAAATGTCAGGTGAGATTCTCTTTTATTCCTTTGAATCTTGTTTTCTATCATACTTTTGCTTTTTCTCTCTGTGAAGTCCTCACAGCAAAACATGTTAAGCAAGATGATAATAGGTATAATATGAAATTTATCTGTACTGTTTGGAACAGTCTGTCAGAAGCCGTTAAAGATTACCATTAACAATGAAGAAAAATATCAACATGAAGACCTCCAGAAAAACTGCTTTTATTGCAGAGATATCCATTACTGTTATGGCGTTTGGGTTTTGGTGATTTTAGAGTATATTGATTTAGTGCATCTTCTTCTTCTTCCTTTACATGCACGTTACACATTTTAACTACACTAAAATAAAACTGCAGTTGTAAAGTGAGGCATTCAAAATTTAAGGAATATAAAATTTAAATTCACCTAGGCAATTTTAATTCAATCCCCTTGTTAATCTGTTAAAAAGACAGTTATTCTGTCTTCTGCATCTTCTTCCTCCAATGTGTTTTTTAATGAAAATTATCAAATTGCTGCCATTAATACATAATTATGCATAACAACCCTTTAAGCAAGGATTTGCAGGGACTTTGGAAAATCTCAGTTGGCACTAAGCTGCTTCTGTCAGTACTAAATGTACGCATGTCGTATATATTCAGTAACCTGAGCTCTTCATTAATATATTCCTTTTCTGCCAGGAGGAAAGAAAGAAAGCTCTGTTGAGACACCGAAACTGTATATTTCATTGCCTGTTTGTCTAAATAGCTGTCCATTTCTAGAAGTCTTTTCAAGCTAGCTGCTGTTAATCAATAACCAAATATTTGAGGATGTTTGCTTCAGGTATGGGATATTGAGGCAGAGCTGCAAAAGGGCTGAAAGGGTGACAAGTCATGCATAATTTTTTACTTTTAGTTAAATCATTAATGTTTATTACCTGTACTGCTGACATTTCTAAAAATATCACTCATATTCCAATGTCAGTGTGACATTAGAAAAAATATTTGAAAAAAGAATTTTTAGATAAACTTCATGTTAGTGAAATGTCATAAGGTCAAAAGAGAGATGGAGAAAAAAACCATTTCAGTTCATGTTATGGATTGACCAAAACAATGAAGTTGTGTTACTCGTACACTTTCTTATTAAGTTCTTTCAGTCTCCCTGAGAACAAGTAAAAATCTGCATCTTAGCTGGTTAGCCAAGATGTACGTCAAGCTGTTTGGTATATGAAAATGGTGTTGCAGGCTATCTGAGATGGAGAGTGCCTATTCCTTCCTTCATTATTCATCCACTCTTCTTTTCCCAGCAGCCAGGTTGGCTGACCCCTGGAAATCTTCAGCCTCTTGTCCCTTGTTATGGCAACCAGCTGCCACCTCCAGCACCCACCGCTGTCCCCAGAAAACAAGCCCTTAGCTGAATTCAGCTGTTTTTCTGAACATCTTGCTGCTGACTGAAGATTTCCATCTTTACCTCATCAGACCACGGGGCTTCAAAAGGTAAACTCCCTGTCGGTTCCTGACCGCTTTCTTCCTTATTCCCCTCCATCACAAGATCTTCTGTTTGCACTAAAACCAGACTTTTGACTAACTTCTGAACTTCTTGTTTTATCTCAGTAAAATCCTCTTAGCCCTAGAGAAAAGTCAAATTGTTTGCACTTTTGTATTATGCAAATGTACTTTTGTATTATGAAACTTTCAATAAAATGTTAACTTTTTAACGAGCTTCATGGATTTTTGGATGCAACTTATGTTGCATGCCAATAGTTCAAAGGGAGGGTTTATCAAGTTATATACAGCGTGTGAAGAAAGATGACCCTTCTCATTAAAAAGTGCTTTTGCCATACCAACAGTCCTTATAAAGTAACTGCATTTTGATGCTTTTTCTTCTCTTGGGAAAACCACTCCTTCGCTTGCTCTGTCCGCATCTGCATAGAGCCAGAAATTACAGGGGAAATAAAACATTTGATAGCTGTTTTATTTCTGTTCCTGGGGGTTTTTTTGCCTCTCAGACTGGCAGACCTGGGAATGCCGGGAAGACATCGTGATCAATTGTTTATGGGAAAAAAAATGCCTTACATCTTTCACTGGTTATCTTCCTAGTTGGTTAAAATACAGCAATTCCACAGGTTCTCATCCAATTTTCCTTAGCCAGAACACCGCTGGCAGGCGATGGAGGCCCTAGGTTGGTAGACAACTGAAATGAGAAAGTCACAAAGAATGGAAGAGGATGGAGGATGCCATGCAATTTTAAATTCAATAAGATCTTGTCTCCTTAGCAAAACCATTTACAAACATGCCAGTAATGATTAAGGGTTAAGAACACAATGGGTTTTTTGCGGGGTTGGTTTTTTTTTTTCCTATGCTAATGGGTGTCCCCTGGCTTCCAAGCGAAGAGCAGCCAGCTTCACAAGTCCTGCAGGGAGCCTGCTGCCATCCCGGGCGGAACAGGGGCTCCACAGTGAAGCAAACCATGCCAAGCCTGGCCTCTGACCGCCACCAGCGTGACGCAGAGCCGAGCTGACATTATTCAGCCTGCTGATGGCTGGGGAAATCGTCTTTTCCCACTCCCCCTGCTATGGAGTGCTGGAGATGCCCATGGATGGATGGAGAACGAGCACCCTCGCCTTCTTAAGGTACGACTTCTTACTGCAGCACTAGCAGCAGGATAAATTTCCAACGTGTCTTGAAATAAGACGGGCCGCACATGGCTAATCGATTTGCCAGCGGTTTTGGGAGGAGGAACGCAGGCTAGGGCCTGCTGCCTTTCCTCCTTCCCCTGCTGTAACCCCGGCGGCAGGCGGCCCCGGGGAGCAGCTAGCGGGGCCCGCAGCCCACTCGTGTGCGCCCAGCAGACCGAGCCGGACTTCTTCAAAGACGAGTGTAAAGTTGTCTTCTTTGTACCCTGCCGGTGCTGAGTTTCACCCAAGAAATGACCCGCTCCATTCCCGCGCCCCTCCGGTGCTCCGGCCGAGCACCGCCGGCGAGGCGGGAGGCAGCCTGCAAACCGAGTGGGTGTTTTATAAAGCGGGTGTTCCGTATCTCCTATCTGAGGTGATACAGCTTCTGTTCTGCAGGAGGGTGGTCTGCGCTATAATAATTCGCCTCCTTGGCCTTTAAAGCCATTGATGTGCCCAGAAAAGTGTCTTTGCTTAAATAAATTCTACGGACGTTAACTTACATGGCTAAAGTATTCTTGGATGCCTTTCTACTCAAACTCCTGGTTTCTCGTTTGTGCATTTTTTGGAGGGAAAAGGAAGTTTAGTTAGATCCAAATTTAACAGTAAGACCTTTGACGCCATGAAGTATTTATGTCTGATTTCAGTCACGGTTTTTGTGGTGGTTGTTTTTCCAGAACTGCCCGTTCAAACAGCTGTAGAAAGGCGTATCATATCACTTATTTTTCTTCCTATTTGTTTCTGTATCTGGAACTCTGATGAAGTTCTTAGTGCTGGGAAAGGCAACTCTGGTTTATGTACCCTCATCAGGTGTATAAACATCACATCCTTAGCACAGACGGAGAAGGAAAAATGGTCTTCAGGAACGAACACTAACATCAGCATTAACCAGAAAAATCTCCTCTTCTAATTATAACTCCATACACGGCCATTTGTAAGGTCTTAGGTAAATCACATCTGCCTTGTAATCTCCACCTATAAGCTGTAGCTAAGTGCAAGAGTTAACTATGTGACAGGTGGGTAGGGAAAAATAATTGATAAGCAAAAACCTCCCCACTGTTTTAATACCTTCATAAAAGCATTGTTCTGATTTGCACCATTTCCAGTGAAAGGAGAATGAATGGTACTTTGAAGAATTACATCAGGGCAAAATATTGTATTTGGCATTTAAATTCGAAGTCGACAGCTGTTCTAGAAACGCCTGAACCAGACAGTCAATGCCAAATGCTACATTTTTCATATTCTGTAATATTCTTCAATAATTGCTCCAAGACTCCTACAGAGAAAACAGCGCACAATGAAGGCTGTTACTAATACTTTGATCAAAGTCATATGATTTGCCTTTCTGATTTTTTAAAGTGTCCGAGCTGGTTTTGCTTTGTTTTCTGTTGTAAGAGTTCTCGATGCGAAGTACCACTTACATATTTGCCACAGCTCCTGAGGTTTGTACATAGGCTGTGTAAGTAATAACAATCAAGGTGCAGTAAATTTCCTGAGGATTAATGACCGGCTGGAAGGAGATGAAGGTCAGCAGCACAGCCAAGGATTGTTAACGCAAGCTGGCCATTAATCTCAAGAATTCACCTCGTGCCAAGGTCAGTATTGTTATTTTAAGCTGGAAATGAAAAAAACATGGTCGTATGAATTTTTATTTGATAGGTTTAACTGTAACACCCAACATAATTTAGAAAAAATTAATTTTATTTGGGAGAATTACATTAGCTAATCAGACCACCAGCCCACCTTTCAGTGTTTGATTAGTTTTGCTTTCTTTAACATCTGTACTGGACTATGACAGGCAGAAAGGATTTACAACATTTTTCTTCCATGTGCAATTGCTGTGGACCTATTAAATAGTGGCCTTGTTGATGCATCTATTTACAATTTTTGATTTCCATCCCAAATTTTATCTCCTAGAGCTTACTGACATCTCTCAAAATATTTGACTGAACATCTGTTCAAGTTATTAGTTTTGAAAGTGATGTTTCAAAAGACTGTTGTTTGTAAAGTGAGGGTATTACAGATAACTAGAGGGCGTCTACAACTTAGGGAGCATTTGCTCCCTTTAGAAAGCAGTAGTCCCTTTAGAAGAAAAAAAAAATGGCAATTTTGATATCTGACTAATATTCACATTTGCATTTATGGTCATCTAGTATTTAAATTAACACTGCCACTTAATCCTTTCTGTAGCTATTCATCCTATTTCTACGTCAGTACACATATGGTGGGCTTAAAGGCCTTTAGATTCTCCCTGATGAGCAAGGATCTAGCCATCAGCTCAGCAGCACACTTTATGAGGGCAGACTCCCCCACACACTTTCCTGAAATAAGTCTCCAAAAAACCAGGTGCTGCCAGTCCTTGTGTCTAGGCACCAAGGGTGCCCCAGGAGATCAAACGTCCCCCAACTCTTCTGGCACATTCCAATTTACCGTTGACATAGGGGACAGCTGAACAAAACATGTACAGACTCAGCAAAAGGAAAACAAATTGCAATTTATCTCATACAATGCAAGAAATATTTAGATCTTTCTAAAGCAAGTAACATTTTCTTTTTTTCAAGGTGGAGCTTGCCTTTTGTCTTATTATGTTTCTTCTTGCTAGGAAATTTGTCCCTGTGAGTTCCTCCTCAACTTCTCAGCCTTTGCAGCTTTAAATCTCCACTCTTTTATTTCCCTCTTTGCTCCCAGCTGGGGATTTGCTGCTGAAAGGGACCAAATGGATCTTTGAGTTCAGTCCTCCAAGTTTGCATGCAACTGTGCAACGAACGCAGATCTATAGAGCTTTGACTGCGTTTGACCCAACACACCACAGATCAGAAAATATTTTCCAACATTTCTTACAAACTTTAGCTCCACACTGAGAGACCAAAGCGAGAGTGTCATGTGCTACACAAAGAGAGCAGGAGTGACAAGGATCCGTTGCAGCAATTTTACTTGCTCGGCTATATCCTGTTTCCAGCTGAGGTCAATCTGCAACGCTTTAGAGCATGGCTCACCAACCAGGCACCTTGAAGATTTTAATACAATTCTAAATCACCTCATTTATTCTTACTGACATATATTATGTCTCTACTTGTAACATATTTTTAGTATTTCCTTTAAAATGTATTAACAGGTGTGCATGTGAAAAACGGACAGCTTAAGGAAGTGGTTGTTGCTGGACAAAGACTCAATTTGAATGTAGTCCAATGAAAATGTTACATTATGAAGCCTTACAACCAAAAAAAAAAAAAAAAAAGTCCCCCAAATCTCACATTCTGATCGTAGATCAGGCTAACTCAGCCAGAAAGAAGCTAATCTTCAGGCTCCTTCCCACAATAAATTCGGTTTCTTCTTTCAGTCATGCTTTTTTGTATCTTCTCCTCCTACTTTTCCTTAAAAACACTAGGAAACATATTTAAAGAAAAGTCCCGATGTAAAGTTATTTGAAAACCTGCATAACCCATGAAATACAGGATTACTTCGTTATTTATTAAATGCTAGCAAATGTTTGTTGTTATGGAAAGCCATAGCAAATGTGGACTCCCATCCATAGTCCTTAGCATTGCTAGACTGTCTTGGTGGCAGTCTCATCTTCACTGTCTTGTACTGTGACAAAGTCCTTCATTATGGGCCAAATTTTGCTATTATTTTTTTGACTGAACAATGTATGATTTCAGAAATTACTCTACTAAAATGGCCTTATGGGAATACCTATGACACGAACTTTTACAATGTATACTCATCAATCATCTATGATATATACAGCTATAGACAACATATTTTACATAACATTAGTGTCTTTCTCCTGTGTCTGTCAAGATGCTTTATTTATATAACCCTCAAGAAAATCTTTCCTCTGAGGTGCCCAACGACATATTCTATCCAGTACCTACTAAG
This sequence comes from Fregata magnificens, assembly GCA_013389945.1. Taxonomy (NCBI): domain Eukaryota; kingdom Metazoa; phylum Chordata; class Aves; order Suliformes; family Fregatidae; genus Fregata; species Fregata magnificens. The sequence continues at coordinate 20,315 of WAAD01023888.1, read as the reverse complement.
CTTGCTACATCAACATCCTGTGTTTTGGTAGACAGCTGCCTACCCCCCCTGCTTTTGAAGCATGACTGTAACGGAGTATCAAATGTCATTATGAAAGACATTTCAAGGTTGTTTTGAAATGAAAATCCTTTTTAATATCTCTTTATTAGATTTTCATACTAAAATACACACAGGGAAAGCTGCCACCCAAAACATAATTACATGCAGATTTTGTTTAGTTTCTTAATAGCCACACTTTCCTTTACTGGCTATATGAACACATTAAAATTGTCCAAGAAATAGTATAGACAAGAACACGCTGGCAAAATGGTCATAATATATCCAAACAAAAAGAGAAAGGGAGACATAACATTTACAAATGCAAGAACCACAGCCTGCCTAATCGAGTGTCAGTGTCAGTGTAATCAGTACCGGCAGCGTCAGCCAGAACAGGGTACACAAAATCTTCTACGGGGTGGGTGGGTGTCTTCCCTGACATTTTTACAAGCATGTTGTATAATAAAGGACTCCCAAGCAAGTTTTCAGATGACAACTGGGAGGACCAGTTCTCTGGTGGAAGGACAAGAAGCAATGGACACAAGTTGAAACACGAGAGCTTCAGGCTGGATATAAAGAAAAAGATTCTCACTCTGAGGGCAGTCAAGCAGTGGAACCAGTGAGGTTTGGCTCCATCTTTGAAGGGTTTCAAGTCCTGCCTGGAGAAAGCCCTGAGCGGCCTTGTCTGATCCCAGAGATGGCCCTGCTTTGGGCAGGGGGCTGGACCACAGACCTCCTGAAGCCCCTTCCCGCCTGAGTGACTCTCTGATCATATAATTAGAGGCCTTTTAATAGAAATAGGAAGATAAAAAAAAATCAGCTCAAACCTTCTCACAATGTTTGGTTGTTCTTAAGGAACAGTCCTTAAAGATGACTCAGTTCAAACTGAATCACTTCGCTTAGTGAGTTTCTCCTGGTACTCCTGGTGTAATCCGCTTCAGCGAGTCAACAGAAAATGACATTTTTTCTACTAATGACTCTCAGTAGTCACTCTTAATGTAGAGTGACCCCATCAGAATCAAAACTAAGTGCATAATGTTTGAATAACCTGACTGGTTAATAAATCTTACTCTAAATGCCCATTTGTGGACAGCTGCTTTTTATTTGAAGCAAAAGGGTTGGTGTCTTTTATTGCCTGTTCCTTAAATAAATTGCTTCAAACTGTTGGCTTCATTTACATATTTTGAAAATTAGTTCTATTACTTAATTATATACTGTGAATTATATACTGGCCTTTAAGTTTTATGGGTTCCTGAGAACTCAGTTGAAGTTCCAATTTCTTCAGTTCATACAATGTAGTTTTCAGCATTCACTGCTTTAAAAGCTTCCATCACATTTTATTCTTACTCTTCCCTTCTCTAGCATCTAACGTATTCTCCAGAAAGTCAGAGTCTTTCCCTGGCCTCAGCAGCTTTCCATCACCCATTTATGAGCTTCTTTACAAAACCAATATACAATAAATACGATTATATATGTATATAAAAATATACATATATAATCATAATCATAAAATACATATACACCATCACCAGGTAACATATTACATATACACAATACCATTTTTATATAATGCCATTATAAATATATGTATGCTTATCTACATCAACACCAATATATATAATAATGTTATAATATTTTCAATTTTATTTTCTCTCCTATTCTAATCTAAGCTATTTCTATGCTATCTGTTGCATTTGTTAAACAGTTTTTCACTGATTTTCCATGACAGCAATCAATTTTCTGAAGAGTAACAACAAATTTACTCTGAAATGTATATGGACAATTGTTCTGCCCAGTTTTTCTATCTTCTGTTTATAAACACTAGAGTAGCTCTAGTCAATAAAGTTATAATCTCTGTTGAAGTCAATAAAGTTATAAACATTTAAGATAGGTAAAGATTTAATCTGCTGTATTTATACCTACTCAGATGCCTATGACAAGATTGGTGTTTATTACAGTTTTCTCTAACACTGACTCATTTAAATAACTGACTGACTGTAGCGTTGCTATTTCTCTATACAGTCCTGTACAATGTCAGAACTGTTGCAGACAATTTGAGCAATTTGTCAACCTGTTTTTATCCTGGAAATTGAGCACATATTCTTTGATTTCCTTGTTAAACCTTCTCTAAGCCAAAAAGGAAGGTGTTATCTCTGGCTAGCTCATAGGCTTTAATGTTCTATGAAACGAGGAGAGAAAGACTTAGCAACCAAAGAGCTTTCTTAAGGAGATGCAGGAAAAACTGTCCCTCTTGGGATAACTTCTGAATTTATTCAGTCACTTCTGCTTAGCTGTTCAGCAAGTCCTGTTTCACTCCAGTTCCACTGGACTGACACATATAGGAACTATCCATTATTCATGGAATGAAAATGACAGTTCAGCCTGAGTTCTGAAACAGGAGAGATTTTTCATCCTTTTTAGAGTGTGTTTGCTGAACATGTATCCTAGAAGATTTTTTTCTACTGTATACAGCCTTGGGAGAAACGCCCTTCTAGCCAGCATGTTTTTCTCCTGTGTCACATTGCTCCCTGCAGATATACACATTTCATTAATAATGTAATTAAAAAACAGTAAAAGTCTCTGTATTATGTATGCATACATTCAAAACAGCTATTTCTTTGGTAAACTTGACATGATCCTACTGAGCCTGACTGCACTGCAATTTTGCTATTTGTAAGAGATTCCAAATCAACCCCTTACATCTTCCCGTAGGTGATGGTTCTAGCTAAAACATACAAGGAGTACAGCTACATTTTAGACTACCACGAATGCTGCTGACAGACTAACATGGCGATTAGACTAATCCACATTATTTTTAACCTTTTTAAAAAGGACTCCTGATCTTTTATAATTGTCAAGAAGGAATATTGCCTTGTGACTGCACACCGTTTTCCTGTTTTCTCTCTTTCTCTCTGAGTTTTCCATTCAAAGTCTTTGGAGACAAAATAAGAAAGCACACTCCAAACTAGCAGTCATGATAGAGACTTCTGTTCAGTATTCGGGCAGGCAGGAAGTAAGGGCATCTCTTATCTTGCTAGTTTGTTTGTCAGAAACCAATGCAATAAAACATTTTTTAGGCTTATTTACCTCTAAAAACTAACAGTTTAAAATGGCAAGAAAAAGCAGAAACACCCTGAAAATAGCTGAAGGAGCCAATCTGCCAGCAGGCACATTCTTGTAGGTTCTTGGGGAAATCAGACATTGTTCCTACCCACTGAAGGAGGCAATGCTGGTAACCCAGTTATAAAAGAAAGCTCTGCTACGACTCTGCCGCTTGAGGTGGTGTGTTTTAAGACATAAATATGAACCAAAGGACTTGATTTTTTGTGACTTAAAAATCCCAATTCCATTTTTTTGCATTAGCAGTAGGTTTCTCCTAGGTTTCTGGCCTACGTCCAGTTAAAACAACTATATATGACTACTTACCTAAACATTCTCTTTCTGCTCAGTTGATTATGGTATTATTCATTTTCTCTCCTGAAGTGTTGAAATACTTTTGTACACTATTAAAAAGTTCCTGGCCTTCTCCCTGAGGTAGCTGCATTTCAATGATGAGTGATGTAACTCCTTCAATAGAATAGTTTGTAATTGGTTTGTAAAGTTTAGCATGCACTCTGGGATCTTTTCAGGAAGGGCTATAAACAAGTATCCATCATTCTTACTCTCTAATATGTCATCCCTGGACCTTTCCTTAGCAGGTCTAAAAATTCCACAGCTGTGATTAAATATTACCATGCCACGGTGTACTGAAGCAATGTCATGATGTAAGGGCAAGAATTTCATCAGTCAGTAGGGAAGCAAGGAAGTGAAAAAAGATTCAGTCTATTCACCTTAGAAATACAAAAGAAAGAACAGTGTGTAAAAACCAGCATTGACTCATCTGAGAGCATCTATGGAGAACGGGGAGTTGAAAAGTTTTATTGGAGTGTAAACTCCAAGGTTTGGCTTTTGGTATGGTTAGGGAACTCGGTATTATGATTAGAAAGGGAAATGTAATTGGGAAATGTGGCACTTGGAAAAAGAAGTTAATTATCCAAAGACTAGAAATGAGTAACGTCCAAGTGTTCTTCAGAGCAACAGTGGCATAGTTCTTCACTTAATAGTCAGGGAAGCAGTAAAAAGATGATAATACTTTTGACTTTGCTAAGTAATGAGTATGTTACTTCAAGGATGTCAAGGAAAATAACCTTACATGACTGACCATGGAATAATTTAATATAATTAAACAAAGGATAAACAAAAGTAGGTCTGAAACTAAAACTCACTATTCTAAAATGACAAGCCTTAATAACGAAGAGAATAATTGAATGAAATAAATCAAACTATGGAAGGGATTTCAGGATGTGAATGTGAAAAGAGGTCTTAATTCAGGTCAAAAGGGGATGAAAATATTTGATTGTGGTTAAAGGTGGAAGCATAGGAATGAATGCATGCAGGAATAGGCTTCAAACCTAATTGGTTAAATACCATCTCAAGCAAGATATTATGAATATGCAGAGTGTCAAAAAGTAATAGAAAAAAAGACTAATCCATAAAAAAAGTTGTGTCTTAGAAGCTAGAAAAGGCAATGTAAAATAAGAATTGTTAAAATCAATTTGAAATAGTCTTAATGAAGATATTAAACCACAGAGAAAAAAGTTTTGCATGTGTGTTCAAAAAGACAAGAAGGAAAGCAGCAGGACCTCTGTACCGTTAAGCTGGGATAACAATTAAAAACAATAGGCGGATGATGATTTCGGCCATGATGGCAAAGGCAGTGCATCCTGCTACATTACTACAGTGTCTGTCTCCATTTTTAAACAAGAAAAATGAAGCACAGTGAATCTACTTAGACTACCATGCAGCTTTTGATGTGACGTTACATGGAAAAGTATGAACTAAGCTGGAGATGATGGAACTGGTAGAGGAAACATGAGGTAAACAAGAAACCGAACAAAGGTTAGATAGTCATACATCATACTGAATAGTATCAGGTTAAAAGTAAGTCACTAATGGCGACTTCCTGAAAGATCAGTCTTGGGGCTGGTTTTACTTAGTGTTTTTATCAATATCCTTGACATCACTCTGATGACAACATGAAGTCAGGAGACATCATGCAGGGGGTACAAAAGGACCAGAACATGAGCAACAGGCATGTGAAGTGGACTAGTAAAAGCAACAAAATGCTACAGAATTCTCACTTTACAGTCAGTTATTTGGAAACCATTGAGGAAAAACTGAGGAAAAACAGCTGATCACAAAATGGTAAGAAACCACTTTTGCGAGGAAAACGCAAACATGATCCTGGGATGTACCAGGAAAGTTCCAGGAGATAATGAAGCCAATAAATTCTGCAAAGCATCAGTAAGGTGTTACCTGGAGTATTTTGTACAGGTCACATTCAGGGTGAGGTCAGACTTGAATCCATACGTGGAAAGTCTAAAAGAGTGGCAAGAGAAATGAAAAGAACGTCTTATGACAGGAAACTTTTAAGAGCAGGTCTTATTTAGTCAGGCAAAACAAAGGCTGATGAGAGCCTTCCTTTGTCTACAAATCCATCAAGCAAAAGGTCTGAAAAGAACTGCTTAAGCTTACATACTTGCCAGAACAATAAGCGAGTATAAAACCTATCACCACCACATTTAGGCTGGGAATTACAAGGTTTCTAATCATTAGAGCACTAAGTGTTATAATCGCTTTTCATAGAAATGTTGATGGCAAGAAACCTAGCTACTTTTAGGAAGATACTTGCACAGTTTAAGAGAGAGATTATATTATGTGGTTGCCTGCTGGACTACATAGGTAAAGAGATTTCTTCCAGACCTCTCTCAGCAGTTCTGTCCTTGCAGTGATTCTGGTGGCTCCACTTCCCCAGATGCACTGAAACAGGAGTATTCACGGGTCCAGCACGGGCCTATGCTTCTTCTGGGACGCTAAGGGCCAGACACAGCCATGAAATGTTTGAGAAGTTTACGGTGGAGACCTCCGAGGGCTGACAGGCAGCTAGGAAGTTACGGGTTAAGCATCGCTGTATGAGAGGAACGACACTCAATTCCAAATGGGATAGAGCCATACAGCTTAGTTAGTGTAAACAAATGGTTATGATTCCTGTCAAGAACAATTTTTCATCTCCATAAAGCCTAGTTTAATAACATGGTACAGGCACCACTGAAAACAGGAATATTAGCTTCCCAACAATTTCCCAAAACTGAAATAGAATCTGTTTTGGCAAAAACAGTACAGTTGTCTACCAAGAAAAACATTTTAGGTAGTTATATAAGCAATAAAAATAAATGTTTTATAAAATTCACCCAGAAGGACTTATGAGTATTAAAAAACCCAATAATAATTAACCAGATTTCACGAAGTACGAAACAGCCAGAAATAACAACCAGTACAGCTGAAGATGGTGAAGTCATTTCTTCTACTGCACTCCAAAGCCCGACCACCTGTAGAGATTAAAAAAATATATCCAAAGAATTAATTTTCCTAATATGGACACAGCGCAAAATTCTGTCTCTTAACATGACTTCATTTTGCCAGAGTAATGGAATTTTACGCAAACTTAATATGTTTTACAAGTACTTGTTCCTCTGGCACAGAAGCAAATCAGTGGGAAGATGGATGAAATGATGGAGTATCTACTGGGTTTCCTTTTGCATTAGAAAAATGGTATTGTCTCCAGCCAAGCTCCTGCTCACTACTGCCCCCTGAAGCAGCATATCTTGCTCCACTGATGATGGAGGTAATTTAGGAAGAGCAGGCATTGTTAACCTGTGAGAACCCACCATTCTGACACAAAAGTGATAATCCTACTCTGCATCAGCCACAGGATTTTCAGTAAAGGAAACCATTAGTACCTTCTCACGGGCAAAGATCTCATTTAGTCTGTTTTTCACCGTGTTGAAAGACAAGAGTAACTCCTATCAGAACATGTTCAGGAAAGAGCATGGTAAGGACATAAATTAGGAGGCAACAATGGCTAATTTTGTTGGCGAAATGAAGGTTGAGATGCGTTACAACACTTCATATGGGGGAATAAATTAACTTTTCAAACTAAAAGTTTTACTTTTAACTAACTTAGTTACTTTTAACTAACTTAACTAAAACTAAAAGATAGTACAAGATCAGGTCCATGAATAAATTTACTCCAGAAACTGAAGTTTTCTGAACCTCTTAAGTTTCTAGAATTGCTTTACAGTGGAGCAAGGAACCTAAACTGTTTTAAGATAAGCTTGATGGTTTAATTTCTGTGATCCCCGAGTTAAAATCTCCTCTTTGGATCTCTGATTATTAATCTCTGGATATCTGATTGCATTGACTTACTGTAAAAGATTGGACACACAGGACTTTTGCTTACTGCTGGCTGATCATAATTCTTTGCATGTATTTCTGGTATATTAATTATGACTCTCCATAATTTCTGTTGGCTACTTGAAAAGGCACTGGCTTTGAGGCTAAAGAGTAGCATGTTGATTTTACTTGGAAACGCTGAAGGTGGTCCACAGCTAAAGGCAGCTGTAAGGCAGGATGCACTAACACTGAATTTTCAGCTAAGTCTTCCAGATACCTGGCTGGTGAGATGGTGTCCAGCACTTGGGTCAGGTAACACCAGTCACCACATGTGCAGTGAGAACATGGAATTGTCCCCTGCTCTAAGAGGCACGGAGATTCAGCGCTTGGTGATCTTTTTTTGTTTGTAGTGTGCAGGCATAGTCCCGTCTCTAAGAATTTACCGAAACAAATTTATTGTTACTGCAAGGACTAAGTATAGTGATGACATCTTTTTTTCCTCACATGGGTATGTGGAATAGATGTTCTATGAACTTTCAGGACAAAGTATCTATTTCACAGTTCTTTGCAATGCAGACTAAAGGGTGAGAACACCCCATGAAGCAGGAACTCCCTTTCTATGTTCTCCTGTATTCCTATGCAAAACTGACCTGTGGTGGATACAGAAATAAACAGAATAAACCTAGCTTCAAAATGAGTTAGCTGTATTTATGAACTCTGAGCTGCTCAAAAATCAAGTTGTTCTTCTGTAGGAATGTAAGATACCCTCTGTTTTACAGAGGCCATTTACAGTTGCAAGTGAAAAATGGAAATTGGTTATCTTTCCTTATTTCCATAGCCAAAAAAGGAGGCTAGCAAACAAGATACATCTCAACCCTTAAATATACTTAAGGCAACAAAGATTAATATCTACTGGATTAGTCATGGGGTTTTTTTCCTTTCTTTTCCCAAAACTGATGTTCTTTGACGTTATTATAAAAGTAACATTTTAAGATTCTGGGCTGTTTATTAGCACCACCCTTTTCCTTCATTGACCTAGATATTTATCTCACTCTCAGAATTTGAGCGTTCAGTGCATTAATAATTGAACACAGACATTTCATGGGAATTAGAGCTCGTACCCCCCTCTCTCCTGCTTTTGATCAGAATTTGTTTCTTCATTTCTGTTTTGTTGTGCAGAGCAGACTATTAATCTGATCTTTCCTCTGGAATTTCCCCTCAATTCCCACTTTTGCAGAGCCTTATTTTCCTTTGAATTTGGGAGTTCATAGGGTTGGACCTAAGGATGCTGTCAGGTGTCGCTGGCAAAGAATCACAGAAACATGCTCTTCCGTAACTGGAAAAAAAAAGAGCTTCATTTGCCTATTAATGTCGGCCTTTTTCCTGTGTGCTTCGCTGTAGAATCGCCACAGGGAAACTTCCCCAGCATCTCTTTCGTTTGGCTTCCTGCGAACTTGCCATGCGAAGGTGGTATTTCTCATGACGAAAATGAATTAATTTGGGAAGCTGACGCAAAAATAATTAGCAAGGGTAGCAGGTCCCTTTCACACCAACCCTTGGGGACGGCAGGTCACCGGCTGTGGGGATGGCTATGCCCACCTGCACTGACCTTTCCTGACCAGCGAAGATTTGTAATGTGGGTCACTGAAATCAGCATGATGAAACCTGACGTCGGAATTTCACTCAAAACGGCTGTTTTCACTGGAAGTTAAGGCTGGAACTTCGCTGACAGCGCGTCCGGCGCGGACGCCGCGCGGCCAGCGCCCGTCAC
>WAAD01023887.1:2427-17248 GCA_013389945.1 Fregata magnificens | reverse complement strand
CGGGGGTGGGCGCTGAGCCGCGGCCGCGGCCCGGCTGGCTCCTCGGTGGGAAACCTCGGGCCGCTTGCTGGGACTGCCCTTGTGCGTCCGGGCAGCGGGTCTGCCGCCCTAAGGCTCTGCTTCCGTGGGCGCCTCGGGAAGGCGACTGGGGGGGGGATCGGGTTTTGCCGCGGCCAGGAAGAGCGATAATATTGGGTGCCAGGGCTCTCCTGATGGGCGCTACGCCTTTTTGACTGGTGCGGCGTTTGTTCTTTCTTACTTGGGCAAATTTCATCCAAGTTTCTGGGAGTTTTGTTTGGTCCCCTGTACGTTTAGCATCAACTATGTAACTTCATTGTATTTCAACTTTGATATCAGATATCTCAAACTTCTGATGCCAAGATAATCTCGTGAATTATATATATTCCATCAGTAGTCTTGGAGTATACTTATTCACTGGACTTCCTGGAGAAAAGCAGTAATGTGAGGACACAGCGGAGTTCAAAACATTAGCTCATCGAAATGGGAAAATGCTTTTGTGTTATTTTAATGATAGCTTGTTGAGTAGATGCAAAACCTTATGGTATAAATAAATTTACATTTGTTTTACAGCAGTTCTGTTTTCTCTTGAAAATAGTTCTGGTTAGAGCTCTTTGAGACTTGGCCAATGACAAAATTAATCAGGAAGGCTCACTTAGAGCCTTGTGGTGTTTCTGTCATGATTACTTTTCTAGTCACTGCTAGGAACAGTAATAATGTTTTCTTAAAATATCGTGAAATTTTAGCATATCAGTAATGCCACTGATACAGAACTACGATCTTTTGGGAATACTCGCTGCAAAAATGGCTGTCATGGTGAGCTAGTTCAGCTCAGAAGGTTTGTGTCAGTTGATAGGATTGATTTTGTGACAAGCAGGTTTTTAAAATTTTTCAGTGTTAAAATTAGAAGTTTACTGTAACGAAAACCACAATCCATGCATTGCAATGCATTGAATCAGTTTTGGACTTTGATGCTGCTTCATAATAAACAGTGTCTTTTTACTTAACCAGATTTGACTGTGTATATATAATAAATTGTTCCAAGTTGTTTACACTAAACAGCTGTATGCCCCATAGCAAAGAACACTGCATAGAGGCTTGTTTGGTAATTAAGAGTATTCAAAGAGCAAAATGGAAAAATAAGGAGCTTTTGTTGTCAGAGCCTGGAAATCCTCATTATGATGCAATTGATTACGCCACTGATTAGTGATCATTACATCACTGTGCAAAAACTAAAGGCTGATGAAATGTTTTAGTTGTTTTATTTCCAGCATCTGATTCCAATTGTGTTTGTTATTTAAACATTCCAGAATATAGTGTGGCTGAACCAAAAACATCACCTCTCTGATCAGTGGGATTTTTTATCTTAAATGAGTTCAAGGTCACTTAAGGAAGTCAAAATGAGTGACTTAAAGCCTTGATGCATACTCACTGCCTCTCAGTTCGAGATTGTTGTAAGATTTTTTTTTTTTTAGGTTTCATGGGTCTTTACCTTACCAGATTTTATATCTTTTGTGTTAAAGGAGTGTAAATAAGAATCAATTCTATAGGCGTAATTATGGCTAATTCATTACAGAATCTGTGACATTTCATAAAAATGAAAGTTGATCAAAGTTCTTGTAGATTACATGTGACTTTTGCTTGCATCTAAGGGAAGTCTTGACACAGACTTAAAGTTTATTACTTTCCATGCTTTCCAAGTTATGTAGGCCATAAATGTGGAGTTGACACCACCTTTGATTCATGTGGGATTACGTTGGGATAATTGACTCTTTAAAGGACATAAATGTGTCTGTGCTCATAAGACAACTTATAATTAAGAAAATGTAAGGAGCTGTCCCTTTACTAGCATAAGGAAGCAGCGCTTTCTCACATGAAAAGCTGTTACTTTCAATAAGGGTAGGCATAACTTAATGTATATAAAACTAAGGTTAAAACCTGTCTTTAAGTCAGTAAGATGCAATTTTGTAGAAATCAAATCTTACATTCTGCAGAAACTGATGGCCCTTTCCTCTCATGTGTGCCTTCCTGTAAGAATTGATGAGTGAATGTCTTAAGACCTAATTAAAGCTCTGTTTCAGCAAAGCATTTCACCATTTGAATATGAGTAACTCCACTGAAGATGACTTAAGTGATACTATTTGTATGCTTAAGGCTTTGGAAGTGGCAAATAATTCACATGTATGTAGCTCTGTATAGTGCTTAAGCAACACTTCAGTTCCTGTGGATAACTATTCTTGGAGTTGATAGGACATTCGGACACTATATTTCAGACAGTAAAAGCAAATGTGGTTGTTTTTTCTTTAAAGACATCTTTTATGGCTCCTGACACACTTGTGTAATGATTTCTTTTTCAAATAAACTTTGTATATATACAGGATCCTTGACATATGTGATTTAAAACCAAGTTAGCTAGCTCACATGCATTAATTGTTGTCTAACATGTTTCAACAGCTATTATATCGATTGTTTTCTTGAAGCCTTTAATGACAGTGAAAGAAAGTGGGTATTTATATTTTTGCAGGCATTTTTAATATTTCTACTTAGCAAAAGAGCATCTCGTGACACTTTTCTAGCAAGCTTAAAGTAATGTAACAGTTTATGGGGTAAGCCAGTAACTCCAAGGAGGTGAAGATTATTCTACTGTACCTTAAGACAGTGTGTAAAGCACAGGTGTTCTGAGTTGTTGATGTTTTCACTGCTCCATTTTCCAGCTTAGGTGCAACATAAACTATTTTAATTAATATTGTGTCACCAAAAGGTTTTGAGATGGCCAATTGAATTCTGCCAAGATAGAGTCTTTTGATGAAAACATATCTTTATTGATTGTAGAAGAAGAAAATCATTCTTAAAATGAAATCCAGAGAAAAATCATATCCCTCAGAGAAAATTTCTGAGTGGCAGGCTGAGATTAACATCATAAAATTGAATTTGTGCTGCAAACCTTTGATGTAATCAGCAGCTGGGAGATGGTGTTGCCCTTACTGTGCTCCTTCTGATTGTGGTGAATTATTGTGTGGAATGAAATAAGTGTTTCTTGTGTCACTCGTTCAAGAAATACAAACAAGGTATTACTAGGTGGTTCTTGCTAGTTAAAATGGGTTGTATTGATTCCTGGTCCCAGTCTCTTGCTCTCTTGGACTGCAAAAGCAGTATGTTCACACCCTGGGGGAGAGCTGGGTGTCACTCAACAGTGACTCCTCTGGCCGATTAGGGTGTAGCCCTGACAGGTCTCGAGGGATGTCCCATTAAATCTTAAACTGGAAGTGCAGTGGCAGGCAGGCAGGGTCTCCAGGATGGAGCAGCAAAAAGCAAAGTAGAGGAAAAGGTGTGGAATACTGAGGGTTCTCGCAGAATATATTAAAATGAGGAAGCGGGACATAGGATAGAAATGTGGATTACTGGAGTATTTTACTTATTGCCCACTATCTGATTAGATATATTAACTAAAATATTTGAAATACAAAAATATTTTTGCTGCTATACCCACAGAGAGCAGACTCGGCATCTTAAAGGAGCCAGTTATTAGTTCTATTGTATGAAGTGCTAAATACAAACTAGTTTTTAATTATTTTTTTAAAATCTCTGGTAAATCTTATTGTTTTACTTTTTGCTATTAATTACTTCAAATGTCTTTTTGTTACCTTTGTGTTGTCTTGCTGTGTTTAGTGTTGTTTCCTTGGTTATCATTCCCTTTTCTCTTACCTAGCCTCATATCTTTCTTTTCCTTTTCCTACATTACACACCCTGCCTTCTCCCCTGTAGCCTCTATATCTCCATTCTATTTCCATTTCTCTGTTAAGCATCTTTCTCAGCACTGTGTTTCTCTTTTCTAATTCACTCCATTGCTCACACCTATACAAATGTGTGTGTACCCCGCTGCTTCCCAAATTACAAAGTATTGTTGACCTGTATTTTCAGATTCATGGACGCAATAGGCTTCTGAATAGCAGCTTACATAAATAGCACATATGTGAGCAGCATCATGAGCATCAATGTGGTATGTCTGCAGGCTTACAAAGACAGCACTGTGTCACTTCTGTATCTTTAGATTTTGTACTTTAGGTACTTCTATCGAGTATTTTGTAAATGCAATATATTTTGTTATTTATGCCTCTTAGATGGACTTGCTATATATTGTGGACAGTGGGTGAATATAATTTTTTGAGTTTGGGAAAGGTTATGTCTTTGATTACCAGTGATAATATACAACATCCTTAAGGAGAGTGCAACATTTACATCATAAAGTAAATTGAGAAATTTGTGAAAGCAATATAGAATGGATTAGTAGACTTCAAGTCAAAGCTATTTTTAAGGAAAATAATCAGCTTTTTACTAACAGTACAAAAATATTGATAGAACATTTATTTTCTTATATAGACAGTAATAGAGAATATGTCAGATAAAGCTGAAGAATAGACAGGAATAGGAGAATGAGATGGGTTAGGAACACACAAACTTTAGGAATTTGTCATGAAAACCTGCCAGGGTCTGCCTAAAAATTTACTTCCTAACAGTTTACTGCAATGATGAATCTAAAGGGGTGGGGAGCGGCATTTATATTTTACTTGACCATCAAGAATATTGAAGCCTGGGCAAATTTTTTTTTTTTTAAGAATCTGAAAAGGCATATGCTGCTCTTACAAGATTGTCAATAATTGTTTTTAATCATTTTGGCCCATCTGTCCTGTTTTGGGGGTTTTTTCCCCCCACGTATTTGCATTTTTAGTCCAATACAAACAGTTAAATGCTGCCTATTTCTTAATATTTTCACGACTGTAAGCCAATTTCTGCATCTTTTTTGTGCCCACACTGATTGCCACACATTTAACTGGACTTTGAAGCGATGGATCTTGTATTGATAGTTTAGGATGCGTAGGAAACATGAAATAAGTATGCATATGAATTCAGAAAAGGTTTTTTGAAGGTTGACTGTTACCTGTATAGTGATCTTTTGCACAAAGTCTTTTCTCCTTTTATAAATAAGCTATAAAATCCTGTTTGGTAGCTTTTGTTATGGGCTGTAGCTATGAGAAGGAGGTTTCTGTCACAACCAGTGTTTTATTATGTGAACTGTTTGAGATTAGGCCTCTGGGAAGTTCAGTTCCTAGTTTTAAGGACCTTGATGTATGTGAGAACTGATGAATTTTGAATTAATTTAAAAATCAGGGTATGTATTTTCTTTATCAAGATATGTGATTCTTATAAGTTAATAGTTTAATATTGTTCAGGATGTTTTATACTGGAAAGCTTCCTTTATGCTTTTGAGCAAACTCTGCACGTAAACGCAAGGACCAATAGGGAATGTGAGTCGCAGACTTCAGTGGGGGGAAAACAGAACCCAGATTTTTCACTTAAAATCACTGTGAGCACATGTGCATGCATGCTCTGAAGCCCTAAGCAACTCTTCCATTCTAACCTATATGTTCCCAAACTACCTGCCTTAGGATCACACTTTTTATCTTGAGAAAATGCAGCACAGGGATGTGTGCCTGAGGTTAAGCAGTAATTATGTGGCAGTGATTGGAAGCTCTGAGATGAGCCTAATAGAGAAGCTAACAAATTTTTTTTTTAAGGTCAGTAGAGGAGGCAGAGTCAAGATGTGCCTACTGTATTGGAATTAGGGCTCTATGGGGAAAGCATATGTTGAGTTATTATGACACTGTTTCTTTATGGTATAATCTGACCTTTTTCATTCTACTCAGTTCATGACCAGTCCCAGTTAAAAAAGCCAAGTGGTGAAGAAAAGCCCTTGCATTAATATCTGCTTGGAAAGGCATTCAAGGTCAGACCTCCTGCTCTCTGGCCCCTTAAAGCTTTTGACTAGACTTTTAAATACCTCATGACTTCTGCAGAATAAAATGTGGTGTACTCAGCTTTTCAAATGAAACTTTAGTACTGTACAAATGGTCCAAAACTGCTAAAGTAGTACAGCTGAAGTCCTTGAAGCTGTGCAAATTGGGGTAATTTTCCAAGTTAGCAGAGGTTTGTGGTGCAGTTTTGGTGTGAAAAGTGTTCCTAGAACTAGAGACAGGATGGTAGAGATGTGACAAGTTAGTGGTGGGATGAACTGGTATGGTTTTAACTAAGAACAGGGAATTTTTTTAGTCATGAGGGAGTTCTTTTTGACAATGTAGTCATAAGGGCAGGACAAGCAAAGAAGTTTATTAGGTTGTAAGAGGGGAGAAATGGGGAGTAGGACTGAGGAACTCGATTTGAAGTTGAATTATGGGTTAATGCTGTGAATCAGACATGCTTGAGTGGGCAGAGCTGGAGGAATTTGTCACGTGCTGATAAGCTACATTCAGTTCAGACATGCCTTGAGCAATATTTGACTTTGTTGAAACAGGTTTTTACCTTTTTTTAAAGGAACAGTCTGATAAATATCTGTTGATTTTATTAAAAAAGTTTGCTGTAGGTGCCATCAGCATCACTAAATAGCTTTGATAAAGCTAAATATTGTCAGACAAAATGTGGATATGTGCATGCATGCACATGAGTATACAGTATTTCTAGGGAAGTCATGGTATTCTTAGAAGCAAAGCTTTCATGCAAAATACTTAGATTGTGCATCAAAATATCTTAATCCAAAAGAAAAGTTAACCAAGAAGCAAGAGGGGGAAAAAAAGTTAAGGACTGTTAATATTAACACGGAAGTTCATATACCTTCTGTTTTCTATTTCTCTTATGCTTCAGTCGTAATAAAAAGGAAAAAGTACAGAATGTTCTTGTAACATTTCAGTCTAAATTAATTCTCTTATGTAACCAATGTTTTGTCCGTAGTTCATGACACTAATGGAAATCTAAAACAAATGTGTGGAAATAGATCATCTATATATTAGCAAATTCTAGCAATTTGTTTAGTTTCTAACTTCTGTTGATCCTTTTTCTGAGTTCTCTGTTATTCATCACTTGCTCAGCAGTAGGTCTTCTGCTAAGAAAATTGATCTTGATTCTATGCCTCTTTTACAAGAAAATGTAATTTATTACTTCATATTCAGTGCAGTACAAACCTGAATTCTGCTGCCTTATGGTGTTTTACACTAATTGAACACTCCCATGGCACAAGAATAAATGACTACATGATATGCAAGAAAATGCATTTTAAAGACTTGGGATTTGGCTTATCAAACTGTTAACTTGGCAGCCGCTATTTTATAAGCCCTATGAAAACGGTGAATTTTCTTTGCTTACCTGATACCTAAAAACGTATCATTAGAATTTGGCTAGAACAACTTTCATTTCGGGGCATAAACTGGAAGAAAAAAAGACTTCATTGTTCACCAGTGAGCATAATAATTCATATGACTTGAGATTTAAAAAAATAAGTTTTAGAAAAGTCGAATTCTGAAGCTAAGATCAGTAACACCTCTCAGTCTTTTGTGATATGCCCACAAAGAGCTTTAAAATGAAACTAAATGTGATTTAGCCTAATAAACTCTTGACCTCAATTAATTCTTAGATTCCTCTTCCTCTGCCTTTGATGTTCTGGCTGAGGTTGTATGGCAGGACCTTGATAGTCTGCCATACCAGTCTTTTCAGTCCTTTTTCTCAGTAGCTGAGCCCTTCATCTCATGTTCTTGTCAGGAAGCAAGACCATTGCTCTAGTTCTGTGTCACTTAAGGCTTTTATTAGTAGTAACAAAGATACCTCTTGTCTGTGTCCCTGCTTTCAGCTGCTAACGTGCTGGATTTAGTGATGGTTTGTATTACAGTTTCTTTAAACATAACTTGAAAGCCTGCTTCTGTGCTCTGTTTCTGTCCTGTGGTCTTTTCTGAATTATCATAGGAACTGCTCTTCATGTTGCTTTGCATCTTTCCTGTATTACTTCCTTTGGCTGGCTGTTATCTGCTGCCACGCATTTTCTTCTACCCAGTTCCTATCTCTTCTCCCAAGATTTCAGCTTTATTGTCATGTCCTTTGGCTGAACTCTCCCAACTGCACTGTTCTAGCACCTTGTTACTGGCACCTGTTTCATTTTAAATATCTTTGCTAAGGATGTGCTAAAGGGTCTGTCATCTCCTCTTTCTCCAGGACAAATAGGAGCACACCTTCTCTGAAAGGTGAATTTTGCTTACTGGCTGCAAAGCGGCTGCTCTGAAGTACCTCTTCAATGGTGTTATTGCTGTTTGGATAAAAAGTAGGTGACATTCAATATTTTGAAAAGAATAATTAAAATATTTAAGTGACCCTAGACAACGGTGCATCTGAAGAGCTTAAAATCTGTTTCTTCTTCTTCACTCATGCTTGGGAATAACATGTGGATGTATATAAACATTTTTGACATTGCTCAATATGTGTCAGCTGTCTGTCCATCACCTGCATGCTGGTGGTAGTCAAAACTACCCTCAGTAAAGTTTAGGCGAACTTCAGTTGAGTTGCTTCACAGGCACAAGTCAACTTCATACCTTCTCCATCCCTGACAACAGTTAGAAGCAGGTGACAACAATCTTCTGGCATTTTCTCCAGAAAGCTGAAAGGGAAGGGAGGTAAACAGAGATGCTTCAGAAGCATCTGTGCAGGCTTTCTGGAAGAATGAGGGAGAGAAGAACTACCACAGGACACAAGAAAGGAGTGCTGGAGGCTGTTGTGTACTCCATTTAATAATTTGGGAGTTTTGATACAGCTGATTTGTGTACATGGGAATTGTTTGCATTTAGGCTGTGGTAGGCACTGGCAGCTTAGTGTAGGGCTCTTTCATGTAAAGACGCTGATGCTAAACATGTTGCTCATCTGTGTCTGTTTTTAGCAATCAACTGTTTTGCATAAGTTGACCCAAAGGAGACATACTTGTTGGGTGTGTTACTAGGTCCCCTGAAAAGTCTTAACTATGGGTCATATATGAATTTTCTTAGGTGAGTTGACTAGTTAAGTGCCAAATCATTTATAGTCAGATACTTACTGTTATTTCATTTTGAAGGAATTGTTGGGAATACTCTAGAAATGTGTTAGACACTTACGAACATGGGAATTTGAACAGCAGATAATGTGACGGAAGGCTTGTGAGGTGACTGAGAAAGCAGTTTTCTCAAAGTTTTTGTCTGAAGCAAAACAAGTACAGAATTCAGCTAGCAAGCAGAGGTGGTTTTAAAAGGAACAGGCATCAAATTTAAAAACAAGCAAAGTAGAACTTTTTTAATAAGGAGGATTTTAGGATATTTTGTAAGTACTGGTGTTTGAACAGACACTGAAATTGTTTCCTGGAAATGCAGTTCATAAGAATCTATATTGAATTAACTAATGACCAGTAGTCATTTTGGACAATTCCATTAAATCAATTTTTTGCAGTAGTGACTAAAATTTATTATATGATAGATTATATGATAGGGACTCATGAGTTGAGCAGCAGCAGGAGTCTGTTCGTTCTCCCTCTTTCCCAGCCTGCAACTCTGCTTCTACCTTTCTTTTTGGTCTTATCTCTAGGAGATGCCACTGAATGGTTGAGGGTGTAGTGCTTTGCTGTCCTGGGCCTCATTTTTTTTCTTCATCCCTGACCCATCACCTGTTCTCTTCTTCCAGCCCTATTATCTCTTTTGCTTGCCTTATCCTCCTAGGAACCACAGACTCTTTATTGACATCTTGCTCCCCTGCCATCTCCATGCTCCAGCAGTTAGCTGCTGAGAATGAGCAGCGCTGCTGGTTGGAGGGAATAGGGGAGGCATGGTAACTCCACCAACCAAAATTGGGAAGAAGGCAGTGTGACATGGACCCATCAGAGCTAAGCCAGGCTGTGTGGGGCAGCACACAGCTCCTGTTGCTGATGTTTCACTATTGTGATTGTACTGGTCCCTGGTAACTCTGGTCCTGTTTGATACTGCCTAGATGTAAAATAGTGGCACATCACTGTCCTGCTGTATGTTTAAGCTATTAGTGGATAGCTATCTTAATGAAAGTGTTAGTGAGATGTTGGCAACAGCTAGAAAATGTTTCAATGCATCAACATTTTTGCAGTAGTATTTTGTGGCTTCCCTTTTCAGATGTTGATTAAATTGCCTTTATTTAAGTTGGTTTTTTCTTACATTTCGTGTTACTTAGAAATCATCATGACTTGTTTCTGTTTTCAGGTGCTGACTATGAAGGTATCAGTACAGGCTGTGGCAGTGTGGGGGAAAATAGCTCCCTCTCACAGCATCACTGCTATTATGATTACAGATGACCAGCAAACTATAGTTACAGGAAGTCAAGAAGGACAAATATGTCTCTGGGATCTTTCATCAGAATTAAAGGTTTGTGTCCACTGTGCTACAGTCTGCCAAATAGACTGGAGTTTTATCTTTTATTATTAACAATGGGATTATACAGACTTGCACTTACTTAGATTAAGTTTTAAAGATAGTGTGATATGTTATAGGAAACTCACGAAGAAAAATTGTCAAAATGTCTGTATGAGCAACCAGTTATTTGCAGACTTTGGAAATTTTTTTTCATAGATTATCATGACCTGTGGATTATAATTTGAGATTGTGTGCTGTGAGTAATGACAGCAGGTAAACATACACAATTATCATAATTCCAATCTTGCAAAGTCTTTTTTTTTTAAAGCAATTGCTGGTCATGGCCTGTCATTTAAGGAAAAAATATCTAGTTACAAAACCAGAGCTCTCTACCAGCTTAACAATGGAAAAATTTGTAGAAGGATGGAAGAAGTAAGATGAGATATATATTTATGGTATAATTAAGCTGTAAACCTCCTGACATCTTATTGCTATTGCTTTGACTATTTCATATTTACTTTCCTGAGAATGGAACAGAGTCAAAGCACTTCCAATTTTTTTATTCTATGTTCCTTGAACTATGGTTCTGTTCTTTTTGGATTTGGCTGCCTCATTTGTGCTCAAATATAGCTTGAAACCTTAGTTTGCGCTTTTATGGGGCTACCATAAGATCTTTGCATACAGTGAAGCTAATCAAAGGGATTCATTAAACATGTTGTATGAAACACATGCTTAAGATCTTTGCTATATCAATTCCCTACTTCACTTTGCCACTTTTGCTGCATGGTGAAGGCCAAAGATGTTGTGCATATTGCCTGTTTTATAACAGTTGACACTCTGTAAATTCTTCAGTAGGTGCAATTTTTAGACTACAGTGAATACAAAGACTGTACTTTATGCAAACTGCATAATCCATTCACATCTTCGTACATGACTGAAGAACATAAGAATATAAAGCACGTTGACAATTACTCATTAATAATAACATCTACAAGTAATATTCTCTAGCTTCTAGATATCTTTAGTTTATACAGAAAATATTATGTTTAAGTTAAATGATTGTGTTATTCTCCTAGATTTCATCTAAAGAAATTCTCTTTGGCCATACTGCTTCTGTAACTTGTTTGGCAAAAGCAAGAGAGTTTGAGAAACAGCCATATGTAGTAAGTGCTACTGAAAATGGGTAGGTAACTGAATATTCAATTATTCATTTCTTAAATCATGAAATGTATGGCAAGTGTAGGTCAGATTCTGCATTTGGCGGAAGGTTTTAAATCCACTTCTTACATGATCTGAAAAGGATAACAGCTACTTAGGATAATGACTGTATTGCTTATATACAATAGTCAAACTAAGAGCTCATCTCTTCGACAGCAAAAGGGTTTGGCAGATTCAGATATCCCGTTAGTAGTCAGGAGAATGACTTGTTCAGAGGGTCAGCTCGGCCCCATTCAAAGGGAAAATAACGGGCTATTGGAGGGAATCAGCAGGTTCAGAAGCATTTTAGTATCATAGTGCTTTTTTCTGTTCCTTCCTGAGCTCAGTCTTGAGAATTGCATCAGTACAAGAGGCTGATGTAGTCTGATCCAGGTTATGCTTGCTCAGTGAGTAGGTATGGAAGCACAGAAAAGACTGCCCTTGAATAAAAGGCATATATGTTCCTTGTCTTTGTTTAAATCTGACTTGCTATTCTGGAGTACATCCTTTTAGAGGCTCCTGATCTTGCAGCTTTTCTCCGATGTGTTTGACTTGGCCCATCACTTGAGTCAAACTAGTTTCTGCAGTTCTGCTAGGTTAGCATTCAAGAATTTTTTTCTCTCTGAATATTTGATAATCTTTTCAGCCAGGGTCTGAAGCCCATCTGTTCAGGGTTTCAGCTGTGGAAAGTAGCTAGGGCTAGCTTCTTACTTCCTTAAGGGCTTTCCTTAAACAATTTTGTCTTGCTGCTTAATGATATTCTCCTCTCATTTTGGGTTCATCTTTTCCAATTAACAGGACAGCTCTGTTAAAACCTCTTCCCATGAAGAGTTTCTGTCAATTGCCCTTCTTTATGCTACACCTTCCAGCACCTTAAGGCTACTACTTTCTCACTGAGGAGCTTGTTTATCCTTTCCAGCTGCTAGGAGCTCCATCTGATTCTCTCAATCATGAGTATACAAGAAAGGGATAACTTGAACAAACTGGTTCAGGCTTCTTAATCTTCAAAGGTTAGACTGCCACACTGGACAGATAGTGGTAAACAGTTTTGGTTGTTATGTGCAGAAGGGAGGGCGAGAATTCTACAGAATTAGTTTTATATGGCCTCCTACAATTCTACTCGAGGGTTCAGAGGTGAAACTATTTTTCATCTTCATTCTGAAGTTCTGTTAATGCACTACTGTTTCCAGATCATACTGGGAGAAAAGATACTGTATTTCCAAAAAGCTGGAGTGAAAAGCGTTAAGAAACAAATGAGAGGTTTGCTATAGATATACCATACAGAGAGGTGTTCACCTCCTAAAGCTTCTGCCTCTGAAGGGATCATCGGGCTTGCTTGGAATGCGTATAGGTAGGACTGAATAGTCTTTTGGCCCCTTTAAATGTTCACTTTTACCAAATTACTGCTGGCTTCTCATCTGTATTACGTAAGGGCAAAGCATCCATCACTGATCCCTGGAAGGCTGCAACATGAAGTTGAGATAATTACAAGTAGGAAGCCTCATCTTCAGGAGATGCAGGGTTTGTTGAACTGCATTTTGTGGCTTGTGAATCATTCACTTGTGCCATTTTCAAGCTTCCATCTCCTAGTATTGAGGGTGGAGGAAATTGTATGGAAGATGACACTCTTTCCCCCCCCCATCCCACGTCAGAATCTCTTGTTTGTATAACTGATGTATCCCAGAAGGATGAGTACTGAACAGTATTTTTGTACTTTTTGTATGGAAATCTATAAATTAATCCATAATAATTCAGAAGGTCTCACTGATGTCCTGTGCATGCATATGCTGTGGGACAGATTTATCAACATCTGGTATCACTCGCTCCTTGTTAGTACACACAGTAAATAAAGTGCAACATGCAGAAGCTGAAGTTATATTCTGGTCTCATTTGTGCATGCTTGTGTCAACTTTACTGCTTTAACTATGTTACTGTAATTGTCATTCTGATGTAAACAAGGAGAAATTCACTGCCTTGAAAATGTTTAACGAACAGCGTAAGCATTGTTTGTTATGACTTTTGTTCTACCAACTCTGACACTACACTACAAATGTATACATTTCCCTGCTCTTGCTCAGCTGAAAAATATAAACTTAGTAATATTTTTAGATTATCATAAGATGTGGATGTGTGTAGATTAAAATGTAAATCACTAAGTAGTATTTCTGATATAATAAAATATTTTTTCCCAATGTGTTCAAGTCCTCATACAGAAAATGTCTTAGAATGTAATTTCAGAAATCATAAAATGATTGTTTCAACTGTGGAAATAATGCTTGCTGCTTAAATAAAATCTAAAAGCATCAAAGTTCAACATTCTGTTGCTGAGCTACAACAACATACCTCATACAACCTCATTTACAACATTTAATTTGATTGTCTTTCTGTTGTACTCCAGTACCATAGCATGTTGAATAATGTCTAGGTGAGGAAGACTGGCTAAAGCGTCTTTCTCAAACATTAACTTTAATTGTAATTAAGTGTAGCTAGAATGTTGCCCAGACATTTCGGTTGTCAGGAGGCGAGTGCTGCATCAATAACAGATTTCAGGAATAGCCTCATGGTGGCACTGTTTCTTCTTAACAGAGGTTGTGTTTCCTCTCAAGAACTGAAGTCTGATGCGACAGAAGATGCATTGTGTTTTTCAAAACGTGTGGTTTAAGTTCAGTGAAATCAATCATTTTCAGGAGGAGGTAGTTCCAACGACAGATAGTTACAGTGACGTGTTGACAAGCTGTAATGGCAGTATACCTACAATTTGTTGTAGACCAGAGTTGGCCTTAAAGTCAGGTTTGCTGCAAGGCAGCAGGGTGTAATTACCAAAACAAAAAGAAACAGATACTGTATGTCATCCCCTGCTAATGACCACAACATTTTCTTACCCAGTAATCTGTAACAAAAAGCCACATAAACGGCCAGACTGTACTTAGGTACAGCACTGAAGAAAAACTTGGTGGCACAAAATTATTCCAGCCAATTGAGTGGAAATGACAGAGAATAATATAAAGTTATCTTTGGCAGGGAGATGTGTGTTTGGAATGTCACTAGTGGCCAGTGCATTGAGAACGCAAAGCTTCCTTATAGACATACAGCAATCTATGTAAGTATAGCAACTTTTCATGGAATATCTCTGCTCATTGCAAGAGGAGTTTTGCTTTATTAACATGATATTTTTCAGAAACATACAGTTGTAAATCTATAGCTCATAACATACTAAATGGGAGGAAGAAAACCTGTTGCAATGTAAGTAGCTTTATATCTGTTCTCTTTCCTTTTTTGACTTCCTTCTAAGGAAAGAAAGACTTTTATGTTCCTCTGAACACCCTTAATCAAATCAAACTGATTCTTTTTAAGCCACAAATATCTGGAATCCAGGGTCAATTAACTTATAG
>WAAD01023885.1:34309-53879 GCA_013389945.1 Fregata magnificens | reverse complement strand
GACCTTGTTCTGCAGTAAATCTGTGACGTACAATAACCACTAAATTTGTAGTGTGACCTTTATGCAGGATTGATCAGACCTTGTTATGGCTTTGCTATGCTTTCAGGGCAAGTATACAAGCAAGACTAACTGCATAAAAAGTTTTCAGCTTTTTGAGTTGCTTTGTCATCTCACTTAATGAAGTGCTTGCTCAAAGAAAAAGAAACTGGAAATTGAATGCAGTGGGTCTTTGGGGAATAGATAGTGACCAGAATCAAGAGCTAAATAGGTGTATGTTATGCTTGACAAGGTCTGACAAAATGCCTTTGCTTACAGAGAATGGTAGTTAGTAACAAGATCAATTCAGAGCCTGACTTCTTCAGCATATTCCAAGCCTGGCCCTGATCATGAGCCAGTATGTCATTTGAAATTGTTTATAGCATCTTACCTTGGATTTTATTATGGTCATTTCACGTACCTGTGATATGTATTTCAGGTTATGCTTACGTAGCTCTTGATATGTTATACCAGCATTTGAAGTTAACTCTTTCTCTCCTCCTCCTCCCCACTGTTTATCTTTTCCTTATGGATGTTCTAAGGCACCTACTCTTACATACTCTGCATTGATTTCCTAAGAGTATTGGTAATTTTGCAGTTCGTTGTTGACTTTCACTGATCTTTTCTGGGTTTTGGGTGTGGTTTGGTTTGTTTTTTTGTCATGTGTTGGGAAAAGCTCTCTACTAAGTTCCTTTTATGTTTTGTAGGGCAAACAAATGCTCAAATTTCCAGAATAACAGAGGAGTTGTCAGAGAAGAGTGAGGAGCTGGTTCGCTACCAGGAAGAGATCTCATCGCTCTTGTCTCAGATTGTTGATCTTCAACATAAACTCAAAGAAGTAAGGGAGTGCTGATGAAGAGTGTGCGTGCGCGTGTGTGTGTGTGCATGCGTGCGTGTGCATGCCAGTGCTTACAGCAGGTAAAAATTGACTTCCAAGCCAGGGGTTTACATTGCAAGAGAGTGGCTGTTTCAGGAAAGTATGGCAGAGGATAAACTCTCTCAGGGAAATCGGCTGAGAAAATGATGAGCACCTTTTTGTGCTTTCAGCATGTGATTGAAAAGGAGGAGCTGAAACTTCACTTACAAGCTTCCAAAGATGCTCAGAGACAACTGACAGCAGAGGTACTTAAGGCTTCTATATAAACACATTTATCTAAATGTTTGGAATAGACTACAAGAGAAAGAAAACTAAGAGAGAATGGGAACTATGGCTTTTTAATTATGTAGGGCTTTTCATTTTTCATTGTGGTTAGAGTCATATGATTGGAGGAAAAGAATAATTATTTTTATTTAAGTCTACACAAATATTTTTGTAGTTCACAGGAGTATGAAAGGCAAGGAAGGTGTTCCAAGTAGGGAATTCTTACTATTCTTAGTAGTTAAGAGAAAGAGAGTGTTTTAGTGTGAATATTACTGATTATATCAACAGCACTGTAGCTCATCAGCTTTTAAGGAAGTTCTCTTTTTTGCTTCTTTTGCATCAGCAGTTACTGTATTTGCAGAGTTTTTCAATGTATTTTCCTTTGGATTTTATAATACTCTTTCGTCTTTTGAGTCTTAATTTGAACTTCATGCTTCACCACTAAAATAGGTGCGGGTGCTATGCTGACCATTGTCCATTCCAGATGTTGGCATGTGCTGTGCAGTTGGAAAAATATTACAGTGTTGAATCAGTTGATATAGGTTTCTTACGAGTTAATTCAGTTTCATTCTGTCTTTTCTTTGAAGCTTACTGGTATCATGTGATCGCCTCTTTTCTCTTTCAGCTACATGAGTTGCAAGATCGGAATGCAGAGTGTCTAGGGATGTTGCATGAATCGCAAGAAGAAGTGAAGCTGCTGCGCAGCAAAGCCAGCTCTGTTGCTTGTCTCTGCCACCCCCAGTCATGTGGAGCATTTCCTGTGGTAATAAATACTCCTAGTGTGGCATACACCTGCTGGCACATAGGGCCTGTAGCAGCATACAACTATATGAGTAAAACAACCATTACAGGAGCTGCAGCAGGAACTATTTTATAGTTGGCAAACAAACTGATCTAATGGTTTTTCAATTCTTTAATGTGTACATTTTTTAGAATTTTATGTATTAGAAAACTAACCATTCACCTGACACATTGTGATATTAAAATTATTTTTCCTTTTTATATGCCTTTTCTGTTAAATAAGGGAATTGGCATGTTCTACAGCTAATGCTCAGTTGTGCTAGTATATTGTTCAATGTTGATGCGAATTTTATAACTTGACACTGTTTCTTTAAGAAACAAAGCATCTTTTCAAGAGTTCAAAGAGTATTTTTTTCCGTTTATGTACTTTATGATGTTATTTTATGTCCTTATCTTGTGAGATTAAATTCTAAGTATCATCAGAAATGCATAACCTTAGACTAATTGCCAGAGATGACTAAGCCAATGGAAAAGGGTTAAAGGCATTTATTTTTCTCTTCTTGTTAGTGTCAGGTATGTTCTGGTTACTGTACTCTCAAAAATTTCTGGGCTCTGCTGGGAATTTGTCAGGTTTTAGTTGGTTGTTCTGTGTATACAGAATCCCTCATGTACGTGTTTGGCCTTGTACGAAGTGCTCTTACAATTGTAGCTTACCTTAAGAAACCAACATAAAGAGTACCAAGAAAAAGCAGATGTTGCTAATGAAAACTGAACCCATACTGGTTATACATGGACATAGTTATGGTGGAAAACGCCCCCCCCATGCCCTTCCTTCAGAGACGGAAGGGTTTGTCTGAAACATACTGATACCAGGGAAACAAATGGGGATTTTTTGAGGGTTTTTTTTGGAGATGTTTGCTGCTAAAATTGTTAGGAGGAAGACTTGAATCTAATTTGTCAACTCTTCTGGTTTCCATTTTTCTCTAGGATTCCCTTGCAGCAGAAATTGAAGGGACAATGCGGAAAGAATTGAGTCAGGGTGATGAATCTGTTCTCTCCAAGCAAAAGTATGTTTTCAGATCTCTCTGTGATATTTCGATATTTTCCCATATGCTTGTATTAAGTAAGGTGAAACTGATTTCTGGAAATCTATAAATATTAATGTTCCCTCTATAATAAGTTTTCTATGTAACTTAATTAAAAAAGCTTTGTAGTATTTGGTAATCTTTTCAACTTTGAAACCTACTATTCTTATTTGATTCTATGAGGAAGTTGGGAATTTGCTAAAAGGATGTTATTTCATTCTTTAATTTGTGAGATTTTTGATGCAAATTCTCTGATGCACAGCACTAGTTTTATTCCTTTTAATGCTTATAGAAAAATTCCCAGGCAAATGAAATTATAGCTGAAAGACTGATAACAGTTTCCAAAGCCCTGAAGACCTGTTCCTGGATCTCTTACTTCTGAGCAAGAAGTAATAAATTAAATATATGCTTCTGAAAGGATATATAAATAAAATAAATAAAATACATGCTCCTGAAGTTCTCAGGTGGTTATCTATAGAGGTTCAGGTCTTTCAGGTTGAAGTAAGTGGTAACTCTGATATTTAATAGAGTAGTACTGCTGAAAACATGAGTGTCTTGGGCAATCCTGTTTTTCTGGGCTTAAATCTTTTTAGTCAGGTCTCTGCAGACTTTGGAAGTCTGTTGTTCAGAGCTTTTTCTTTATTACATCTTTTTCAAAATGCTTCTGAAAACCACATTTGTTTGCTTGTCTTTTCTGCAGGGGTCAACAGAAACGAGTATTTGACACTGTCAAGGTTGCTAATGTCACTCGTGGCCGCTCCTCTTCCTTTCCTGCCCCATTGCCAATCCCTGGATCTAATCGGTCAAGTGTTGTTATGACAGCAAAGCCCTTCCAGTCTGGGTTACACCATTTGGAGAGCCACACACGGATGACGCAGAGGAGCAGCTCTGAGAAGAATTTGAAGTAGGAAACACAGCCTGTTATCTGTTTCTTTCTAAACTAACTGATTCAAAACTAAATCCAGACTGGACCTCAGCTGTGTAAGAGAGAAATAGTTAATTTAATGGTCTTAATACCTATTATTATTTGATGTTTCTCACAGAGACACTCATAATCCTGGCCAGCCAGGAACCCCTGGAGACAATGACTTAGTCACAGCTCTGCACAGGCTCTCCCTCCGTCGTCAGAACTACCTGAGTGAGAAGCAGTTCTTTGAGGAGGAATGGGAGCGAAAAATGCATTTGCTGGCTGAGCAGAAAGAAGGGGCTAGTGGCTGTAGCACACCAACAGAAAGCTGTTTTTCCCTGGGTACAAACTCAGAACTCATTGATCTCTCTGCCAGCTCTAGTA
Organism: Fregata magnificens; assembly: GCA_013389945.1. NCBI lineage: Eukaryota > Metazoa > Chordata > Aves > Suliformes > Fregatidae > Fregata > Fregata magnificens. The sequence goes on along the minus strand of WAAD01023885.1, from coordinate 49,585 downwards.
ATCTCCGTGTCCTCCTACCAGAAAAATTGCAAATTGTCAAACCCATTGAAGGTAAGAGGATGATCTTCTTTCTCTCATCAGCAGAAAAGGGTTTTACATTAATTTGCCAACTAAGTCATTGTTGGTGTGTGTATAGCTAGGTATGATATGCAATAAGAGGAAGTAGTAGTATTTAGTAGGCTACATGCCAACTAGCTCATCAGTATCACTTTCTACTTGGCTTTCTTGTACGGTGCTAAGTGTTAGGCTTTTTCTTGGCATTGCCATCCAAGTGCGTCATGTGTGTCACAGCGTCGGCACCAGTTGGCTGGAGTTCTTTTGATCATGAATTCTTGTAACCCAATGCAATAGTAGGTAATGGCTCTCTGAGACTCTTCTCTTTTGTCACACCAGGATCTCAGACACTTTTTCATTGGCAGCAACTTGCCCGACCCAACCTAGGCACCATTCTTGACCCAAGACCAGGTGTTGTTACAAAAGGTTTTACCCCTCTGTCTGATGATACTGTGTNACCACATCTCTGACTTGGAGGAGGATGATGAGGAAGAAGGTGAAGGAGGTATAACATTTCAAGTGCAACAGTCCTTCCCGGAGGAAAAGAAACGTACAGTGGCAAAGCCAGTGGCAGGGATTTTCCTGCCACCTGTTACTTCAGCAACAGTACCACTCACTGGTAAGAAGCATGGTTAGTGTTTTTTCCTCTTTTTATTTTGCAGTGTCTTTTTCTTAATGGAAAGTATTTGACCTTGCAACAATGCTGTCTTTGCTGTCTTTTTTCTTTACTTTTTAAAAAAAAAAAAAAAAAAAAAAATTAGCAGTGATAATAACATTATCTTAAATTTTGCTTTGATTAGTTCTTATCTGTATTTTTACCCTCAATGGATGTAAATTCTCCACGTTGCAGCCTTGAATCCAGGGAAGTGTCTGTCTTCCACAAATTCCACGTTTACCTTTACTACCTGTAGGATCCTTCACCCATCTGATGTCACTCAGGTTACTCCCAGGTATGATGACTGCCGACATCCTAAATGTTGCTGCACAGGACTAAACAGTTGCTTTCTGGCTTCTGATATATGGACCAGTTTTAAAAAATACCAATGCAGCTAGGCAACACATAGGATGTTACTCATACAAATAGTTGTAATTACAAAGGGGAAACTTTAAATTCTCTAGAGTGAGAGTTAAAACAGGTTAGGGTAACTTAAAGGAACTAAATTTATACTCTTAAATAGCAAATGCATTGTATCATATACCTATTGTAAAAAAAAATATATATTGATTCTATGATAATTTTTTTTTCTGATTCTGTCATGATTTTTTTAAGCTAAGTTATTACTGGACATCTGTGTTGATATTCTATCTAATACAGTACAGGTGACCACAGAAGGTAAATTCATTGGTACGTCCACCAAAGCCTCTCGGTCAACCTAGTATCTTCTAAATATTTTGCAGAACAATAATTCTGAATCTACTAAAGCTGAACCTGTCACAGCTAATAGCAATAGTATACTTTTTCTCAAGCCTTCTGTATACTAGAAGGCAAATACAGAGCAGAGCAGGTATAAAGATGTCTAATGTGTGCATCTTCTCTGTTTCATTTTTATTTTATTTCAGCTCCATGGGTGCCCCATTTTCACTTGGAAATACTGGCAGCAGTATTGGAAACCCAGCAGTGAGCACTTCAGCCATTTCTTCTTACAGGCTTAGCATTGGAGAATTTCTCACCAACAGAAGAGATTCAACTACTACTTTCAGCAGCACGAGCAGTCTGGCTAAACTTTTGCAAGAACGAGGCATCTCTGCCAAGGTTTACGATAGCCCCGTATTAGAAAAACTGCCTTTGCTACAGCCCCCTCGAACTCTCCCCATTCCTTCTACTCCACCAAATTCTCCCTCACGTTCACCTTGTCGTTCCCCTCTACTGTTTGAGCCTCGAGTGCATCACTCAGAAAATTTCCTGGCTTCTCGACCAGCAGAAACATTCTTGCAAGAAATGTATGGCCTAAAGCCCTCCCGTAATGCTCCAGATGTAGGCCAGCTGAAGATGAACCTAGTGGACAGACTGAAGAGGCTGGGTATTGCCAGGGTGATCAAGCCCCCTGAGACACAGGACCACAGGAAGAATCAGGGGCCAGAGGTAAGCTTGCGGAGGCAGGACTCGGCTGTGTTTTTAAATGCAGGTAGCAACTTAATGGCAGGACTAAGAAGAAACCAGAGTCTTCCAGCCATGATTGGAGCATTGGGAGCTCCAGTTTGCACACAGTCATCAAAAATGGGTATCCTAAAGGAGGACTGACTGGTCTGAAAAATGATTGACTTCTAGCATAGTAAATAATACATGAGGGATAAACATCCAGTTACAGGCATTGTTAGGTGTGTTACAGAAGAGTTGGAGAAGGCACGTGCATGTTAAAGATGTGGAAGAGAGAAGCGTTGGGATCAAGGAGAAAAAGAACATTGGTTCGGTTTGAGGAAGAAGGCTTTTGTGGAAGATCAGAAAGAAGACACCAAAGCTTAGTTTTGAGACCCCCTTCAGCATCTGTCTTAACTTAAGCAAAAATAAGAGATCATTGTAGACATTCTCAGTATTTTAACCTTTTAAACTGTATGTGTAGAACTGTCTTGCAGGTGCTGTTCTATTTTTTTCCACCATACGACCAAGGTATTTTACTAGTTATTAGCAGTCAGGCTGTATCATTTAAATATAATAGTAAAATAACAGTCAGTCTGACCAGCAGTATTCGTCCAAGTTCCTCTCTGTAGCAAACAAATATGAAAACTTGGATTTTTTTTTAAAATTATTCTTGTATTTTCCATTTCAGAAACTGTATTCTTTCAAATTCCTCCCCACTTTGAGAAGCAGGGGAGAGAACCTTCAGCTCTATGTAAGAAAACAATACTTCTGTTTACAAACACAGAAACTGGTGTCAGGATTTATATTTTGAAAGAGTGCAATTGTGCTAGTGAGGTATTAAGAGAAGTTAATTTCTTTCCAGAGCTTCTGAAGCACACAGAGGAGGGTGCAATGAATAAGAATTAAGAAGCAGGAAAGTATGTATTAGGGTGAAAACTTAAAGCTAAGAAAACTTTCCAGAGTGCGCTGTGCATCTTTTTAAATGAGGGTGTTTTTACACACACACACAAAAATCTCAGGCATGTTTCAGTGTTGCAAAAGGAAATAAAACCTAGGTGCTTGATTCAGGGTTTCTTTTTATTTGACAAAAGTGGAGACCATTTACTTCAAGACAGGTGTCAAATTCAGTAACCTGACTCTTCTCTTGACAGGTAAACGTTATGTATATTTGAGACTTCTGCAGCAAACTTCATGCCTTTCATTCGCTTATTTCTGATTTTAGGCAGGATTTTTTAAAAAAGATTTCATTAAGAGCAAAATTTACCAGTATATATTCAGAAACAAGAAGATGAAAGCTACTGTTGTGTGTAGCATTTTAATGAACATAAGTCAATTTTGTCTACATTGAAATCCTGTGTTTTGATGATGGAGAGTCGTTTTGAACCTGATTTTGAACAAAGCTGAGGCAGACTTTCCATCTCAAAAGAGAAGTCCATCTTAGAAATCTGAAGTTTGCCCAAAATTCCTCGGAGGAATGGGTCTTCGCTAGTGACCTGAATGGAAACAGGTTCTTAATCTTTATGTAATTTTTCACTGTACCTATCAACATTTAAAAATAATTTTAAAAAGTTTAGTTTCCATACAGTTAGATAGAACAGTCATAGTTCACCTTGCTTGTTACAGTTTATGTGGGACATAGCTGGTAGCTGTCTGGGTGTGTGGTGTGAAGCATCAGTATAATTACACTGAGTTGCATTTGCGGTAAGGCACATCTACCATAATCAGCACCCTTGTTGCTGCAGGGTTAAGTGGAGTAGGGCAGGTAAAGAAAGCTTCTTAATCTGGTTCATAAGAAATTTATAACCTGGCCTTTCTGCTTTTACAGTTCTATAGGTCTTGTGATGACTCTTTGATATAAGTCTTTTTTTGTAAAAGGACAAGGAGTAACCACTTCAAACTTGCACAGGGATTCTTAGCAGAAGCTTGTCTGTCAGCAGCGCACAGAAATATTCAGGAACTCCTGGAGTTGCCTTTTGCTCTCTGAACAAAATCTTACACTTATAAAAGGTGAATTTTATTTAAAATACTATATACGGGTTAATTTTGGTTTTTAAATGAAAAATACGTAATTTCTTCATGTAAGTATTTATGTTTGTACGTACTTAGCTGTGCATGGGGTCTTGCCTAGCTAAATAAGGTAAGAGTGAAAGGAGTGGGAGGAGGCAATTTTGCTCTCCAGTGAACTAAGACGGGTATGTCTGCTGTGTATTTGTAACTTCTAGGGAAACAACAGGAATGAGTTAACAAAAGATTAGACAGTTTGGTGTCAACAGAGAAGTGTATAGTGTGTCAAAAGTATGTTCATTTTATGTGTGTTTATTTGAGGAATATATGTAAGTTACAGCTAAATTTTTTAATGTATTACACTGCGTTTCTAACTAGCTTCGTTAGATAACTCCAGCCATTGGATCATTCTGTGTGTTATCAGCAGAAATAGCAAATCAGCTAAATCAGGCCAGGTTTCAGTTAAAATTAATCTAAAAGCACATTAATTAAATGCATGTTTCTCTTTGGGACGCTTCCATATTCCATAGCCCAACAATATAAACTGGTTCAGTTCAAACAATACTATGGATATGTCGAGGTTTTTTCATTTGCTATCTGATGATACATGATCCTACAGAAACTTTACACAAGGCAAGAAGAAAATGGAAGAATCTGTATACCATTGTGTTTGTGTGCTTATCCGGTTGGTTGATGCTGTGGTGCAGTGTTCTTGAAATTGTCATGCGTTTATACCTTTGGATGGTCACGCGTATTTTGTATGTATGTGCCTAGCTTGCAGCAACACGGAAGATTGGTACTTCTTCCAAGCTGACTGTTTTGCGCCAAAACCTAGAAGATAAACTTTTTTGAGTAACCTGCTTGTTTCTGAGAACATATTAAAAGTTACCATCATTCTAGAAACCAATTTGGCTTCTGTTGCCTCCCATAAGAGAGGAGACAAACTCGCATGACTAAGCTGAGATTCTGCACAAGATCGTTTGATCCTGCACAAGTGTGATTTGGTTGAATGGGAGGTAGAACTAGAAGGAATGGAGAATTGCATTTTGGAAAGGTTCTGTTATCTTGCAGGTTTGAGACAAAAACAGATACTAGAAAGAAAGGACTTACCCATGCTTGTGAAAGTTTCAAGAGACAGAAGGAAATTTTTGTAGTATTTACCTTTATTCAGATTGGCTTAAACCAAGCACAAATTTATAGCTTTCTAGTTTCACTGTTTTTTATAAACTCAGTGATGCCTGCATGCTCAAAATACCTGTGGTCAAAGTTAAAAGTCTACTGGAGTCAAACAGCAGCAGAGAGGGAAGGAGATTGTTGGGTTTGGGCCTCATTTGGCTGTTACACAAGGGGGTTACACACAATGTTTGAACAGTGTGGGAACTTCATGGTATTTTTTTCATCTGCTTTTTGCACTTACTGTTGTTTCATAGTGGAATGTAAATTTGATAATAAACATGTATAACATGCCATTTTTCAGTATATTGGTCATCTTGTGTGGTTTGTTCCAGATGTCATCTTCTATACTACAGTGTTCTATAATAAACCTAAAATTAGGCCTTTTTTTGGCTAAAACTTAGTGATTGTTACACTGTACATGAGCTTCTGTCTGCACAAGTGGTGGCTGTAAAAGCTGAGAAATTGATTTAAAAACTTGATCAGGCTGTGCTGGGCTGTTTGCTGTTGTGTTTATACCTAAGCAGTTAAAGGTGACAGATGTGCAGTACAAGCTGTGGTCTGACTTTGCACAGTAAATGTGTGATGCTTAAATCTAGAACAGAACGCTTACAGAGTACCTTCTGCTGCAGTTTGAAAAGCTACTTGAGAATGAAAAACTTCACAAATGAAGAATAGCTCATCAACCTCTAGACAGAATATTTGAATGTGAGCCTCACTTTAAATGAATGTGTTCATGTTTTCTGGTACTTCGGGGTTTTTGCTGCGTATGTGGTGGTTTGGGGTTTTCTCCTCCTGTTATTTTACAGCAGCTAATATGTTCCTCTAGCATTATAGTGTTAGACAACAGTGTTGTCTAACACCACCGTTGTTTTTCCATCTCAGTAGCTGATGTCAGCCCTCTATATTTGTGATAAAATGGGGGTAGAGATTGAAACCCAGCTACTTACCCTTTGTGTAGGTTTCATTGAAGTTCTCGTGGCACAGAGGTGCCAAATTCTTGCCAGTCCTGTCAGCCTGGGGCTGTGCATACCACCTTCAGCGCACGCCCCTGCACTCATGTTTCAGGCTGGAAGGTTCTCACCATTTTCCCCAAAACACTCAGTTCCTTCAGTGGTACAGAATGGGAACAACATTGATTTGCAGTTAACAGGTCCTTACTTGAATTAGTCTAACAGTTACTGATAGTGGTTCCCCTAGTAGTCTGTGTGCATGACATCTCAAAGAACCCAGAACCACCGTTATCCTATGGTAAGTATCATGTATTTATTTAGCTTTCTTATTTTTCCAACATGAGAAGAAGGAGAAGGGTTTGCACTCTTGTCAGACTGAAGTTGACTTTTCAGCTCAAATTTCACATGCTGAAGCTTATGAGTTGGGACAGTTTGAGGAGACATTCTCTTCCCACTGTTCTCTGTAATTGCCACACCTATAAATGGTTAGGCAGGATTGAGCTGCAAGCTGGAGCACCAGCATCTGGGTTGCAAGAGACCTTGACCAAGTTTCCTTCACTAGCAAGTAGGTAACTTACACTGTTTCCTAATATTCATTGTATTTACGCACAAGTACTTAACACGTTTGCATTTGTATTTGCACGCCCTCAGAACAAAGGCCCGTGTTAACCAACTTAACTAATGACATTACAGAAATGTGTTCTACAGTGGAGAAGCAGTATGGCCATAGGCAGCTAAATAGCACCAGAGGAACGTTAGATATTGGTAGAGTTAGGATTTCTGGCTATGTGTTCTCTCTGCATCAAAGCTGTTCATGGTGCATATGAAAAGAAAATTAATGTCAGTATACAAGTTCCTGTTGAACTTAAGAGATTTCAGCTGTCCTGAAATGCCTGAGCCTGAGGAGTACAGCTGGCTGCCGCTTTGTGAGAGTGTACACACTATGTAAGAGTGTAAGAGTTTCGGGAGGGGGTTCTTTTTTTCCCCACTTCTTCTCTAGCACTTTGCATGTGAGAGACTTGTAACCCTTTGAAGCTGCAGGAAAAGAGCTAGAACCAACCACAGAAGCTCAGGCATGCCTGAGGAAGGTGCAAGGAAGAGCTTCCTGGAGAAAATAGGTTTAAGCCACCTAAATCAATGGGACTTCGGCAATTCTGAAAAGAAATTCTGGAGTGATTCTGCACAGATGAGACTTGGAAATGCCTTGAACTCCTTTTTTTTTTCCTTTTAGTTGGTCACACTGCTAAAAGAAAAAATGTTTGACAGTCTCCCAGGAGTGAGGGCCTTTAAATAGCATTTTATACAATGGAGAAGCAAATACAAATAAAGCCTTTTGTGTGGGTTGGAGTCTCCACTTGAAAATATCTGTAACTCTTGCAGTTGAGCTCTTGGTGCATAGGTTTGGATAACCTAAGAGAAGATGTGCATTTAGCAGAAATTTTCAAATTAATTGGAAAGACAGAAAACCTGTGTACTGGTTTTGGCTGGGGTATGGTTAATTTTCTTCATAGTAGCTGGTATGGTGCTATGTTTTGGATTTGTGCTGAAAACAGTGTTGATAACGCAGGGATTTATAGCTGAGCAGTGCTTACACAGCATTAAGGCCTTTTCTGCTTCTCAGACTGCCCTGCCAGTAAGTAGGTTGGAGGTGCACAAGAAGCTGGGAGGGGACACAGCTGGTACAGCTGATCCCAACTGACCAAAGGGATATTCCATACCATATGATGTCATGCTGAGCATGTAAAGCTGGGGGAAGAAGAAGAAAGGGGGTGACATGGCGGAGTTATGGCGTTTGTCTTCCCAAGTAACTGTTATGCGTGATGGAGCCCTGCTTTCCTGGAGATGGCTGAACACCTGCCTGCCAATGGGAAGGAGTGAATGAATGCCTTGTTTTGCTTTGCTTGTGTGCGTGGCTTTTGCTTTACCTATTAAACTGTCTTTATCTTGACCCACGAGTCTTCTCACTTTCACCCTTCCAATTCTCTCCCCCATCCCACTGTGAGGGGAGTGAACGAGCAGCTGTGTGGGGCTGAGCTGCCTACCAGGGTTAAACCACAACCTGTTCCTGTTTCTGTTTCCTTTTGCTGGTAGCTCTACATACCTCACAAGTTCTCATGCATTTCAAGCTAACAAAGAAAACTTCCTAGTTAAAGGACTGCTAACTGCTCTTCATCCCAACTGAGTCATTAGGAACTGACAGGGAACACATAGCCAAACTGAAGTGCAGCATTGAGCTGTCCCCCCTTCATTGCATTGTGTAATCGGAAGCATCCGTAGTACAACAGGCAGATGAGAGCACTGTGCTGTGAAGAGATCTATACACGTGTGTTTTCCTTACGTGTTGCTTTCACAGCTTGCTTCAAGAAGCTCACAGATCAGAAGTCATTGGCTTGCAAGAACATTTCCAGAAACTACTGAAGATTAAGAGAGCAGCTGCTGAAGAAAAGCTGGGTACTGGCAAAACTTTGTGCAAAATTCTGTGTAATTGTGTTTATAGTTAAGATTTTAGGTTGCCAAAGTACCTGAGAATCTGTCTCATGATGAGACGGCACAACTCTCAATGGTTTCATGATGAATCCCTAAATGAGCATCAACAACTGTCTTGGAAAATTACTCCTAGTATTTGGAAGCACAGATTTGCCTATTTCTGTAACTGCTTGCTGCATCTGCCAGTTGTTAAGGTTTAGTAATTCTCACAGTCTATAATCTCTCTGCCCTTATCTTCACAGACACAAAGTGGTACCAAAGAGAGAAGTATTCAGCACAAGAGACCAGGGAAGGACTTAAGCTCTTAAAATAATTCCAGTGAAGATCTATCTGTTCAGTTAAATAATCACCTACATCGATACCATTACTAATGCTGAAAGCTGTAACAAGGGTGTAACAGAATGAACATCTCATTCAAAACAAAACAGAGAGACTAACAAAGCTTTAGCTTCTACTCAGAGCTTGTAAAACTCCCTGTTCTGTATACATACTAATCACAGGAGGCAATATAAAAACGTTTTTAAGGAGCTGGGTACTTAGCTAGCGACTGCCTGGATGCAGTCCTGTGCACCCTGCTCTAGGTGTACCTGCTCAAGCAGGGGGGTTGGACAAGATGTCTCCAAAGGTCCCTTCCAATCCCAACCATTCTGTGATTATTCTTTTGCTGTGCCTAGAACTGAGACTCAAAGATCAGCAAGGTAAGTGAACACAGGATAGCTGCACATCTTCAAACACGAAGCTGTACCTGAGCAATTGATTTTCACTGTTAAGATGACTCTATGTAGAAGATAGGCTGAAATGCAGGTCACAGCCACATCCTGCTGAGGATGCTGGAGGTTGTGCTTGACTCTTCCTTGAGGTGTACCAAGACACTAAAAATGAATGATTTTTAAGTGGTGGGGAGAAGTAACAAAACACACTGATGTGAGCTGATTGTATTCTATAAAATTTGCAGCACCCCCCCTCTTTATTTTGCAAACGTTAGGCATAAAATACACAAGGCTTCATAACAGTTGTCTTAAAATTTGCATTGGAAAGATACCTTACTAAAGCAACAGCAATGTGGTACAGCCCATAGAAGACACTGAGCGTATTTAAGCAAACGACAACACAGAGACCAGCTCAGAGATACTCTCAAGTGTCATACATATTAACACTAAGTTCTTAAGGCTTTTGCTCCTTGCTTGTATTTTCGATAAAAACATTTGCTCTCATAGTAAGAGCAGATACTGAAAGTCTGTCATGTTTTACCAAATTCTTAGCTGATACCAGCTGATTTCAGGCTGCTGCAGCTCCCTCTGTCCTGCAGTTCCCTCCCATTTAGTTGACAGGAAAGATGAGCTTTTTCCTCAATGTGAAACTGGGCTGTGGCATCTGCTTCTCTGCATTTGGCTTGCAACTCTTTCTGCTCACCTCTTGATTCACTGCTGTCAGGATGGTGAGAATATCTTCTCCTCTGCAAAAAACACAAGTGCATTTTCTATTAGGGAGGCTGTTAAATCAGAAAAATTACCACATTCTCATATATCTTGATCTATACAAGTGCTAATGGCTCCTGGTTTAAACAGGCTTCAAAGCAGTTAGCTAAGCTGCTTTGAACAATCTGCACGGTGTTGCTCTGTCCTACATTACTGTTTTCACTCTGAGCAAGCACTCCCACTGCATGTCATCTACCTCTGCATTCAAATCAAACTCCTGTCATTCAGAAGGAAAATACAAGTGTTGCCAAAAAGAAGCTGATGGAAACATAGTTACCGAGGACAGCTGTACTCCAAGTGCTGGCACAATGCCTGTATGTACCAGGTCCCCTGCCTTGGGCTTCTGTAGGAAACGTAATCTTGCAGGGTAGCCATGCCCAAGAGGAAGTCTGCCTCTGCAGGGATGCAGTCGAGCTGAAATCTTGCATCTGTTTCTACAGAAGAATCTTGCTCTCCAGAATCTGTTTCGATGGTCACACCTTTCTGGCAAGCATCACCTTGGCAGGCCTGAACAAAAAAGACTTTTGGTTTTCCAGCAAGTGAGTGGCAATTCTCTACAGTGAAAGAAGTGGTCAGTTCCTGGATAGGTACTTCCTGCCCATCAACACCATATATAATGCCTTTTTTCCCATGAGACAGGATACAGCAAACAAAACAGTCTTTGTCCTTGTGGTCTTCGCACCGGTAGATGTTCACAGTCTTACGGATTTCCTCTGCAGTGAGGTCTCTATATTCTTTTATTGTAAAATGAAGCTTGCTAAAGACTCTTCTCAGAGCCGCTAGAAAGGAAACAGAAGGGGAATTGGAGCCATTTCATTGTATGAAAGTTGGACTCTGCAATTGCAAATTGCATTTCTAGAGATAAACCATCTTTTTTTTAAATCCTGCTACACTACTATCTAGGCAGTAACATTCCTGCTCTCAAAATAATCTAGTAGTCTAATCACTAATCCTATCTCTACAGAGTTCCCTTAACTCTCATTAAAAGGCTTCCTTGCAATCTTGCTGTTTAGTATTGCCTCTGTCTGGAAAGCATGCAGAACTATTAAGAAAGCTGTATCTCTTTCCCCCACCCACTTTACAGCTAGTCCCTTCATCTCTCAAAAGATGTTGAACAGCGCAGTTGCTTTACCCAAGAGGAGAGGGCACTACCCATTTGGGTAGTACCTGTGTCACAGGAAGAGAAACCTTGCACTCTGACTCTTGAATTAAGTTGGAGTTCAATTCAGTCAGGGAACGCCCATTGATGGATCTTATCTCTTGGCATAGATAGCGCAAATACACCCACCTCACAACCCTAGGACCTGCAATGAGCTATGCTGCTGCAGGACAGCCTGCTAAAATCAGGGCCCCTGAACAGCAAGGTAATCGAGTCCTTAAATTCCAACATCCTCCCCCCGGCCCCCTTTTTTTTTTTTTTTTTTTTTTTTTTTAAGTTGGATGTTAAACAACTAACACCCAATTCTGGTTCAGCAGCAAATCTGTTTCTGATTCTGCATGTTTTAGAAGGAGTATGCCTAAGGCTGACATAAAGCTAGCCTAGCTTGTAAAGTCCAGGCTGAGGTTGCTGCTTAAGGCTGCAGTAAACTCAGTAAAACAGCAAAATGCTAGTGAATTGTTCTGAGTCAGCCAGTAAAAGCTTGATGAGTAGATGATGGTTTGTCAGCACAGGAAACAGAGCCGACTCAGCCACTACAATAAAAGTATCCTAGAAAGGGAAGATTGAAATTCAGACCTTTGGTACAGAAAAAGAAATGAGGTTTCTATTTTTTAAGATACACAAACTCCTCTTTAATGTTCACTGTACCTGCATCCACGTCTGTCCCATTCCGATCCTTCATGTTTTTGGGTTCCGGCACTGCTTCCCTGGCTTTTGCGAAATTGTGATTATTCAGGATCAGACACACTCCACGGGGTCGGCTAGTCATTTTGTAAGCTTCAAGCTGCCGAAAAGAAAGACTATTGGTGAAACTACTGCACTCTCCTCCGGGTGCTTCTCAGCCCTTGCTAGGAGTACAGCAGGGTAAAGAGCCAGCTGGCTTTCTCTCTAGACAGCTTTCCCTATACAGCTTTGCTCCCAGGACCTGGCAATGCACTGCCCCACCACCTTTGGGAGTCATTGCACAGCATGACAGCACCCCCCCAGACCCACATCACTGTGCTCAGCCCACATGGGCTGCTGCATTCACCCACTTCTCCATGCCCAGCTATCTGCCAACTGCATATCTCCTGGTATAATAAACTCAGCCTATCTTGCTACCCTTGCAAATGTTTCTGAAGTTTTAACACTGCAGCAGCTGCTGCCTGTGACTTAGCTTCAGAATAAAGGATGTTACAGAGTGGTGCACTTTCTTTTTCTAGACAGTGCTTTTAACAGTTGGGCTTATAGTAAGTGTTCACCTCGTGGAGGGATGATCTCTTCTAGGAAAAAAAATGACGATGTTTCTAAGAAACAGACTGACTTACCTGGGAAGATTGATTCCAACTGCCAGGAGAATCAGGTGCCACAGATGACGCCAGCCATCTGGCATGGGCTGAATACAGACAAAAAAGTTTAAGTACAGAATGTAGCAGTGGAGAAAGGAGAGAAGCTCTGTTCATATTCCCCATCTCCACAAGTACCCTCCATGGTAAAACTGTTCTCTGAAAACAGTGAATTGTGGTTGAACGGCTGTTAGCTATAAACCACTAGACAATCAATTAAAAAGGAGTAAAATGTACTGTCATCAGTTAGCAAGTAACTGGATACTTGATTACTTTTTAAAGAGGCACCTGTGTAAAGAAGTGAGATGCAAGTGGTGTAAAGAGTCCAAAAGCTGAAGAAGAGTGTAAAAGCTAAACGTTAATTTTTTGAGAGTTTCAATTACCTTCAGGGCCTCCTGTGCTGCCCCTCTGTTCCTCTGTGATGAGCATCTCTTCTTCACCTGAAAAGCATTCATTATTAGTCCTGTATGATACCCATGTGTCACTTCAAGAATAACTATGGTAAAGAGGCCTTTTTGTTTTGTTTTACCAAATAGGTTTAATTCATACTCTTCAATTCTCTTCAACAGGCTGATGTTAATTTCTGTACAGAGACTCTTCAGGATACTTAGGTTGTCTTCTCCCAAAATCCCCTTCTTCTCCATCTCAATGAAAACGTCGAGCATTGTCTGGGTAATCAGAAAGGTAGTTTGCTCTTAGGGCACATCCATGCTGCCACTGGGAGGGAAGTTGCAGCATGTGCATGTGCACCTAAGCTTTAATGTACTGACAGCACATGCGACCCACAGAGTCAGTCCAGCTGACTGGTAGCTCAGTTGAGACCTCAGCTGAGTCAATTAAACCTAGTTCAACAAAACCTGCAAGTACTGTAAGTACAAACATCTCAAAACATACTCTCTTCCCTTCCACAGCTCAGAGATGCCAAGATCTAATAAGATCTAATCCAGGAAATCTAATGATGATCATACAGGAATATATAATGTCATTTTTAATGACTGCTTTCATTCATTTGACTTTCAGTGACTATATCTTGTGCGTTTAATTGAAACACAAGAATCGCTGTAGTGACCACCTTGAGCAATGGCAAAAATGGGTATAACCATGCAAGCATGGTGTAGAGATTGCTCTGAAGCAAAAAGAGACCCAAGGGACAGGAGCTTGTGCCAAACGGTGAGAGGCAGAGCACAGTGGTCACCCCAAGGATTTACTAGAACAGCTATCACTAGATGGTCACAGTCTCTCCTCTAAGAAAAGAGGGAAAATGCTACAAGGGTTTTCATTAGCCAGAACAAAGTATCCAGCAGTCAGAACTGCAGGCTGAGATAGTGTAAGAGCAGCTGGATCTCCTGCAAGGCTATTTGCAAACTCCAAGCTCTTGGGCCTTAGCCTTGGTAAGGATCTGCTGCCTAGATCTGTATTTTCTGAGTTTGGAAATAAAAGAACAAAAGCATAAAGTAATAGCCACAGTGGGTGATTTTCTGTGTTTGATAATGGCTTAGAAAGCAGCCAAAAGAAAATCAGTTGGGCAAGATCAGTGAATGTCCTCATCAGTCTTCCATTAATCAGAGTCACTGAGTCCCCTAAGCCCCGTGTAGTGCTTGGACATAAAGGCCTCTGTGCCTGACACAGAGCTGGCCCATGCTCTCTGGGCTGTGACACTGCTGCAAAAGCTACACATAAGACTAGCACAGACAAGTCCCATATGCACCAGAGAGCCTATAATCCCTTTCCAGGTACACCCTTTTTCTTATGGTGTTTTTACCGTAAGAAGAGTGACACTGTAAGAGGGGTGACACTCATTCCCCTCATAGCAACCTAAATGCCTCTACGGATTACAATAATCATTAAAAAAAAAAAAAAAAAAAAGATTAAAGAAATTCTTACAGTCTTAGGGTTTAGCCTGCATTTTGGTAATTCTTTCCCCAAAAGAAACTTGAAAGACTTCAGCTCATCTTCAGTGATGTCTTCTGACAGCTGAAAGAGCAGGTACCTGGAAGGAGAGGTGGAGGACACTGTTTTATCATGTTCCCAAGCATGTTCCTTTAACACTGTACTGCTGAACTGCCCCCTTCACCCCCCCCGCCCAAGCACATATCCCCCTTTTTTTCCTTTTTGAAAGGGGGGACGTCAGTCCCAGGACAGCCTGAAGTCAAACCATTTTCAGCTGCAATTAAAAACACCTCAGTTTTCCTAAAATCAAAACCACGCTGAGACTTTCTGGAGTTGAGAACAAAGACTGACACCCAGTCACTTACCGCACCATGCAGCACCCGGGCAGGGAGGCCTTTGGGGGCTCCGAAGTATTTCGGAAAGGTGTGGCTTTAGTTTTCTCCCTTCTACCGGACAGAAATTTCAACTTTCCGTATGGCTTGTACCGGCTTTCTCTTGGAAGACACTTGCGTGCTTCCAAACCTTAGCCTAGTGTTCAAGTACCTGCTTTCTCTTGGAAGATGCCTGTGTGCTTCCAAAGCTCAGGCTGGTGTTCAAACCGCCGGCAAAAGCTTACAGCGGCCCCACGCGAAGGGCAGCCGATCCCGGGGAGCGAGCTCCCGGGTGAGGCCCA
>WAAD01023885.1:15601-33963 GCA_013389945.1 Fregata magnificens | reverse complement strand
GTAACTTAACTTAAAAACTGCGCGTCTGCCAGAGAGGACTTCTCTCAGGCGCGTTTTAGGCCCCTGCCGTTCACAGCTATGAAGCACCGACTATTCTTGACTCCATTCTTGAGAAAACTGAACCGACTAGTGCAGGTCTACAGGTCTCCCTCTGCCCGGGCTTTTCCTGCAATCACCTCTCTCTGGTTTAAAGGCACTCACAATTCGTCGCCATTTTAATACAAACAGAAAGAAGCTCATAACGCTACTGACTCGACTTCCTCCTTGGCGAGCCTTGTGGGGCTGCTGGCAGGCAATGCAGCACGCTCGGAGCGGGTGTCTGGCCCTCTACCCTAACAGCCACCCGCCACAGAAGCAGCTCCCTTCACACCCCTCCCGGGTTTACTGAAGACCCTTCTCGCAACAGGAGCAGGCTCGCAGGAGCACTGCGCGATGGCGTTAAGACCCTGGGATGGTGCACCACCTCTGATACACCCTCTGGTGCAGCGCTCTCCGTCGATGGTATTTCACAACAACAGGAGGGAGGAGGGAAGAGATTTTACCAGTTGGCATTTCATCCTTCTGAAAACGAACACAAACACCTTAGAGCTCACCTTGAGCCGGGGAGCCATGCTCAGAGTATCCATACTCGCCAAATAAAGAAACAGTGTTCTCGCTAAGCACCGATTTAAAACCAGAGTCCCTTCCCTCCAAAAAACCAGGAAAAAACAGTTTGACAAGATATTAAGCAGAAATCTTTACATTGTTATCACAGAAGCGGCTTATCGACGTTCAAAACCCTACACAAGATATTTGATTATTGCATGTGTGGCAAGTTGGGTCAAAGGTGGAAGTAATCTGAATATGGCAAGACACTTTTTACCAGCCCATGAGCTAACATGCCCTCAAGTCATGTTAAAACATGCTCTTCCTCGTAAATAGACTGAAGGAGGTATGCATCCTTCTCTTTGCACTGATGTGCCTGGACAAATCAGGCCTAAACACGAAGTGGCTACACATATATAAAACTAATGTAAAAGACCTAGGCCAAGCTCAGAAGACATGTCCAGCATTATGTTCCACCGAGCTAGGAATGTATTACAGTTGGCATGCACAAGAGCCAGCCATGTTCAGGGCCTGGGGAATTCCTGTGGGTGTTAATAACAGAACAGATACAGTGCCAAGTAAAGGCACAATTACAGAAAGGACATGCAGAAATGAGTATCTGGGAATTCCCAAAGATCTCAACTATATTTTTAAGCGCATTGCACAGAAGTCATTGCAGATTAAACATGCCATTCTCTGTTCATAATTTGACACATCTAGTTGAAAAGAGGCAGATATGAATGATTTCAGGGAGAATGTGCCCATGTTAGGGGACAGAATAAAAAGGGTAACCAGCAAGGGCTGAACTTCCAACATCTCCAGAGAAAAAAATCGAGCTCTGGACTCACTGCTGCATAGCTTTATCTCCCAAATGGTGTGTATTTTGTTTCCACTTCTCCCTGGGCTTCAAGATTTCCTGCAGGAGACCTTACAGATCACAGACATAGCCAACAGTTCAACTCATCAAAACTCCACAGTACCTGAATTTCGCACCACTTTGAGAACTAAGAGTGAACCCTTATATAGGTGGTGGGAAAACACATACTTAGAGCAGCCTGTGCAATGGGAGAAGCTGGCAGCAATCTGAACACAAGCAGGCTCCTCAACACGTACCACTAACCCATCCCAAGCGCAGCACATTAACAAGTCACCCTAAAACCATTACGGTGGAGAGAATGACAAACTTCCCATGGAAGGTGGGCGTAAACAACTCTCTGGGAAACTGACGTTAAACTGAACAAATAGGTAGCAAGGTGCAAATGACTGGGCAGGGATTAATGCTGCTGACTAACATTATTTTCGCCTCTGCAGCTAACAGTCCTCCCCAACTCTTCTAAGCATTTCCCTTTTCAAACAGCATCACTGATCTTGCCTGCTTTCAGCTTAAGCCTGCAGGACTTCAACTCACCAACTTTGTTTTCCTACCGACTTTCTGACTCCACTTTCTGGTGGCAGTGCTTCTGCTGGCTGAAAACAAAACATGTGAGTGCCAGGATTGTTTTGCTATAGCATTTGGCCTCCCAGCCAGGAGTTGAAGAAAAGGGAGGACAGGCAAAGTAACTATAGCTGAGAGCCTTCAGAGACGAAAGGCAACTGTCCCTCACCATTCTCCAAGTTGTGCTACAGAGGAAAAACAGAGTCAGAAAATTGCAGATCCGACTTCCTTCTTACCTCTCAGTTCTGTGGGAGGGCCACAAATATATGCAAGAACATATCAGCCACCCTGCCGCAGGCGTGCGTGAGCATACTTTGCTCAGAACCACAAAACTGAAAGTGTGTTTTCTCCTTCCTTGAACACTGCATGAGCCACGTATAAATTCACAGTACAGCTACTTCTTACAGTACAGCTACTTCTGGCAGTCCTTTAGAGGATTTTGACGGGGGTTTTTTCTCCCTTCTAGTAGGTCTTCATCAGCAGGCAATAATGTTAGCTATGGAGGTGGCCTGATTTTAACACGTAGAACAAAACACCACACCAATTTAATNGGAGAAGGGCAAAACCCCAATGATCTCAGGGAAGAATGTATCATAAAGAAAGCTCAATTTACCTCAACATCAGGGAGACTAGAGGGTAAGCTTAGTTTTAGGCAAGACAGCTGCACCTGTGAATCATCAGGTTCCCCAAGACAAAGAATACATAGAATACAAAGAATAATGTCTTCCTGAGCTAGCCAGACCAGCATGGGAGGTGTGAAGATGTGGCTCAGCTCGACATGAAAGTATAAAAACTGGACAACTGATAAAACATTTAAACTTTGAAAAGAGCAATGGGCTTCAGCTGGCTTCAACCCACATGTTTCATTGTGACTGGGGATGCCCCATGTCATGATGGTGAGCATACAGAGATGGGTAATGAGAATCATGTTTGTATTGTGATTCAACTGTATATTGCAATTGCTAAATTATGCTTGTGTTGTGATTTCAGTATGTTGCTGGTATCTCTCTACTAAATCAAAATCCCATGTAGCACCAAACATACCAGATAAGTAAATTTGATATCCAATTCCTCCTCATGTGGAATATCTGAAAGAACTCGGTCTGAGAGTATTGAACTCTGACACAGAGAAATATGAAAAAAACAGAAATGCTGTTGATTTGCAGCTTCGCTACTGGAGCAGCTGCCACCTTCCAGCAAGTTTCTCCCAGAGGAAGCAGTTATTTAATTTAAGCTATATTTCCTTATCATAAAACAACATTCACAAATCTAATTACTAACTTCATATCAGAGTCTCATGTATGAAAACGTTATAAAAATGTAAATAAATTGTTGCCACATTTCCTAACTGGTTCACCAAATGTCAGCCACAGAACTGTATCATACCTGGTAAGACCTTCTGGTAACTTTTGCCACAAACAGCACTCATTTACATAGTGCTTGTAATGTCTGTTTACTGTTTAGGAAACCTGTGTGAACAGAACTGTGATTCTAAGAATGGGCATTCTGCCTCTTACCTGGAACATGAAAAAGGGTAAGGGGACCAAAATGCAACTGCCAACACATTGTGTGGAATTAGAAAAAAGAAGTTTCACTTCAAGAACACAAGGAGGATTGAATAAAGAACTCCTGCTTTATGGCTAGACATGGATTTCCAAAAAACGCAAACTAAAAAAAGCAGAAGTTACAAAGTGTTTTAAATCCATCCTTTATCTTGTTATAAACTAAAAAGGAATGTAGCCTTTAGAATCCCATACAGCTCCCACATACCACCAACACATTGCTGAGGATGCAAGGTAAGAACAGCCTCACTGGCATCAGCCACCATTATCATGAAAGTCCTGAACTTAAACTTATTCTTTCCTACCATCTCTCCAGCTGCTAATGAAGGGATATCAATATGCTACCCCTTGGGGTGGCTGCCATCAAATACTTCAATGAGAGCAAAATAACTTCTGCTGCTGAAGTAAAAGTGTTTGTCATGCTGACTGTCCTTCAGTCAGCTCATCCAAAAAAGAAACACACCACAAAGAAAGGTGATGTGAAAACCAAGAGTATTTATTACAACAGAAACAAGAGTCCAGAGGAGCTAGAGTCAGTTGCCAGGAGGAGAAGGCATCTCAGATTAGTGGATCTAATGGGGTGGGACCTTTCTTGCAGCGGTCAACAGCCATTCTAAACAGACTGTCCCCTAAGAGCTCTGAGAAAAACCACAATTAGAACCCTTACTATTAAAAAAACCTAAACAGCAGTGCTGTTTAGCCAAGTAAATTAATAACACAAAGCAAACCAAATATTTGGAGGAAAAGAACCAAACTTGTATTATCACAATCATAATTTTTGGTCCTCCTGGACAGGAATGTTATTTTCCATGAAAAAATCACACAGCTTCCAGAGACAGCCTATGATTCACCTCTCGGTAAACCAGTTACAGTCTTATACATGTTCCCTGGGAAGGGATCTAGCATTCTGATTCTATCTGTTCTTCAGATTTCAGGGACTTAAAACAACTCGGACAGAAATGGGACTTCCATTGGCATTTCCAATAACTCTCAAAAATCATACTACTTGGAAGTGCTTCCTCACTTGAAGCCCAGACTGAACAGACTCCACTGCTTCTGCAGGACAGAAAGCCAGATCTGTACTCCTCCACAGCCTTACCAGACTGCTACAGATCCAGGTGCCAGGAGACTGATTAAACATGGGAATTGGAAAATTTAGGTCCCATGGCCCCTTGAAGGACTGGGGCTAACTACACAGATCCAGATAATTTATCTTGCAAATTCCTTTCCCTGTGGAAGCCCATTCCAGATGTGGTTCCTTACTGAGCGTATTCTTATTTTTCTACTTTTCAATTGATGGACATTGTGGAATTTGGAAGATCAATTGCTTCCGTAGGGTTGATGTTATCTTTGGCATCTGCTTCCATCCATTTAATACTCTTCCTCCCACTTCCTTGTTCACTTCTGTCAGGATGGTTATGAGATCCTTGTGGCTTGAACAAAAATGAAGAAAAGTTACATTGAAATACATCGTAGTTGCAGCCAGGCCAAGCAGCTGATCTATGTTTTCTCCAATAAAGTGGTATCTCAGGGAAGGCTAGTATCTTCCCCTCACCCTGTCTATCACTGAAATTGCACACTCCATTGTGTAACCACAGAATTCAGTGTGTTTGGTGGAATAAAAGCAACCTCCATGTAGCATCGCTTTACCAGCAAATGCAGTCCCCTACTTTGTTTATAGTCAGAAGAGTGCGCTAAGATGAAACAAAACCAAACCTGTGCATTCTCCAAGCCCTCTTCTGGACACCATGAGAAAGTGGTGTCTGAAGAGAAATTCTATTTTCTAAACCAAGTTTATGATGGGGATGGGAGGGAGGCAACAATGAAAATTATGACTGAAGAACACTGATTTTTTTTTTGTCTGTGTAATCACTCAACAAATTGTCCTCTCATCAGGTGTCACTGGAAGAAAAATCATTTATCAGTCAAAAAATGTTAAAAAACATGCACACGCATACACACACTTGTTTATATGTAATGTTCCAGCATTACAACCCTGGTCCTGTCACAGGCAAACTAGGTGAAGTCACTTGTACTTTGGTTCATCTGTAGAAGAATGACAATGCCCAATTCAACAATTACTGTTCTGCACTGTCCTGCAGGTGAAAAGTGTTATATAGCACACATGCAAAACACTGATGTTTCAGCACAGCATGCGTAAGTATGTATGTCTGCAATACCCCAAATGTACATGGATTAAAAATAGTACTTACAGTGGGCAAAGCAACTCCATCTTGTCACAGAGGCACTGAACGTAAACACTGCCAGTCTTTGCACAGCGGTAGCACTCATAGTCTTCCACTGTAGCCATGCCAACCAGAATATCAGCCTGATCAGGAATGGAAGTCAGAGGGGTAGCATCTGTCTCAAGATGGCCAGAAAAGTCTTCTTTTACTGTGACAGCTGGATGACCTACAGAGCCTTGGCAAGCCTGGATAAAAAACAGCTTGGGTTTGCCAGCAAGAGAAGGACAATTAGATCCACTGAAGCAGGAAAGTAAATCTTTAATATTTACAAACTCGTGATCAACGCCTTTTATTTTGTCTTTTTCACCATGGGAAAAAATGAAGCAAACAAAACAGTCCATGTTACTATGATCTTTTTTGCTGTATTCTTTAACTTTTGCATACATTTGCTTTGCTTCTAGATCCATGTGCTCAACTGTCTCAAACTGAAGCCACTTAAAGACCCTCTTCACAGCCTCTGGGAAAAAAAAGTCAGAAGGCACTTATTAAACTTAAGCAGTGACAAGGAAGATGCTGAAACATCAGTGTCTGTGTGGTAGAACAGATACTAGCAGAAGTGTTCAGATCCCACCAATAAACTCACCTGACTGACTCTTAGCCTGCCAAATCTAATTAGAAAAACCCAAATGCCTAATTTTATTTTTTTTTAAACACAACTGGGTTAAGCATCATGCTATCTAAAACAAAAACAGGTTTCAGATTATCTGATTAGTTGGTACAAATTAGTGAAGCTTACTGTGTTAAAGCAAGCTTTAACTGTGCATTGCATAGTAATCTCAGATGCTTAAGAACAACACTTGGCAAGTTAAAGAAGAGGTACCTCTTCAGAGTGAGAAATTCTGCCACTCTTAAATGAAGTAGGTCCCTCATTCTGTGAGAATAATCAATGCAGCAAGAAGGAAGGCAGGGTAACCCGCTAACAAATGCTATGCAGACTTCTCAGCAAATGTTGACTTAATTGTTGTGGGGGTGGTGAGAAAGCAGCTGGGAAGCAAGCAGTCTGTAGACAGGCTGGATGGAGTTAAAATATCAGTGATGTGTGCTTTCATGAAACAGATTTTACTTTTTTAAGATAACAGGCTTTAAGGAAAATTACAAAGCGGTAGCATTTACTTGAGCATTAATAGAATTCAAGGACTTAAAAATATTACTCCATGATAGCTAAGAATTAAAAACGATCAAAAAGTGAAAAGGTGGAATAGTAATCCCTCCTTCACTATTTGCTACATATGACCAATTAAGACTATGCTTTTTACCTAGAACAGAAAGTGGTTCCTTATTTAAGCCATCAGCCAAACAGCTGGAAGTGGCATATTTCCAATTTCTACAGTGACTGTTATTCCAGTTACTCTGGAGGCAAAGGAGCTCACTGGACATGATTCTTCTTCACAGGAAAGATTAGATAATTCTTTCAGAGAAAAAACAAACCAGTAATTGGATTAAAAAAGTATTTACCTCCATCTTTCATTGTTCCTTCTCTGGCTTCATATGGATTTTTAAAAATGTGGTTGTTAAGAATCACACAGTAACCATGGGGGTTATTTTTCATCTTATATGATTCCACAAGCTGTAGAAACAAAGAAAGCAGGTAAGAAAGCAGTGACAAGCATCCAAAAGAGAAATATGCTATACACAGATTGTTGGTCCTTCATGTCCAAGCACAAAAAAATCATGAGGACCAAAATAGAAGAAAGGAAAAGCCTA
Source organism: Fregata magnificens (assembly GCA_013389945.1). Classification (NCBI taxonomy): domain Eukaryota; kingdom Metazoa; phylum Chordata; class Aves; order Suliformes; family Fregatidae; genus Fregata; species Fregata magnificens. The sequence continues at coordinate 26,431 of WAAD01023885.1, read as the reverse complement.
AGAATACAAGCTAGCTACAGGGGAGAGAAATCTCCTTCGTCTCCCTGAATTCCTCCTCTTCTCTCTCTGTGGTTAGGATATGATTTTGGCATGGGAGAAAGTGAGTATCCAGAAACACAAATTTGCATGTGCAGAGGAAAAGTTCCTGCACCCTACCATTCCCTCTGAGAGTCCTTGTGGGTTTCTAGTGAGGTAGCAGATTCTGTTGTTCCCTTCCCATCTGTCCAGGAGTATCCTGGCCAGGACTTTAATGTCCCAGTCTCCTTTACCGTTAAGTTTGGTTTTCTTCGCCCAACAGCTACTCCTTCATTTCTTGCCTAAAAGGTTGCTGACAGCCAGGTCCTCACAAAGGAACAAGGCTTTGTCTTGTTTTGAAAGGAATAAAGCCAGAACCCCTCCCTTTCAGCTCTTCCACCTGCTTAGTCTTAAGAATTTATACTCTCCCCTCCCAGGACTTGGATAAATACTTTAAAGGTAATCTTGAGGTATTTCTCACCAGGTGTGGTGTCTCCCCCTCTGCTCCTTGTCCTGCTGGATGCACAGACACAGACACTGGATAGTGGAGTTTTTCCTTAGAATCATTTTCTAAGAGGGAGAAAATAAAGAGAACATTTTAGGACTAAAAAGATAAATCTTCCACTGTGCATATTTCAACACTCACAAAAACAGTGCAAGGAGTGAGGTGGAGGGTGGTTTCCACATCACTGAGACACCACCATTTTGTAGAGCTGGGCCAAGCAGGGTTCCAGTTTCATAGACTGCTGGTTATTGAAGCTTTGCAGAGCTGTGCTCCATTTCTTCTCTGCTCTTTTACTGGTAGCGAGATCCAGATAATAAAAGGCTGAATGTGAGTAATCACCCCAGGCAAGCCGTTCACTAGCATCTCCACTATGGGATACATAAGTGAAAGAAGAGACCCATTTTTGTACAGTGGTACACTACAGCTAGTTCATTTATTTCTGAGGCCATTGTCTCTTCCCTAGAGAACTTTACTGTTTGGGTGGACACACCAAAGATGCAGAATACCAGCATAACAGAAGATCTCCTCAAAGCAACGAAACACTTCTTTGAATACAACTGCCTGAAATAAGTGAAGAAATCATGAAACCCATGACTCTACGCAAGAAAATAAATCATAGTACACTTTTTACAAGTTACACAGATGTGTTTAAATGGAATTTAATTGTCAGGGCAACAAGATCTATAAGACATGCTCTTTTTCTACTTACCAAGGGGGACAAAATAATAACAATACTACTAAAAAGCCATTCCCCTGACACAGGTCTTGCTTACACTAACCACTGTTGGCAATTTTCTTCTGCTCTTTTAGAGACACAAGCACAGGTCTGCAGCACAAAGACATGCTGGGGAAAATAGTCGGTATCTTTGCAGGGAACTGCATGGGCTGTATAGATGTGTCTAAGGAAACACACATCCTGAGTCATCCAAAAGGACGTTCTGGGGAAAAATTTAATAGGTCTTAGTTGTTGTTGGTTGACACATCGTGTTTCCCAAAGAATAAGGCCCAGCTGTGGTGTCACAAGTCACCACCTCAGCTGCAACAGCCCAGATACACAGAAGTCCTTGAAATTTCACATCTGGTACAGAAAGCTAATGGTTATACTTTAGTCAAGTACCTGGACTCCAGGGTCTTTTCCTTTGACTAAGAGCAAACAGCCTCGCTAACAGAAAATAATGCTGACAATCTCCCAATACAAGTTTCCCCAAGGCAACTGTCAGCTCCAGTCTCTTTCAGTGACTGAAAAGCTATCCTGGTCCAAAACCAGCACTGCACTTTTTCCTGAAGAGAAAAATTGCATTTAAGGCAAAGAGGAGGGAGAAGCAGACCATTTACAAGGCACAGAATGTATTTCATGGAGAGATACAAGAAGGTATGATGGGATAATGAAGTAGCAGAAAACTTCAGAAACCATATGTACCAAGAGCTGCTCTGCCTATCCTAGGATACTGTAAGGTCTCTCTCTTTATCTCTGGACTCCTAAGCTGCCAAGGATGGAGCCAAAAAAAAAAAAACAACCCAAAACAAAAACCCACAAAAAAACCAGCTTTAGTCTTAAACAGCAGATTAAATAATGTACCTTTTTTTTTTTCTTCATAGGTATCAATTTTTTTCTTTACATCAGCTCTAAATCCCTTTAATATATCTTTCAGCATTGCCAAGTCATCTTCTTTAATTATCCCATTTCTTTCCATTTCCAGTAAGACCTTCATCATTGACTGGTAAAACAAAAACACATAACCCAAACTCACACAGTGACCTTCAATAACTGCAGTATCAGGCACTTCTGGACAGAGCAGAGGACAACATCCTCATTCCCAGAGACTGACCAGCTAAAGATCAATTTCTTTTTTCTCCAAACCTCATTAAAACAAGGGTCAGGATGTAATGCAACTGAAGAAACACATCACTAAGGTTAAGACAGGATCATTAGAAATTGCCTACGGCTAGGTTATCCTGCTTTGTTTCAGCAGTGCAAAGCACTGATGTGGGTAACAACATGGCATCCTGTTGTGCCTCTGTGTTCAGATGAAGTGCTGTTAAAGTCATTTAGCTGTGCCATTTTACATTTTCTGTTACAGAAAAGGTGTTCAGGGCTAATTTTGGTTTTTAAAGCTCAATAGTCCACCAAGTTGGAGGTAAATCTGCTAATTTTCCTATAGGTGCCACAATAGAAATAGGACTTTTAAGGAAGCTTCTTAATAATACCAAGCATTTTTATAACACTGTTCATTATTTACAATACAAGTATTAAACTAGCTCATTAAACCTCTTAATACTTTTGTGGGGGAGTTAACAAAATGCTGTTATCCCAAATTACAATAAAGAAGAAAATGTATGCAATACACACAAAAATTTGTGGTTGAACTCACATTAGAACTTGATTTTCTGTCTCCAAAACATTGTTTTTCCTCCAGAAAACATCACTCTTCCTAGATACAGCACATGTACAAATATCTTATAAATGCCAAAACAAAAGGAAGAGCATGACGGATTTTGCAAGAAGAAAAGATTAGGGAGACAGGTGGTGGAGAGAAAATAGGAACGGGAGAGCAAAAAAGGACAGAGAAAAGATACAATAAGGGAAAAAAAAAAAAAAGGTCCATTCTTTCACACAGCAGCCATCAGCTAACATCCCAACTTTTTCAACAACAGATTTTAGTGAGAGCAGACTGCTTTCTCTTTCCTCCCTTCTTACAAGAACTAGCAGACTCTGAACTGGCCTTGCAAGAAACTTATCCAGATCACTTTGCATACAGCATTATCCTGGAGCTTGTTCTTTGGTATTTGTTTTTGGAGCAGGAACTTCACGCTCTTGACATCTTCTGGAGTCAAGTCCTCCGCAATTCCATATAGCAGTTGCCTGGCAATGAATAGAGAAACGCTGATTAAGAAAGTTTTGAGAACACCACAATTACACATTTGAACTGCAAAACGTAAAACTTACGATGGCAGATAGTCATGCTGTAATAAATACAATTATGCTGGGATATTCATAACACAACAGTGCAGACGGAAAACAAGACAGTGTACAACAGAACTGTTGTACATTTTGCATGCAAAGGTTTACTACTTCTGTGCTTACCTGTAGGCTGACACCTTTGCCTTGCCTGGGATCTGAAGCTCTCTCTCCATCTCCTCTCGGCTAGAGCCCAGCTGGGCAGCCAGGAGGTCCATCCGATTGATCCGGTAGAGCAGCTCCTTCAGGAAGGACAGATTCCCCACCTCGATCAAGTCCTTCTCCTGCAGTGCTTCAAAGAAGGCCTTGGGCTCCTGGATGGCTTCCAGCTTCCTCATGGGGACATGCTCCAGGCTGAGGAACTTCAGAGCCGCCAGTTCATCTGTGACCAAAGCCTCAGAAATGTCAAAAAGGAGTTTGTGGAAGTCTGTACTCATTTCACATCAGGATTTGGATCTAAACACAAACAGAGGTTGATTTCATTTGTCAGTAAGAGTAGTGCAACAACATGATTATAAAAGGTATCACATCATGTAGAATAGCCCAAAATAAATACATGCAATCAAAAGTACTTCAGTAGAGGGAGGCTGTCTTGCTATCATAGCTTCAACGCTTTTGGTTCTCTTGATTTAACAAGGAACGCAAAAAACTCTGCACCAAGCGAAATCGACAGAGAAAGACAGACTGTTCTTGCTTCCTATGGTGTGTCTAGACAGCGGGAAGTACCGATGTACAATCCTGGCAGGCTGCTGCTGTTTGGATTTTGTTTTGCGGGTTGGTTTTTTTTTTCTTGAGGTTTGATCCCATTTGGGATCATCTGGTCAGCATAGCCAAAGCACCTCTTCCTGTTTTGGATTATCTGCATGAAGTAAAACTCAGTTCCCAGCTCTCAATTTGTAATATTCAAATCAAATACTGATCATGTCAACCCTTTTAAAAAGGCCAGGAGAATTCTTGTCAAACTAGTTCTGTTCCACTGAGCATCAAATACCACCTCCCTCCATCAGTTTTAGAAATATAAAAACTTGGCTTATGGATCCAACTTTGGAGCCCAAGAGAAAGTTAGAAAATACTAAGTGCAAGCCTTCCAACTATCTCACCCTGACACTTAGAAGACCTGCCTCCACTGCCTCTCTGGTAAGAGAATCATTTGCCACTTTATTCTCTCTGCCTTAGATCTAAGACACCTAGGAATCTCTGAATAGAAACTCTAGAAAAATGCATTCAGTAGAGTTCTCTTGTCCCATTGAACTCACTGGGAGAGAAGAAAAGTTGACAACAGTGAATCAAAACTTCCTACTCCTACACTACCGGAATATTAGGCAATCCATTTTAATGTGACCGCTACTGCAAATGTTTCAATACCAGGGCTAATAACTCCAAGGTAGCTCAGCTGACTAACTGAATCAGTACTACTGTAAATATTAAAAAAAAAATAAATAAAATTAGCAGACAATTGTACTCCCCTCTCCTCCAAGGACCACTCTACAGCAAAGCAGCTTTTTGTGGCATACCCTTGGTCAGCATTCTGTTAGTTAACAAGAGTGAACATACAATTGAATCTTAAACCTTTGTCTATCAAAAAACCTGATAAAACAGCAAAACATGCATTGTGGCACAGCATATACGATTCATCCTCTGCCCCCAAATACTGTTGTCTTTAAATCCATTCAAACTGAACTTTTAAACGGACTAGAATCCATACCATTCAGCCCATATCACCACAAAACCACTAGTATCTGAATGAATCATATGTGCTTAACCTCACGATTTAATGACCTCAGATCTGACTGTACATTTTTATATCCACACAGGAAAGAGAAGAATACTTTCTTGGTAGCTAGTTATGAAGTTATCTTCTTTCTCACATAAATCATGCCTTTTGTTTAAGATACAACGCATGTGCTTATAAAAGTAAATCTTTCTGGTAAAGGAAATTTGCATTTTTATTTCTCAAAGGCTGTAAGTTTCAAACCCACAAAATTAGTGCAATTAGAACAGATGTACCACCTACACACTACATTTAAGCCTGTCTGTAAATACAGGCAGCACATTAAAACAATGTTTAGCTGCTTCTGTCTTTTTCTCCCACTTTACTAAATTAAAGACACAACTGATACAACAAGCAAAATAAAATAAAATAAAATAATAATAATAATAATAATTTTACATCACTTACATGGGAGGACAGGCTGGAGGACTGCTGGAACAACTCCGAAAAAAGTGAGACAGCCATAGTCTCTGAAGTTCCAGGAAAAGTACTGCCTTTTGTACTATGATCTATATTGTCACGACTTACAAAAAATATGTTATAACAAAGTAATAAGCTGTGGTCATAATGCAGCAGTTCCCTACTCCACCGATCACGGTTCCATTTTCAGAAAATTAATTATTACAGTGCTTGTGAGAAAAATAGGTAAACAAGTCACAAAAGTAACGAGGTTTTGCTTTTGTTTTAAGGGGACACACTAAGCAGCATAGCCAGGACTTTCTAGCATACAGCACAGCTCAGTATATTTGCTCCCATACATAAATCCTAATTAAAAGACAGTGAGGGAAGGGTGAATCAATTATATCTTCCCATTTAAAAATATCTCAATCCCACTGTCCTGCTGTGTCACCAGATGCTCCACGACTTATCACCTTTCTCTGAAGTCCCTCTCCAACTCACCCTAGCCTATTTTTAGCATGCACTTTCATGGAAGATTATTTCCTAAATTTTAAAAAAGTCAACTAGCAGCACTGAATTCAGTAGCAGTACTCAGCGAATACAGGGAACTGAAAGGCTAAACATTCCTTTGAAATTATTTATGTAATATACTTCCCCATTTACAAAAGAATTTAAACAATAATTAACTTGGCATTTTCACCCTCTTTGAAGTATAGAACTCTGCCTTCAATGGTAAGGTTGTTCCCAGTATGGTCTGCTGGTCACCAGCATGTTCCTTGCAGCAGGAAATACATGATCAGCAATCAGTACAGCTACCAGACCCTCTGAAGCTTGTGAAGTCACCATTATGAAGAGAGACAGACAGGAGAGCTGAAATTTGTTAAAATTTTGCAACGAAAGCAATCATTCATTGATTTCAACCTATCTACCTTTATAAACTCAGAAATTATAACGTACCCTTCGATAGAATGAGGCATAGAAATTCCTTCCAAAAGGCACACGCTAGTAAGACTTCAGAAAACGTGTCTGACTTATTTCACTGGCACGAGTTGTCCTTTTATCCAAAGGCTGGGAGCAGCACAGAGGGACACAACAAGCACTATCTGATCTTCAGGTCCAAAATGGTTGTCTCCATGTCATCCCATGCCTCAGCATCTCTTTCCCTGCATCAGTTCCTCTGTGTCTTAACTGAATCAAGACTCCATTTCCAGTTTGAAAGAGGAAGCATGCTGTGATCAACACTGTGTGAAAAATATTTGCGGACAAGACCAAGCCCAGGTTGGCTTCTCCCATCATGCAGCAGTTTCAAGGACCAGCCCTCTTGGCACTGTTCTTCCTCTTTGTCTTTACTGTTTCACTTCTTATTTCTTCCTCTCTCGCCCTTCCCCAAAACATTCCTGTTATTTTGTTAACTTACACTCTCTCCAATTTCCCTCAGCTCCTCTGCATGCTAGAACTGTCTCAGTGACCCAATCTACTCCTTGTACAGCAGCCCGCCAAAAATTCATCTCTCCCAGAAAGGCTGGTCTTGAGGAAGCGAAAATGCTGAGGCTACTGACTAGTCAGCAACTGTAGTGACTGTGGCCTCTACTGGCACAAGGCAGGATACACAGCTCCTGCACAAAAACTGACAGTGAGGAGGGACGGGATACCAGAGACTTGTGGATGTTACAAATCCCACTTTAAGATCATGATCTTCCCAAGATACCAACTTCCCCAACAGAAAGACTCTTTTTACACTAGTTCCACTTACATGTGTCTAAACAAGGGTCACAACCATTCTCTAACTCTGTAGGTGGAGAGCATGTACATGTGCATATGCTTCTGTATGCCATCAGTAAGCCTCAACAGAAACCAACCATATTTTGTTTGTTTGTTTGTTTTAGGCTGATTTCTTTCTGGCACAGCTCTGTATTACTAGAGTTACACTGAAGGTGTACAGTGTGGACAGCAAGGAGCGACGAATATCTAAGTTGTACAAAAACCAGCCACTCTCCCCCAAGACTTTCAAACTGCTATCTTACAATACACCGCAGGACATCACGCAGAAACATCCAACAACCTTGCTGAATGACAGCTGCAGTTATAGTGCTAAGCCTACCCTGCCTTTGGGCTTGTGCTGACAGAGTACCACTGCATGCACCCAAGTATTAGAGTGTGCAGCCATATAAACACAACCCTGAACACACACAAGCAAAATATTCACATTGAATAGTATAAATCATGGTAGTGTAAACTGTGTTTGAACAAACGTTATTATGAGTGAGGGAGACTTTACCAGTCTTTTATACTTCACAAGTGTGGATCCCTCTCCCCAGCGAACTCAAGGCAGAAGTCAGCTTAGACTCTTCTGACTGCCTTTACCTACGTATGATTTAACTGGAGATTACCCAGGCAGAAGTCTCTACAGAGAATGCAAGATAACATGATGATGTTCTCTGTCTACCAAACTTAAAAATGAAAACAAGATTGTGCAAAACAAGGTCAAAATTGTTGTGTTTACTCCGTACTGATAAAAATTCAATTGTTACCTAAACGTACAAAACTAGAGTGCACCAAGTGCAAATGGTAATTGCAAGCCAGAAACTTAATGATTCTGTTACAATGTTATCTATTCTAATAACAGACAAAACATTTTTTATCTGTGGCACAAATGTGACTTCAAGTGTGGCAGCCATACTAACTCAGAAGACTCAAAATGCGATGGGTCACACAACTACCAATTCATCATGACAAAAAGCGATCATAATGTTTTGGCAAACTGGCTGTTTCAATGCTCTGTGTGATGCAAAACTCCCCTCCTAAAAATCCTGGATAGCGCAAGCTAAAAATCGCGTTCAACAGCACTAGACAGTACTCTTTCAAATCTTCACCCTAACTTATGGCTAGTAATCATATATAACAATCAGTGTTTTCCTGAAATAAACTAAGTTTCACTTCAGCTTAAACCCTGAGGCAGTTAAAACCTCACTGATTCATGCAGCCCAACAAAGTGCAGGATAAGCCTCACCCCAGTACATAATTTTTACCTCACCAAGCTCTTAAAAAGAAGTACGAATTTAATGCAGTAACAAACAGGAAGGACACAGACATACATAGTAAATGCTCATAACAAAACAACATGACATTATTTCAGCTAACTCACAAAATGCTCTGTTAGAAGCTTAATCAACAAGGACCCTTGTTTCTCATATGGCTGCATTTTAGATCTTAAAACAAGAAACGATAATCAGAAAATTTAATGCTTAACAAAGTTAATCAATCTGATAAATCTATAAAGATACACTGCTGAATGCCGTATTTCATAGCATGCAAATCTTCTACCCTAACTTTTCTTCCCAGAAGTGATGGGGAAATGACACAGGTTCACAAGGTTTCACAGAGGGAATACTACACAGCATTTTGGCTTTACTCAGTTTTGGAAAGATCTCATTGTACATGAGGTTTATGTTAGCCATTAGATGGTATCAGTGTGCATTGTGGAACAAATTCCTGATTTCAATAGTTAACTGGTTCTCCATATAATTTAAATTAGAGATGGAAGAAATCCTTTTCCACGTACTACTTAAGCTTTCTCCTCTTCATTCCCACCTTTGTCTTTCGCTATGAACATAGCTACTGGATTTAGAGGCAGGATTTAGAATTGTTAGTCTGCAAAATAAAACACAATGAGCCTAAGCAGACCATTAACAATCCTGGTTTAGATATGGAAGGCTACATGCAACCCTTATGCTGTCAGAAAAACACTTTTATATCTGCAGTCTGTGCAGGCACAAAAATGTTTAACATGATAGAAGTATGCTCTCCCAACCCTGATAACTCTGAATATATAGATGACATAAATAGCTGGGACATGGATTGTTTTAATTGTGCCTCCTCCAGTTTCACAGTTTGTTTGGCAAAAAATTTATGAGGCCTTGCCTTGAAGCTAACAGTTCCTCAGGATTCTGGGTAACTGCCTTAAAACAGGTAGTGTGGTGAATTGCATTTAAATGACATGTACTGATAAAAGGATGTATTTTAAAAGCCTCAGTGTTGCTGTGAAGGAGGAGGGTCTCTAGGTATTGGGAATATAAATTTTCTTCTTAAGGTATATGCTGGTTGGGGCATCTGCTTCTTTGTCCCCAAGCGGTCAACACGTCTGCCCACATCTTCATTAACTTCCGTAAGAATTGACAAAATATCTTCACCCCTACGACCAGAACGAGAGCAAAAATTAAAAAATGACTTATTGATGAGCAGATGGCACTCCATTTAACACCTCCCAGATCATATAGAAGATAGAGTATAAACATTTAAAACACAAAAAAGAAAACACATCCTCTTCTCCAATTTTCTCCTCTTTTGTTCTCATTTCAGTCATATTAAAACCAAAGACCTTTCTTACTCTGTCTTGTTTGATTCAACCAGTAAAGAAAAATAATGAAATAAAATATTTTTACCTAAATCCACTCAAGAAACAGATGGCTCTGCCTTAAAGAATATAGATGGGAGGTTTTGAGGTTTTTTTACAATAAACTTAACATTCTCCAGATTATCTGTATGGTACTAGCAGTATTAATGTAAATTTATCAGTGGCAAGCAAAAAAACCATCAGTTTAACTAATTTTGTCCACCTCAGAACATGGGTTAGTGTTCCGATGTGAATTTGCCTTTGGAGAAAAAAAGAGGGGAAGTTCCTCCCATTTTTTCATGGAAGAGCTAAGCAAAGTATTTACCTTGGTACCAACAACTGTAGCTTGCTGCACAGGGCCTGAATATACCAAGCACCCTGTTGAATGTGCCGGAAAGAGACATATCCATCAATTGTGGCCATGCCTAGGAGGAAATCAGCCTCTTCAGGAATACTTTCAGAAGGAGAAACGCTCTGTTGCATGGAAGGCAAGTCAGGAATTCGTGCATCAGCTTCAACATAGACAGGACACTGTATCTCTTTACCCTGGCATGCTTGGATAAAGAAGAGTTTGGGTTTGTCAGCCAGCTGTGGACACTGTTTGGCAGTGAAATGGGACATGATCATGCGGATTGATACAAGTTCCTCATCTTTCCCATAGATCGCTCCTGACTCTCCATGAGATAGAATACAACATATAAAACAGTCCCTGTCTTTGTGATCTTGCAAACACTGCCAAGTTCGCATGAGATCTTTAATCTCCCAAGATGTCAGATCTGTGTAAGTCC
>WAAD01023885.1:1737-15225 GCA_013389945.1 Fregata magnificens | reverse complement strand
TAATGACACACAAAGTGAGCTCACAAATGACACCTGAAAATATGAGGATGCCCCCGCCCCGAGTTTCAGATTAGATCTTTCAAAACCTTCCTCACATCATTATTTTCCAGTTGCAGTGTTGACTATTAGAGTTTCATACACAGGAGAGAAATACAATGAACAGAATAAAATAGGAAGTATGCACAGAGTTGCTTGATTATGGAATTTTGCATTATATTATGTAGAATGATGGTTTAGTTTAGTTTTTGTTCTTTATTACAGCTATAGATAAAGGCTAAGTAAAAAGAGATTCTTAAAATGATTCAAGAATGATCCAACTGCATCAGAAACTCAGTGGTTACTTATCCTTTAACCCTTCCTCCCGCAGAATACACAAATGACATAATTTAATACATATCAAACATTTTACTCTTTAAGAATATTAACTAACTAAAATATAGACAACAAAATATAGACCAATACTAGACAATCAACTAACAGGCGGAAACAGAGAGACTAATCCTCCAAAAATCTCAGTTCAGTAACTTACCAGCATCTTTGCAAGAACCCTTCCTCTCCTGAAGAGACCTACCGAAGTTAACATTATTAATAACAAGACAAAATCCTCTGTGTGGTCCATCCATTTTGTAGCTTGTCATCTTCTGTAGAAAGGAGAGGGAAAAAAGGTTACAGCCTCAATGAGTTTATTCGACTTACTCATATTTCCTTAACATGTCTCAAAATTGGCATCCAAAAATTAAAGGCACCTAAGACTGTGGGCTACTTTTTACAAGGTGGAACTCAATGGTGCCTCCTTGTGTGAAAAGACATGGGTGAAGCCTCAAGCACACACTCTGTCACCATACTATCAAACTGTAGAGGAAAGGTTTAGCAGCTGGGTTGGTCATCTGTATGCAAAAGGGAGCATTCAGCAGCCAAACTCTGCAGTCTGAATTGGTGATGGGGACAGAAGTCCACAGCTGTTTCCAATGTCATGACAATTTTTTAACTTCAGATGGCAGAGGGTTCACAGTGAAACTATAGGATGTTAGACATCTGAGTTGTTTTTTTCAAGAGTAGTCATAAATACCTGGAGCAGGTGGTTCATACTGATCCACTGGAAAGGGATGCATGCAGAACAGACATCTCAGAGGTGCATAAACCTGCCACACTACCAGTTTTGCTAAGACTTAAAAGTTACCTCCCACTCTTAAGAAAGAACATTTTAAAAACTGAAAAGTCACCAAAACTTCAAGTACCACCTCTTCAAGTCCAACCTCAGGTCGAAATAAAGAACTCCCACCACTCCGGTTCCTTTCTGCTCACTAGAGAGAGCAACAAATGCCTGCTTTTGTGCCTTTCAGTAGAACAAAATGAAGGCAGCACTCCAAGCTCCTTCAACAGCAGCAAGAAGTACTTTTGCTACAGCAGTCTGAACATTAGGTTATGAAAAGATATGTTATAGCACAGAACTTCAAGAAATTAAATAGCTATAAGCAAATGCAGCAACTTGCTCCCTCAATATCCATGCTCATCAGAAGGAAAAAGCCAGAGAGAGAATTCAGTGGTTATACTGCTGTACAAGGTTAAACAGTGCACATCAGACTTCTAAGGAGGGATCTCACAAAAGGCATCTTTTCTCCTGTACCAAGACCTCTGGTTTATTGAGGAAGACTGTTACACACCTGCAATAGCTTACTAAAAACTCTTGCCTTTTATTCTCTCACAAGGTCTTTGAATGCAATCCCTTATTGCTTTTAATTTCAAGATGCCCTGAAGCTTTTTCTAAGCCAGATCCAGAGAGAGAGAACTGTGAAGCTATGTTTGTCTCCGTGTCTTGCACATTCTGCTGCCATCTCGAAAATGCACAACTTAAGAAAATGCCAAATGTTTTGCCTGTATCAGGAAGACAAGCAGATGCACTGATGTGTGGATAATATCAAAGGTATTACGCCTGTTTTGCTTCCACCACACCTTTCACTATTGGTAAGTTTCTGGCCTCCAAGGTTGAAATACTCTCTGAAACGTTCCAGTTGATCAGACAACTCAAAAAACTTCATGAGACACACAGACATCTCACACATCCTTGCATGATAAATGTCATTACAGTGATGGAAGACCTCACACACCCAGGTATTAAAAAAGAAGGATTTAAGAGATTGTCTCAAACCTTGGATTCACTTTCTACATTGCTGAATTCTCCAGGGAGCTCCAGGTTCATTTCAGAGAAGCCTTGTGTAAGATTAGCTGCTTTGTTATCTAGGAAAAAAAAAACCCAGCACAGATATTTACGAAGAGAAATCCAATATTGGTGGATGTAGCAAAAAGGAGTTTAGCTACAATACAGCACTTTTTGTATTTGAAATACTGCTTCATTGAAAGGAGTAATTCCTCCGTATGAGATAGCATCATCATGTTCAAAGGATCTACTCTGAACATGCTTCCAGTTATTTTTATCATATACATTTTCATGACAAAGGCAAGGTTTCTATTTATATTGATATTGTGGAACAAAGATATCCATGGTACAAGGACAGATTCTACCTGAGACATTCAAATTAATTTTTCATTTGGAAATCAGCTTAGAAATAAACTGTATTGTAAGAAGGATCTGCAGTGTTACTACTGAAGCTCCCATTACAGATTTTTTTTTTTTGTTCCTGAATCACTGATAATAACTCTCAGACTGACCTTCAGGGCAAGGCTGCATTGCCAGAGCTTGAAAGTGGAAAAGCGCTGACAGATGTTGTACTGCTATACCTTGCAACTGGTCAATTTGACGTGGAGTCACAAAGATGGATGCACACTACCCACTGTTATTTGTACAGCATCTTTTCAGATATCTGATCCAAAATGTAACTTTATTTATTGCTGCTTTATTTACTTCTCCTTCTGAATGCCCTAAAACACTTGTCTTCTTTTGTACAAATCATACGCTATTTAATGCATTCAAACATCCATCTCCACCATGCAACACTCCCAGGCTCTTCAACATAATGATCTATATGGCAAAAAAAGTCAGAGGTAAAATCCTGCACCCAAAAAATTAACACCTCAGTTTTATAAGCAGTCGTAGTGTCCCATTCTCTTGTCCTCCCAGGGATATATAAACAGAAAACTTGTTTTTAGTTTTCAGGAAATAAATCATCTTTCTGCTTCTAATCAGACCAGCCCTTATTTCACTTCCCAGAAAGCACATTAGTTAGTTTCTAGTAAATGACTGACAAAGTACACAGGATTTGCCAATTTTCTCTTGCCTCTTTTATATAAGAACAGAAATCCTTCAAATCTGTTTGTGCAGAAAGCAAAAGACCCTTCCGAGAAGACAGCAAGGTAAGTGAGTTGCATTAAACCAAATGCTAGAAATTTCCCATAGAAAGTAAAGGAATGCAACATTAAACATAAAGGTAATAAAAACCAAATATATTTTCAGAAATTCTTACCATTGATATTAGAACCGACAGATTTGATCGACGTCTCCTATTTTTTGAGTGGGGGGAATACCGTGTTAAAAATTATTATTCTATATAAGTTTTCACAGTGATTTTAGCAAAACAGGCTTAATACAAAGCTCTTTAAGTAGTGAATTCCTAAGAGCAGCAAAGCATTTAATAATAAAATTACAAAAGACTTCCCCACTTATAGCGAATCTCACAGAGCTGGAAACAACTATATTTTCTCTTAAGGGAAATAGCAAAGAATTTTCTTTCCCTTCAAAATGATCCTCTCACTATAGGGGTAGGCAGTCACTATAAACAAAATAAAGGTCCCAACATAGTCCCATATCAATTCTCTTGGATAGTAAATTATTTGAGTATAGATCATTATAACTAGTGATTCTAGTCCTGCCTAAGAGACATCTTCTAGCAGTAAGTGTCAATGGTTTATTACACAGCACGGAAAAAGTGTATAACTTTCCATCATTTTAAAGAAAAAATCAAACATGATCATCAGGATTATGGAAACAGTCTCTTAGTCTTTTTTTTTTAAAGTCTTTTAAATCTATGTTTTCTTAATAAAACTACATTCATTTTCTTACTGTGCCAAGTGCCATGCATGAAAGCTTCCGCAAACTCTCTGTACATGTAGAGCAAATATAGCTTAAAGCAGCAGTAATGCAAACCCTTCTGACACTAAATAGCTCATTTTCCTCAGCTCTTGTCTACTAGAACTTCATTTCTGGGAAGTATCCTTAGAAAGATTACTGGTTTTCCTCATTCAAAACTGGGTTAAAACTTGCTCCCTTCCTCTCCTCTTTCCCAAAAAAGAGATCAGTTATAGCCCTGATAAGTTTCCCAATCTGATTCATCATGCAGCTGCAGGAGGGGTTTAACTGATCAAGGACTGGTACATTGAGAAAATGGGACCACTTCCTTCAGCAGCAGCAGTTTGAACTGATCATCAAAGTACGGTGTTAGCCTTTAGGGATAGTTTAGTGTTGATCAGCTGAAACTTTAAAAATCAGCACCGACTGACCCATTCTCTAGAAGGCACCTGTCTAGCTTTTTCTCTCACTCATCTCTCTTCCTAACATTAATTTTTTCCCCAATTGCACATGACCAATAGTAGTACTTTTGACTTCTACTATTTGATACTATATGCAGCTGTATTTCTTACATGCTGAACAAATATGCTTGTTCCTTTCCTAAACCAAGTGAGAAGATTTAGCAAAAAATCTCACAGCCAGTATGGTTTCAAACTAAAGGCAAGAAAAAAGCCTCAACCCCCAAACCACTAAAACCCCAGTTGGCAGTATGTACCCCAGTGTACCTGTGGGGAAGTGAATACTCTGATGTCTCCAGTGTGAGACAATGAAGATTCCTTGACTGGCAGAGTGTTCTCCTGCTGAGGCAGAGACACTAAGAGCAGAAAGAGACAAAATAAGAGACGCCAAGTGCCTTTTAGTTAAACCAGTATGAATCTGCACATTAGGCAAATGCGGATCTATACTTACTGAAAGATATATTAAAATAGAAAGCAACTTTGAAACACACTCGGAAAGCATGGGGGAATGGAACTCATGAAATGCTGAGTGCCCTTGCACCTACTGGGGAGACATAGCTTTGTACTTCCCAGAATTTGTTTCCCAGTGCTTAAATAAATGGAAATAGAACTTTTTCCCCAGTGTGCTTATAGTCACTCCACAGGACATTAAATGAAGGAATATTACAAACTGCAGTATAACCCTTGATAACATGAATCACACATTTAATAATAAAGCCTACCATGTATCAGACACACATGCACGCACAGTTTGCCTCACCAGCTTATGAGCAGGCAACTGCCTTGTTGTAGTGTACATTCGTACATCACAAAGTGCCTTTTACAGGACAGTCATCATCATCTCAATACTATTCATGGGGAAATGGAGAAGTGTGACATAACTATAAATAGATTTTCAGTTTCCCAACCTCTTCTGTATGTGCTGGACAGCTCTGTGCGGCCTCATATTCCAGCACGTCCCTACTGGAATTCGGCTAGGAAGTAATGCAAGCTAGGGACTGTTATGCCAAATTTGTGTGTGAAGATGAGCCATCCCACTCTAGCTCCTGTTCCAGCAATGCACACACAGGACCTTGAGGTTCAGTTGCTCAGACCCTTCTAGTGCTTCCTGCATTTTAGCAAACCTACTCCGACTCTGAATTTCTCACCTTTTGCTCTTTTGTAGCAGTTTACTGTTTCCAGGAGATCAGGTGAAACATTCATACAGACTTCCTCCAGCATCTGTACATTGTTTTCAGTTAAAAAGCCCCGTTTTTCCAACAAAATCAGCAATTCTAGAGCAGACTGACAGCCAAAAGGAGAGAGTAAAACATAGTTATTGTTCTTTAGAACTCAAAACCTGCCTCAGCCCTGTCTGCCTCAAACACTCACATTATTGTCTGCTTTGCTTCCTACCAACAAGGTCCAAACAGTCAATTTTACATCACTGTGGGAGGTGGGAATGTTGCTCCAAGGAAAGCTACGGGTTGCATTATTTTTTGGTACGGTCTTGGTTAAACGGATTCACCCAAACCATATTAATGACTCTTGGCTTCAAGAAGGCTTTATTGCTGTAAAATGGTACCAATGACATATGGACATGAATTTCCTTTGCACATGGCTCAAGCAGGGCGAAGATTTGATTTGTCACCCTTTTATGATCTAATGCAAGACTATGGACTGTCAGTGATTGACCTTGGCACAAAGCACCAAATTTCACTCTTACCTGTCAACAGCTTCCTTCTTGCTAACCCTACAAATACTGACCAGCCTAGTTGCAGATTATGCCCTATTCTGCCAAATACTCTCCTCTTCATGCTTTTCTTCCTATTTCCCCCCCTCCTTCTTCCCTTCCCGTCATATACACATTTGGCTCTCTCCTCACATACAAGAGTTATCCGTCGCTTTGGAAGACAGTTTTGCAGGAGGAATGTGATATCCTTCAGCATCTCATTGGTAATGTTCTCTGACAATTCATACAGCATCTGCCTGTAACAGAGATCCAGTGAGATAAAAGCAGAACAGAAGACGGTGTGGAAACTAAAAGCAACCTGAGAATTTAAAAATTGAAAGGGAAACAGTAGGGCATAGATGGCAGTAATGGAGAGAACAGAATCCCACTGCAAGCTTACCTGTACAGAGATACTCTTCCCTTCTCACGCAGACATTCTTGCACTTTCTCCTTGGTATAACCAAGTTTCTTGAGCAAGGAGTGACATTTAATTCTGTATAAGAGTTCAGCTAGTAGGAAAGTATCTTCCTCATTCAGATATTCTTCAGCCATGAGAAGCTGAAAGATGTCCACTGCTGACTTCACACTTTCTAGTTTTTTGAAGGGGAGCAAGTCAGTACAGAGAAATTTTAAAGCTGCTACATCTTCAGCCACCAGATTTTCATCAATGAGCAAAAGCTGCTGACGGAACTTCAAGCTGACATCATCCTCCATGTTGCTGGAACCAACAGTCTCTCTGCCTGAAAGGAGAAAGCAAATGCTAGTAACACAACAATCCTTGTAATAAGATTTCATCCAACCACTGTTTGGAAGCCCTGAATTCTCTGCAGAAGAAGAGTTTCCTTTTAAATAAATTTGAAACTTAACTTCCTTCTCCAAACACAGGACTCTCACAAAGACCAGATTTGGCAGAAGCTCTGAACAACCCAGTCTAAATTTGAAGTTAGCCCTGCTCTGAGCAGAAAACTGAGCCAGATGGCCTCAAGAGGTCCCTAAGTTCTTCTATTTCTTTCAAACATCTTCCACATTCAGATCTTTGCTTCTCCCCATTGTGGGTGGGAAGAGTCCCTGCAGTAACTTATTACAACTCTCAGTGGATAGAGCACAGTGGTTCACACATATTCCTTAATCTGCAGACCAAGGGCTCATTCCTCTCTGGCTGTAGCAGGGAGGTGCTCCTCTGTTACAAGCCTGACACCCAAGCTGAAGCTGTGGAATATCCATCCACTCCCAGTCATATCTTGCTACCAGACTGTGTTTCACATTTGGCATAGGAAAACCGTAAAGCCTCCCTTGTAAGTAAATGTCAACTAAAATGTAATAGCGCTCAGCACTCCATCTAAATAAGCTCTGCACAAGCAACTAAATCTTACTGAAGTTTAACAGGAACTAATCACCCTTCAACTACACCAACTTCTTCCACATAGCCTATGCAGTTCTCTTCTGCCTGTGGAAGGTTATGTAGGTAAAAGGGTGCTTCAGTGGCTTCTGCCCAAATGGGCAGGGAGGTCTTTAATTTTTGTTTAGAGCAGCTGAAAGCAGCAAAGCTTTCTACATGAGGGAGCACAAGAAAAAATCAGGGAAGCAGAGCAGGGACAGAACCTCTGAATCCAAAGCCTTTGAAGCATCTGGGAGGACAGCTCAGCAGATAAACCACAGAGGATATCATAGCACATGGGGGCACAGAGAAGAGACTATTGCATTTTTGTGTTCAGAGGCAGATAGAAAATATAATCCCGAACTCCAGATGCCCAGTTAGGAAACGAGGTTTGACAGAACCCAGGAATCCTGAATCATGTCCTGTCCCTAAGTCACAAGTCGGAGCCTGTGCAAAAAGAAAAAAGGGTCAGATTGCTTCTTCCTGTATTCAAACTTACTCTCCCATAGCTCAATAATTGTTCTTCACATTCCTTCTGTCCTCATATGAAATCCCATGTATTGTGACATGCTCTTCACTTAAACTGCTATCAAAAAGGTTCAGATCTCAGCCTGTTATCTACACACAGAAATTATATCACTTCACAATAAATCAGACTTTAAATTCATTTAGCTAAAAGCTACTTTTAAGCCCTATCTAGATGCTTTAATCAACTAAATTTAGAGGAATAACTTAGGTTAAACTGATTCCTGCCTAAACTCACAAGCCTATATAATCCAGGTTCAAACTGAATTATGACAATTCAGAGTTTAGTGCCAATGATTTCAACTAAATGAGTTAAAAAATCATCACTTTAGGAGAACAGGGGCAAGTTGTGAGTACACCAGGTGTACATAGTCATTTCATCAGCAAATCAAACTGAAGCAAGATCCAGCACAAATTCCTTCATCTACCTTTAAAACAGTTTTCAAGTCTGTGTTGCTGCCATTCTTGGAAAGCTTTTTTCACTCCAAGTATTTCCTGCTTGAGTTTGGAATACCCTCAAGACCTCTCAATGCATGCTGCGTTTACTAGCTGTCTGTAACCTCTCTTCCCTGCCTCTGTACTGAGGGCACCCTGGGCTGGTCCTTTCTCCCAGCACTACAATGAAAGGAAATACTGCCGGCTCACTACCTGCTCGTCCACTGCTCAGCTTACTGCTACAGTGTTTTTAGAACCCTCTACCACTTCATGCATTTTACAGGCCATTTATAAAACATCACGGTAAAAACCAGAGTCCTAAAGCAAAGAAGGAAAACAAGCCCTGTTCCAGTAGAACAAGATGATGCTGAACACCCAGCACTAACACACACAGGGCACAGGACCTACCCACTCCCCAGGTTTCCTGCGGCTCACCCTAACACCCTAACAGCTAGAACTAGCAGGACATTACCAAGCTGAACATCAGCACACAGAACGGTCACACAGATCAGCGTCTCTAATTTATGTTTTGCGATACATCCTTAGATAAGGAAAATTACATAAAATAAGCAATAAGGATTATCAAATTCATATTTTTTCCTTTGATGTTTTATTGATTGGGGCACTGCCAGACTAAAAGATTAAGAATAATGCAAAAACACGGAGCACAGGGGGATGCCGAGGCTCAGCCCAGAAGCAAGCGGAGCATTCAGCTCCGTCCCCGCGGGCAGCCCGGAGGCAGCTGTACAATACCGGAAGGAAGGAGCGGGATTTAGGCTCCGGACTCGGGAGGTGAAGCCTTCCTTCGTTCCCTCTCCAGTTCAGTCCTCCCTTTCTTACCTCTTACATGAACTCCGACCCTCTCGCCCTCTCCCGGCAGCTACTCTGGGGGCGACGCTCAGCGCTTCCCTGTCTATTTCCCGGCCAGCCGCGAGCCGGCGGTGCGTGCCCAAGTGCTGAGTCACNGAAGCGGCCGCGCCCGGGCCGGGGCCGTCCCAGCACTCGGCCTCGGCTTGTGAACCTCCTGCCCGTCCCCCCGGGCCGAGGAACTTCGCTAGTCAGAAAAAAGCAACCGACAACGCTTCCAGGACGAAATACAACAAGTGACCAGTAACTCTTTTCACTTTTGCCATTTTAAAGCAGGCTACGTTGCAAAAAAAGCCCCAAACATTTTCGGCAGATTTTTTTTTTCACTGACAAGAAG
The DNA here is from genome assembly GCA_013389945.1 of Fregata magnificens. NCBI lineage: Eukaryota > Metazoa > Chordata > Aves > Suliformes > Fregatidae > Fregata > Fregata magnificens. Next base: position 5,490 of record WAAD01023885.1, on the reverse strand, counting down.
CTTGAGAGTAGTGCTTGCGGGAGAGGGCTCCAATGCCGTTTTTATGCGGGTCTGTCCCCTCCACACCCCTGCTGCACTAAGGGTAGGAGGAGGAAGGTGAGCAGGCCCTGCCCAGTGCAGGCTCCTCGGGGCTTTCAGAATCTCCGGTGACACCTGTATCCCCCCACACCCTCGGGTCAATGGAGCCAGAATGGGAAGAGTCTCCTTGCTCATGCCAAAGCGCTGCCGTCCAACACACAAACAATGGCCAAGTTATCTGTTGAAACTAGAAGGCTCACTGGCCTTTATTCAGTCAGCTCATTTTTATAGAGCTAAGAACTTCACAGCTAAATTTAACAAGCCGTAGAGGTCTACAAGATGAGTTGACCAAGAATTTCAAGCGTTATTCTGTGGTCCAGAGGGAGACAGGGACAATCAGTCCGACTGCATGCAGAAATTTTCTTCAGAAAACCAGCTTGAAATCCAGCATTTCTAATTTAGTAGTAATAGTAATTTAGTAGTAGTAGTAACAGCACCAATTTTGCTAAATCATGACGCTATTTTAGTAATGGCACCAATTCAAATCACATTTCTTATGATGTTTCTACAAAACACTGAAAATACACTCTCAGAGTAACACAAATTTGGCACATACAGAAAGGCACCACGCACAAAACCAGAATACCTAAGAGACTTGCAATGTCTTATTAATTCTAATACAGAAGCTGAAAAAAAGACATTCTCCAAAACAGCCACAGAAAAGCTGTCAAATAATTCAGTACAGGAGATACAGTTTAAATGGAACATAGTCAGATACACAGCAGATCATTCACATAGACGGCAGCTTCTCAGCAACATCATCCTGCATGTCAGAAATGTACAACTCTGGATATCAGAAAAGAATTCTCAGAAACTCTCATAAAAAGCTTCGCCAACTCAGGTATTTGTAACAGAAGTCACTGTTACTTCTTATGCAGAGTTGAAAGGGGAGATCAGTCGTACAGCATGCTCCATCTACAACTGTTCGCACCATAACTTCCTCTTGAACATAACTTCTTTTCTGGATAATGAGTTGGCAGCCACTGTAAGACACAAGTATGTAACAGTACAAAGGAAACTGGATTTATGGCTCAGTCACGTCAATGTAGGTGGCTGAGAAATATCATGCAACTAAAGTCTGGTGCAAAACACCACAGAATCTCCTGCCTCACAGGTACGCCTTCTGAGCCACTGAAAGGCGTCATTTATATTCTGCCAATTCTCTTTTCCCTATTCCATATATACAGCACATACAGAAGTACAACAAATGTCAATTTCAGTTATCAGAAAGCAACACTGAAATTCAGTGCCATACAGCAGTGAGTCTGACAGCCCTATTCCAAGCACTGACAACGCAGGAGCAGAGGAGGAGTGGCTTGTTTTATCTTGTTCAACAGCAGGTTCTGAAAACTAGACACTTTGGCAGTCTGTGACCATGGAATTTCACCAGCATGTCACTTTTTATGTTCCTGTGCTAACACCCTAAACTCATGATGGATCCAGAATTAATTCTTTTCCCCCTTTTCTTTTGGCTACTGAATGGAAGTTTGGCATCATTCAACCACTGTATCTGCAATACATATACAACTTGATGCAACCCAGGCCCGTCATCCAGACACTTTCCAGACTCAAATTTTAGGTGCACAGTACAGCAAGAACAGACAGTCCCTATCACGTGTACAGAGGGACATACAAAGCTATGGAAGAAGTGACAGGCAACTTCTGGCATCACAAAATTCCTGTGTGTTAATAAATACTGACTTCAGTGCTACTTTTCACTATGCAGTGAGTACAGGGAATCAATCTACCCACATGCCACTCTTGAAAGAGGTGTCGAGGCAATAAATACCACTTAGATGAATGATTACAGAATGCTATGGTTTAACAATCTACTGAGGGTCACGACATCAGTGTAGAAAATCAGTATCTGACTTCCATGAATGGTGCACCACACATGACGTGTTCCCACAACTCCTTGGTCATTAGAGGGCTGTGATCAATTGCAACCCAAGAAGTCAGGCACAAAGAGACTCCCTTCCTTTTTCACTGCAAGCGTTATTTACAGAAGCCTCTAGAGTTTTCAAAACAGTGTTTCTTCATCATTTCTTAAGGAAGGGGACATGGACTTTCCTTACTGTGTCATGCACTAAGGTGAAGAACATGTACACTTCATGACCCCCAAACCAAACCTACATTGTCACAAAAGTATCAGAAACAGAATATATCCTATTGCTAATATTTTAAGTAAATAGTTGTATTTAGCATCACTCAGAAAAACCCAAAACAACCAACCCACAAAACCCCACCACATCGTTAGATCCTGTAAGGACAGCCACTATTATTCTTACTTCCTTTCTCCCTTTTCTCCTGTTTTCTTCTTTCTCCTTTCAATATTGATGCTGTATTTCTCCTCCAAATCTTCTTTTCCCTACTTGTTCTTCTCTTGGTTCTCCCTACCATTCCCCTTCTTGTTCCTGCTTGAAATTTCCGTATTTCTTTCCCTCATCTCTCTGCCTCCTCTTGGTTCCATTCTCCCTGCTTTTGGTTGTCTATAAGGCAGCAGAAGTGCTCATCACATGCAAAAGCTAGTAAGGAAAATGGGAAAAAGTGAAGTTAATTTGTGAAAGAAATCACATTTATTAACATCACATACATATATATAATAACTAGGAATCACATCTTATTTCTACAACCACAGAAAACATATTTGTTTCACACCATTTGCTTCATTTACCAGCCACTACAGGAAGTAACTTCTAAGATTCCAAATCTGTCATTTTATAATTCTTCTCCTAACCCCATGAAACATGAGCAAGGTAGAGTTTCAAAATTACACTTGTGCTTTATTTTATTGTAAGATAGTCAGTTATTAAATACTCAGGGTTAGAAATGAATGCTATTTTTATTACCTATCACATATAATACAGACCCTTCTGTTGATGCAATGCAGTAAGTTCTCTACTTGAGTGTGTGGAATACATAGGAATGTAATTTTAAGACACAAAGTACTTTTAAAGTCAGAAGCAATATGGCACTAGTTTAAGAAAAGGATCAGTTCAATAGGCCTTTTCCTAGAAAAGAGTGAACTGAAAGGAACACCTGCCCCCTCTCCCTGCCCCACTATGATGCATTTATTTCCACACCTGTAACATCATGAAATTGGATTTAGTATTTTTACCTTAACGCTCATAGAGAACAAGCTTTTAGAGAATGTCTGAATTTTGCAAAATATTATTTTCTATTTTTCCTCTTATGCCTGTGCCTACATAAAATTACAGTAACACAAATAACACATGTACCCGTAGTTTAACATAAAATTTCAGGTTGCATTTCCCAATTCAAAGCTATTAAAAAGTTTCCATATACTTTTATTAAAGAGGACACCATAGCTTATGAAATGGAAAGAGAAAAGTATGGAATGCATAGGCTTGCAATACAGGAGAATTATTTTCCTAAATTGTGCAAAAATTTCTTCTCATCACAACCATGTATTTAACTTTCTAGAGATAATGTGCAAATAAAATGGAATACAAAATTAAAAAAAAGATGAGTGACGATTTAATCACAATGATACAAAATGTACTTTATATAGTATAGAAAATGGTACATTAATATCAATAAATATATATTTTAATATTAACATTTTATATAGATAAAGACTATAAGGTAAAACTTGTTCAGGGAGTTTCTCCTCTTGGTATACTCTTAACAATCCTCATCAGTTGGCAGTTTAGG
>WAAD01023880.1:26563-81847 GCA_013389945.1 Fregata magnificens | reverse complement strand
GGTCTGTAACAGACTCCCAGCAGGATATCTGCGTCTCCCAGTGTTGGAGCACCAAACATCTCCACGTGCTGGGGATGCTTGAAGGTCTCTAGCCAACCTCCCTTCAGACACTGGAGGACTCTCTGGCTGCATTCACTGAACACGAGAGCTGTCGCTGGAGGTGATTTCCCAGTTTTGTGCTTGATTTGTAGAATCAAGACTCTTATCCAAACAGGTATCTTTAATTAGCCTGGTTGCTTCTTAAAAACCCTTGTGCTTTTCTGCTCTTGGGTGGCAAAGCCACCTCTGCTCTTTTACAGGGACCGCAGAGCTGTAAGTGCTGGGGGCAAAGGGGAAGGCAGGAGCTGATGGCATGCTTGTCTCTCGGTGGAGGTGGTGTGAAGAGGCCTCGTGCGCGATGGTCACTGGCAAGGTGACCGGTTCTCATCAAACCAAAGACCAAACCATGTGCAGCGATCAGCTGGGGCTTGTGATTTTGTTGTGCTTCACACTGACAATAGGCAGGAGATTAAACACTCGGTTTAATCTGGGTGTTGAAGGAAGCCCCATCACTCCGAAGGGTTAGCTCAAGACACGTTGGCTGGGTTTTCCTTCCCCATCCCTGGGCCATCCCTTCCAGGGCAAAGCTGGAGATGGGACCTCGAGTTATCTCCTTCTAACTGCTGCCTGGGAGCGAGACGACTGGTTTCCCCTGGTCCTCGGCTTCCCAGTAGTTCATAGAACATGGAAGGAGCTAAAGTCCATCTCTGTTGCCTGCGCAGTCTCGTCTCCTCGGCTTGAAAGGCGATTTGCGTGTGTTGTGCTGCTGAAATAAGGTAGAGCTCGTGGATGCCCACTGCTCCTGGTCCACCGCATCTCTGAGCAGACGTTTGGCGTCCTGCGGTACGGGATGGCAGCAGAGAGGGAAGGATCTACGTGAAGCTGCATGGCCCTGGCCAGCTTACAGCCCACTGGTGTTGATGTATTTGATTCCCCAGGGTGCAGCAGGTGGCTATTCTGGGAACACAGCATTTACTTTCGTCGCTTCTTGGCAATTAAGTCAGACTAAATGACCAACTTCAAAAAACACTGCAATAGTTGGTATACACAGCAAACTCACCACATTTCCACTCAGCCCCTCCAAAACCTGAATGAGCTTCTTTGGGACTAAGGTATGTGTTTGCTTTTTTTTTTTTTTGCCTTTTTTTTTTTGCCTTTTTTCTGCTCTGCTGTACTTATTCTTGGCTCCGCAGCTGTGGCAGACATCCCACCATCCCGCAGCCTGGCACTGCCCAGGGATGCCGGCGTGGAGACTGCTTTCTGCAGAGGTCTTGCCCTGGGACCTGGGATGCGCAGGCGGCTCAGCCTTGCCCGGGACCGAGTGTCCTGGCTGTGAGACGAGGTGGGATGCTGGCTGGGGCCGTGGCATGGCCGGAGGCTCCGTGCTGTCCCACAGGCAGATGGGATGGTCTTTCCAGGCACCGAGGGCAGCAGCTTTTGATAAAATCACACTGGTGAGCACCTGCCTTTCTTTATCTTTTAATAGCCCCTGTTACCATATCTTGGGATAACAGGGCAATGTGGCAAAAGGTTGACGCTGCCAGCTCCTCTGCCAGCTCTGGTGGGTGTGTGGCTATTCCAGCTCGGATGCTCGGAGCCATCGGTGCTTCCTGTGAGGCTGCCTGGGCAGGACGCTCTTCGCCAAACCGGCTGCCACCTCTTACAATATCGATACGATATCAATAGCTCTTCTCCTGGCAAAGCTCCTACTTGGTGTGCTTGCTGGAGGGTTTTCCCCCAGGCTGCGGGTGTTGTTTCTTGTTTTGCCCTCAGGCTGTGCCACCAGCACCCTTTCTGCCCGTTATAGCTTCATAAGGGTACGTTGCATGTTGGGCTCCGAACTTGCCCTTTCCTGGTGCCTCTCTGGATGGATGATGGCCTCATGGGGATGATGGGTCCTGACATTAGAGTTCAGACTCTCCTTGGCCATTGACTTCCAGAAGCGAATACACCAACTTTTTTTGGCCTCATTTTCCCAGTTTCTGCCACTTTGGCCAAAACTGTGGGTTGCTGTGTCTGTGCGAGCCCGCGCCGGGAGCCCGGCTGGTGCTGCCGTCCTCCCAGCCCTCCTGCGATCTGAGTTACAGGGTCTGGGGCCAAAGCTCCATTACCAGAGGACAGCATCCCGGGATCTCCAGAGTGGCTGTCTCCGGGATTTTTTTTTTTGGGTCACGCAAGGTTTTCTGTCCGCCTGTGCCATGCTGCGTCGTAAACCCACACTTCCACTGGCTGCCTGCCAAGTTTCCTCTGCTCTTATCGTTGCTCTTGGCTGCGGGATGCTGCAGACCGCCATGGTGCTTCCCCTCCGATGGCGGGCTCCCCACACGCCTTCCAGTTTCCATCATCCTCTGTGCGCTTGCCCTTCCAAGCCATCGGAGACGTCATTTCTTCCAGCTAGCTCACAATAGCTCAGGATGTCAAAGTCTCATCTTCTGGGTCCTTCCAGCCTCTTGTTTCTCCTAATGCTTGATGAAATCTACGAAAAATGGCCTGTGGTGATTTTTTTTTTCTCTTTTTTCCCATGGAAGGCGAAGAAAAAAGAAACCGCATGAATGTTTTCGTTTGAGGTCTAGAGGGAAATGCTAGAGGGTTGCTGTTCTGCCTTGTGGCACTTCTTCTTTTTGCTTGTCCTTGCTGTTAGCTGCACAGCCTGAAGGAAACAGGTTTGGCATTACAGCTGTGGGTGTCTGGCTGAGGATCAGAGGTGTGTGAGAGCATCAGCTCCTGGGAGAACAGGGGTTAGAAGCCAGCAAAGATGCTGGCTTCAATGAGCCTTGAGTCCACACCAAGCCTTGGCTGGGTGGGTGCTCCTATCCTGGCTGTTGGCTGGGGTGGGCTTGTACAACCCTGCGCGCTCCGTCCTCGGGGATGCAGCTGTCTGCATGAAGTGCCGTTACTCGTTTAGACGGATCCCACCTCGTGTACACAGGGTCTGCATTTAGGGATAGCTCTGCTGAATGCCTGGTGCTCTCACTCTCTGATGATCGCTGCAGGGTTTCTGGGTGGCTCTGGCTGAAGTCAGAGAAGAGACATGGCAGTGACAAAGATGCGAGATGCACATGCCTAAATGCCTCTTTTTTTTTTTTTCCTTTGCAGCTCGACAGGACAGAGACAGCCGTGAACAACCTCAACCCAGCTTTTGCCAAGAAGTTCATCGTCAACTACCACTTTGAAGAAGTGCAGAAGCTCAAGTTTGCCCTGTTTGACCAGGACAAGTCGAGCATGCAGCTGTATGAGCATGACTTCTTGGGTGAATTCTCCTGCACGCTGGGCATGGTGAGTCTCTGAGGTCCCTGCAGCTTGCTTTCTTCCAGCAAAGGGAACAACAAATCATGTCAGCCACAGGGACATGGGGGGATTAGAGCTGCTACTCTTTTCTACTGTAAAGTTTGCTGCGTCCTTGATGGAAAAACTAATTTAATTTGCTTGTCACACTTCCATTGTTGAGGTTGAACTGTTCCACGTTAGGGCTGTTGGCTACTTGCCCAAGTCTAAGCTAGTCATAGTGTGGGCTTCTGCTGGTGCCTGCAGAGAGACATCAGCTGGAAGCTTTTGGAGGTACCTGTATCTCACCATGGGTTATAGTAAGAGCCCTGCTGACCAGCTTGGATTTGGACTTGGGAAACTTCCAGATGTGTAAAGTTAGGATGCATTGCGGTCTACCTTNTCCATTGCTGTTGTGTAGCAAATCATCTCTCCTACATGTTGGTGCAGGAACGTGTCTTCTGCTCTTCCTGTGGAAAAGCTTTTGGGACACAATGTGATTTATAAGCCTTTGGAAGGTCTTTGCGTTCATGAGCCCAGACCCTGTTAGAAGTTGGCAGCTACATTCTCCAAACGTCTTTGTCCTCTGAGCTTGCTCTGACTCAGAGGCAAGGAATGAGGGGGATTGTTTCTGTTCTTTTGCAGCATCTGGCTGCTCGGGGCTGCTGTGGTACCTGGCACAAGTGCAGGGGCTGGGAGAAACTGTCTCTGTTGTGCTTGATGCTGGGAACCGGCAGGAAGGAGACACTGTAATAGGTGGGTCAGCGTGGACAGCCAGCCCAAGGTGCTCAGGGAGGCTCATGAGTGCGATGATTGCTTTATTACACAGACTACAATATGGCACTGCACGTGGCAAGGGAGGCCAAGTGACCTTACCATTGCCAACTCAAGAGCTTGAGGTGTTAGAAGAGCACTGACATTTACAGAGTTTGACGTTTAATGTCTGGGTTTTTGGAAGTGCTCTGTGATGACCTAATTCTGCAGAAGTTAATAGACAGCGCAGGCAACAACCCAGGCTGGTGTTCAGTGATTTAGACCAAACCCATCCTTTACTGTTAGTTCCGTTGCTGAAAAGCAGCCACCTCTGGTGTGGGGCACTTCAGCAACGCTCCTTGTGAAGGTCACGGCCTTGGTGGAAGCTGCAAGCACAGAATTTATGGACATAAGGAAACAGAGCTGAAGCCTTGCTGTTCCTAAATGTGGCTCTGCAGAAGTCCAGGGCTCTGCAGGCTCATACCGGAGAGGAACGTTATCAGTATGTGCTGGGGGGAAAGGTGGACCCTCCTGCTTGTTGGGTCTCCCAGAAGAGCCCAACCCTTTCTGGTGCTTTGAAAGGCGATTAGCTCAGAGCATGAGGCTGGACAGGCCATCCTGGGGCTGTGGTACTGGTGGGGACTGGGCAGCTGTTGGCAGGTCTCACATCCAAGGTGCTCGCTCAGAACAGTTGATGATTTAGCCGTGGTGGCTCACGGGCACTCACTGTCTACGGTGTCTTTAGGCACAGCTGGTGGGCTTAGTCCCTTAGAAAAAAGAGAGCTCTGAACTTCTGTAATCTCATGCAAGTGTTTATAGTCTGCAAAAGAGAACTTCTTGGGTTATGTGAGTGCCCAGTTTTTGATGAGTTTTTGCAGCGCTTCCCATGTGAGCTTCTTGGTGACCTTTAGTCCACAACAAGACACCAGCTTGGAATGGAGGGATCTTCTCATTTTCCTTTTTTCCCTGAAATTCTCTGTTAGCCTCCTCTCCCTGTGGCCGGCACAGGCTTGCAGCACAGCCCGGTCGTGGGGCAGAGGTGGACCGGAGGGGTAGCATGTGTGCAAGGGTGCCGGGTGAGGAGAGGGGTAAAACAGGGCGAACGGGGGCTTGTGGGTTCAGCCACCCTGCTGTGGGTTTTCTGATGTCTAGATTTTGTCTGGTGAGACGTTTCCATCAGCCTGCCTAGTTTTGAGGCACGAGCAGCTCTTAGAAGGGAAGGAGAGCAGCTGCGGCCAGCAACAACAGCACAGCAAGCATCTGACTTTTCAATTTTGAGTTTGCATCGGAGCCCTGTCAGATTAGCTAGATTATTTTATTGCAGCGAATTAGGTCTGTGGTAAGATTTAAAAGGATGGCTGGATCATTCGCAGGCCTGTAATGACCTCTGCGGCCAAACGAAATGTAACAGGGATCAAATTGCAGGCTGGAGAGTGTCCATGGTTTCTGCTCGCCAGGGCTGCGAGGAGATTTCGCTTCCTTGTGCATGGCGTGGCACAAACATCTAGTTACACTGGCTGGTGATTCCTGTGCATTTACGGATCAAAAGCACCGGGACATGGCTGGCTAGCCACAATGGGAAAGGGTTTTGCTTTGAAATTGCAAGAATCTTAGGATCACAGAATGGTTTGGGTTGGAAGGGACCTTTAAAGGTCACCTAGTCCAACCCCCCTGCAGTGAGCAGGGACATCTTCAACTAGATCAGGCTGCTCAGAGCCCCGTCCAACCTGACCTTGCACATTTCCAGGGATGGGGCATCTGCCACCTCTCTGGGCAGCCTGTGCCAGTGTTTCACCACCCTCATCATAAAAAATTTCTTCCTTATATCTAGTCTGAATCTACCCTCCTTTAGTTTAAAACCACTACCCCTTGTCCTATCGCAACAGGCCCTGCTAAAAAGTCTGTCCCCATCTTTCTTATAAGCCCCCTTTAAGTACTGAAAGGCCGCAATAAGGTGTCCCCGGAGGGAGGAGAACGTTTCTGGGGAGCAATGGGAGGAACCCAAGCGTGGCTGGGTCACTCGGACAGCAGGAGCAACAAGTTAAGCCATTTCATTACGTGATTTTTTCAATTCTTCATATTATTTTCTGACTGTGTGATGAAGGACCAAAGGTGGAGGCAGAAGGATGGATGGGACTGCACTTTTTAAACTGCAGCTCCTAGATCTCGAAGGGGTCCCCACTAGTTATGGGAGCAGAGCACAGCTACTTCCAGTGGGTTGCTGGACCCCCACGTGGGGGTCTGCACCTCGTGGGGAAAACTTACGGGATCCCCGGATCTGAAGGCAACTGAAACTCAGTGACCTAGGAAAAAATCTCAAGGGGTTTAATTCAGCTCCCAGATCGTCCTGTCTGGCCTCTTACAAGCCAGAAGTGAAGAGGGGGACATGCCTTTGGGAGGTGCTGACCCCTGTGCTTTGCTCAGCAGCAGCTGTGCAGGGCATCCAGAATGACGCTGGGGGCGAGCATCTGGCTCGTAATCAGGATTTGTCCATGGAAACATGGCCTGAAAGCAAGTTGCTAGCAGGGGTCATGTTTGAAATATTTTAAATGGGGTTTGAAAGGTTGAGTTCTGATTTTGCTGGGAACAAATCATGGTCCTTCGGCTGTGTGAGGTCCCACTGACCTGCTCCATGCAAAGAGCTGGTCCCTGGGGTTCAACGGGAGATGATGCGTCAGCCTCTTGCACCATCGTTGCTCTGCACTGTTCAGCTGCTGCCCTGTGCCCCACGGACTCGGGTGACGGTGGTGATATTCACAGTATCACGGTCATCCCTGAGTGTGATGTCTTTCTTCTACTGTTGTGAATGCTTAATCTGAATTAACTAACATGAGCAATGATCAGTTGCTTATGAGTCTGCTTTTGATCACTTGTACAATCATGACTTTATTTTCTTTGGCTTCTCTAGATCGTCTCCAGCAAGAAAATAACAAGGACTCTCCTTTTGGGGAATGGCAAGCCGGCTGGGAAAGGGATGATAACGGTACGGTTACTTCCTTATGTTACCTGCTGAGTCTGTAAAGGTGGATAATAACCTGGGGGTGATGCAGGACACTCACCTGGGGTCCAGGAGACTGGGGCTTATCTCATGAACATTTTTCCCTTTGCCTCCCATTTTCCTGCCCACTTTGGTCTGTTTGGAGGATGATTCATTTGGGGCAGGGACCGTCTTGCCTGGTACCCAGCACTGTGAGTCTTCAACCTCTGCTTCGGTCTCTGAAATAAGAAAAACCTCAATCTGGAGAAGTACAAAGTAAATCTATGCTGCTGCTGTTTGTTATCTGGTACAACACGCCTGCTCAGCCCTCCCTGGAGCAGCGGGAGGTAAGAGGGCTGATTCCTTTGCCGGCGATGGGTGGTTTTGTTTGTAGGAAGAGGATGGGAGCTGTGCCGTAGCAACAACTCTCATAGCAACAGCCGCTGCTCCCAGTGCAGACCCCTTTGGGCAGTGGCCTTCCTGCTGCGGATCTCTTTAGTGATGGGGTTTTTTTTAAAAAAGAAAAGACTAAATTTAGGTGCGTTTCCCTCCTGCCACATCTCCCATCCTTTTTGGATCTCTTCTGTGTTATGGGTTTTGCAAGATGCGCAGCTGGGCAGCAAAGGTGTGGAAGAAAAGGCCAGCAAGGAGTTAAACTTCCGTCAGGTTTAAAAGCACTGGAAGGGTTTAAAAGCCCAGGACCTGGCTGCTGCAAGGACATCTCCATCACTGTTTGCTCTAGAGGCTGGAAAGATGCTGCCAGCTTTTCTCTCTTAATTGCTGCAGTTAGTCTTTAAACGCAAGAGGAAAAGCCTCAGTGAAGTTCACAAGCGATGCCTGATGATGTGTGCCATCCCTGAGGAGCGGGCTCTCGACACCCCATCTGACGCTTGAGTGGGAAGAGCTGGACCGTATGAAAAGTTTCCAGTTGAGTTCAACTTTAAAAAAAAGAAGGTCCCGATCTGTCGCTAACGTGTCATTAAAAATCAAAGGGTCTGAGGCATCTGCTTCATTTTGTACCATTGACGTAATTTTCCGATCTGGGTTTTTTTTTTTGCCCTGGCTTGGTGATAACACGTGTGGTGGGCACCTTTCCTCACTGCTTGGCACGGCGCTGGAGCATGGGCTATGGACACCAACCAAGGAGCAGGCTTTTGCTTTGGACTCATTCATATCAAACATGGAGTTTGGAGTCAAACCCTGCCTTCCTCACCCCCATCCCCTTCAGTTTTGCTCAAGTATCCTTTTTCTTTAACTGAGATGCCAGAGGGGTGAATGCAATAGAAGAACCTTGGCTGGATGGACGGGATCGCATGGGGGTCCCTAGATTTGAAGAGACGGGGAAAATCGCAAGGCAAGCCACTGTGTTTGTAGAAATCAATCCTGAGATCTTGCCACACGCCTCTGACAGGGACAGCGGTGGGGGTGTTGTTATTGTCCATGTTGGCCAAGAGAAGATGGCACCAGCAGCCTGCGGCAGTGTGGCAGAAGGACATACCTGCCTTGTCTGCTCCGTCTGGCTTTTACGTAGCCTCCAGTGAGCCCTAAAACGCTGGACACCAACTGGGCGTGCTTTTGTGGGGATCAGCAAAGGGCAAATTTCATCCGCTTCCCTACAGCTCCTCTTCCTCACGCCGGTTTTGGTGACCATGCGCTCCCACCAAGGACTAGGTGGGTGAGAAAACCGATGGCATGGCTTTGCAGTAGGGAACTTCTGACTTCACAGCTGTATGGGGCAGAGGGGAAAATTTGGTTTTGCAGGCGGTGAACACATCCTCTGTGGATGAAAGAGCAGTGCCCTCCATGGAAAGGCTGGGAGGTTGCTGGGGAGCTGCAGCTCGTCCCCTCGGCCAGCTGCCCAGGCGGATTCAAAAGTTGCATCTCTGCCTCCTCGTCTCTGCAAACTCCCTGCTCTCCTAAGTGCCAATCACCCTCTGATTGCTTGTTCTGCAGAAAATTCTTCCCTCAATTTCTGCAAGTTTTTCTAAAAGCCTTGCTGTAATTACGCTGCGTATCTCCCGTGAAGGACAGCCTCCTTGTGAGCGCCAGCAAACGGCCGTGCTTGGGAGCACCGTGCATGAGGAAAATGTCCACGCTGTGCTCCCGGCCGTGCCGGTGCCGGCTCCTGCCTGGGGAGGATGCTGCGGCGGGGGATGCCAGGGGACGGCTCAGCCTGCCCCGGGGAGCGGAGGAGGGAGAGGTGGGGAGCAGATGCTCGGGCAGGACACAGCCTTGAGGAAAAAAATACAAGTGATTCAGAAAACGGCTGGTAACAGAAGTGAATAAATGTGTTTTTTTGTTATAAACATTCCCTTTCTTAAAATACTCATTAGACTACATTCCAGACAAAACCGGCCCACTGGTGGTTGGCAGCTGAAGCCCTTCTGGAGTGTGTGTGAATAAAGTCTCTTAAACTGAAGTAATCTAGGCTGCACTCCTGCCTGCTGTAGCTCCTCAGGAGCAACAACGGAGTTTTCATCCTCGGGGCCATCTCGTCGGGTGATCGTGCAGAGACGTAGCTCGAGTCCTTGGTGCCACCGGCACCCCCCCCAAGGGCTGGCGCAGCTGCTTTTTGCCGTGCCCAGCCTGGGACGTGGAGGACAAGGTGGCACATCTTGCTGGCAAGGGATTTTATGGCTGCTGCTTCCTCTTGGCTTGGTCCTTGGAGGCTTCACCAGGTCCCGGTGCATGAAAAGCCACCTGAGACCAGCTCAGGTGTGACACCCAAGAAAGAGGATGAGTTTGTTCCCAGAAGTTTTGTTTTAGATCTGATGGCACGGGGGGAGGAGGCTGCTCGGGGTGTCCTGGGCACCTCATTCTCCCTTCAGGTTGTCCCTTCAAGAGGCTTAATTGTACCTGTTGACTCCCAGCCCTGCAAATGAATGTGTTTCACGGGGAGCCAGCCCCAAGGATGAGGCTGTGGAGGTCAGTGGATGTCGCGGGGGTTCCAGCTGCAGCACCAGCATCGTAGCTGGTAGCCTGCTAAAAAAAAGGTATCCTGTTTTGTTTTAAAGCTGGTGTGTCGCTGCCTCGGTGCAGGGTAAATGGCAATGCCAATCCAGGGGAAGTTTGGGCTTTTTCTCCATCCTCCTCCATTCCAGGGAGAAGTTGGGAAGTAGGCTTTGGTCCCAAATTGATCTGCAAAGGTAAAATCAGTTTAACTCAATAGTGAAATCCTGTGTGCATTAGATCATCCAGTCTCTTAGATGGGAAATGGGTTTTGCAGGAGTTGCACAGGTACCTTCAGAGTGCGCGTCCTCAGGGTCTGGATTCTCCTCTGGCTTGGTGTTCACTTTCTTTTCGTGCTGAAAATGAATACAGCCTTCCCTTGTCTTTCAGATAGCTGCCCAAGAGCTCTCAGATAACAGGGTGATTACTCTGAGCATGGCCGGCAGAAAACTGGATAAAAAGGTGAGTGGGTTTGTGTCTGAGGGATGCAATGTTAAACTTCTGTCCTTCGTAGGCTGATGGATCTAAAGAAATCTCTGCTTTTGGGTATAGCAGTGACAGAGAATAGTCCTACTGGAGAAAGCATTAGGGTGAGACTGGAGGGGTTCAAGTCCTGGCGGTGCCACTGGCTGCTGGGTACGCCTGTGCCTCAGCTTCCCTGGTGTCACGGTATTGCTCTCTTCATCACGCGTGCTGAGATGGAAAGATTACGTATGGCAGAGGATCTATGGACTAGCATGTCTTAAAGATAGCAGATTTACTACTTCAGTGGCTCTCATTTGGAAATGTCTCCTGACGGAGCTGGCAGTTTTGATGCCCCTTGAACCCGTATCTCAGAAGTGCTCGGAGCTCCCGGCTTGTCACCTTCAGTCCCTCTGGAAATTGAGGAAACATCTGCTAGTGTATCAAAGAGTAAGGCCCGTCTTTTCCGAGGAAGAAGTGTTGACTGCGCGGAGGCAGCTAATGCATGAATTTTGCTTTGGATATCATACGTAGGAAACCATGAGCCTTTTTGACAAAGCCATCTGACCTTATTTACCAGGCAACCAGAGCTATTCCTCTTAAACCAGTGCTGTTGCTAAGCAATCGATGGGAATATTATTTTTTCCTTCTTTCTCGTCTCTCTGGAGCTTGTGTTGTTGGCAGGATGGCCCTCAGTTTTCAAACCAGGGTAAAGCAAGCATCCAGGCAGAAGGGTATTTGCTGGGGCAGGAGACGTGGTTTGTCCAGTCCCATTGTCCAAACAGGATGGATGCCTGGTTTATCCAAGTGCTTTTCCCACCTGTTGGGAACAGCTGTTTTCTCGCCCCCCTGCATACTCTGCCTAGTGCAAGGAGCCAAATGCCCCTGTTAAGAAATCCCCAAATAACTCCATTTCACAAATGGGCTGGAAGATGTCCTTGAGCTGGTGGCTTCCTCTGAGATGTGGCCGAGGGTCAACCCCATGCATGTCAATGAAGACATCCCTAATGCAATAGTTTCCTTCCAGCGCCCCAAGAAAAAGCCTCTGCTCCCTTGCAAAGCAAGGGATGAGATTTCACAGCAGGCTTGGTGCCCTTCCTTCATGCTTCAGTGTCCCTTTGCAGCTGTGGCCATTGTGAAGAGCAGGGCCAAGGACCTGGGTCCTCCCTGCAGCGCTGGTACCTCAGGCATATGTCCACTTGTTGTATCGGCAACTTCATCGGTGGCATCACTTGCTCCACGGGCAGGAGTTGCCTTTCTAATCTGGTTTGCAACCCAGTTCCTCTACCAGGTTATGCAAAGGTGACATCTTTTGATATTCTTCAACTAAGACACGAGACCCGTGGGTCTGCTGCCCTTCAGACCCACAGTCAAGGTACAGGAATTCAGCATCTACATCTGGTTACACTGGGATAAGGACTGTGAATAATCCTATTCTTTTTGGGTCTCCCTCCAGTTTATCAATAGGTGTCTGCAGAAAGCTCCTTCCTCCATGACCGCCTGCCGTCACCAAGAGCTAACGAGGTTTCTTTGTCGATTCCCATAACACAGCGCAGCGTTGCAGTGCTCAAAGTCCTGCTCAGGGGCAAAGGATGTTCATGTCACTTTATGCAAATTAAAACGGTCTCTGAACAAGGAAATTGGATGAAGCACAATATTTTTGGGTCATTATTGGTCATGGATGAAATGCAGCTGTGGGAGCTGGGTAAAACTTGTTTAAGCTTAGGAAAGACAGCGGAGAAGCGGCTAAGCGAAAAACCATAGGGGTAATGCTGCAGCCTGGCAGGGTAACACCCTCCTGCACCACGCAGCACATAGCTGGGGAGCACGGCTGGAGGCTCGGACATCATGTGAAGGGATCAGATCTCGCAGGATTTCATGGTGGGGCCATGGGATCATCTTGCTGCACACACTGAGCCGAAGCTGTGACCACCCCTTACCGGCAGCTGTGCCGCAAACCCAGCCTGGAGCTGTGCTTGGCCCCGAGCAGCTCCTTCTGCCGTGACCACCCTGAGGCTGGGACCTCTCTCAGGCTGTGGGCAGGTCCTTCTCCCCATCAAACGTCCATGGTTTCTCCACCCGTGGCTCACTACCTTGCTTTAAATGCCGAAGCTGCACAGTGGGAGCATGTCAGTAGCAGAACCAGCCTGAGGCTCTTGTACCTTCTGTCAGATCAGCTCTTGGGAGAGTTGTTTTAAGAAAAAATATCTCGCAGAAGAGGAGGTATTTTCACCTGGGACCAGCCCTGGTGAACTCGGCCCCAGAGCCGTGTGTGTACCACTGCAGCTGCGGGGACGGCAGGAGGGCAGCGATGCTTCAGCACGGCTGGGGGAGAGCAAGCGCTGTGAGCCAGGATTGGCGCTGGAAGCTGTGGTTTGGGGAGCTGCATCTTGTGGAAGTGCCACCTCCACCCTCCTTGTCCATGGTGTGCAAGGACCAGTTGGGATAATTTAGCTTCTTGGACCAGTTTGCAGATCGATCTGGTCTGCTGAGCTCCTTTGGTTGCTTAGTTTCCATCTCCCGCCAGGCTTGCAGGGGTGAGATATTTGTGGTTTTGACGTTTTAAAATAGCAGCCCACAATCCTGTGGCTTGGAGGCATCTCCCACCCTGCTTTGAATGGAGCAAGGCTGACCGGACTTGCAAACCGGGCTGCTCTGCGTGGGATGGCAGCGGACATCCTTCAAAGCTCCCCATTGCCATCTGAGCCCGTGCCTCCACCAACCCACGCTGGGTTGGCGCTGATGAAACCACGCTGGGTTGCAGGTTAAGCCAGCGTAGGCAGGGGCAGGTACCCACCGCTTTAATCCATCAGTGAAGCTCGAAAGTGCCAAGTCCAGGCTGTGGGTGAACAGGATCAGAGCTGTGCCATGACAGTAACCCTGCAGAAAGAATGGCTTGGTTTTCTCTCCTACAAACATGTGAAAAAGGGTAGGAGAAAAATAGCCTCATCTCACCAGAGAGCGTCCCTGCGAGCCTTTATGGTCTGCTCTTCTGGCAGAAGAATTTTGACTGAAGCAGGTTATAGTTTCTCCAAGCCAAAACACTTTGCAGTGATTTACTTTTCTGGCTGGCTTTGGAAACAGGATTTGGATAGAAACGTTAATGGGTTTTCTGCTGGGGCATCACTAGAGCCTGTGTCTGTCCCAGCCGCCACCTCCCGGGCTCTGACTGTGGACAGGGGCTCCCGGGGCGTCCATGCTCCCTCCTCCCCCATGAGCAGGCCCCTGAATCCCCACCGCATCACTTGGAAGCCCAAAAAGCTGCCATTCAAACCCTTAAGAAGTTCTTCCAGCTCTTTGCAGGACTCAGACAGCCACCTCCCTCTGGGAGGAAAACCCAGCTGAAATGGCTTCAGTTCTTGGTAACTAATTTGGAATATTTTGGGCTTGGTTTCTTGTTAGCCACTTCTTAGTTTTTCTGAATGGGAATGACATTCTGCTTAGAAATGCTAGAGTTCCCCTGTGTCGGTGCCTCCGGCACCGCCCTCCTCTCCGGGCTGTGGATGCCCCAAAGTAGCCCCCGTGCCGATACCCAGCAGGGATGTGTGTGTATGTGTACATATTTCTCATAAACCAGCAGCCCTTTATCGGGGGAATATCTGAGGAGACGCTGGCAGGAAAGGCAGCACACACTGACTCAGGGCTGCGTATCTCGGAAGGTGTTACATGATCTCTGTCAACACCAGGGCAGCTTGCTCCTTAAAGATTTCCTCTGCTCATGCTTTACCGCTGTGTGTAGGAGGGTGTTTTTTTTCCTTTTTCCCCCAAGACACTCGTGCACTTCATAATTCTGTTTTTCCTTTGAAGCTTTGGATGTTTTTCCAAGCCCAAACGCAGCTGCCTCCCAGCTGGGGTTGTTTTCCATGGCATCCGTGTCCAGAGAGCTTGCCGGGTGGCGGGCACCCACCGGCAAATCCCATGGGCACGTGCCAGGGTGCAGACTCACCTGCCGCATTGGTGCCGAAACGCGGTGCGAACGTCAACGGGATTCATGTGACCAGGACGCGGAGGGGTGGCAGGACGCTGCCCGTGGGTGCTACCCGTTTCCTGGCGTGCTTGAGCTGGTCTCGTGAGGACATGAGGGTGTCTGCAGGATTTGCCGGGGAAAGGAGGTCTCTCTTGGACTGCCTGTTGCTGCTTGCAGAGCACCGTCTAACCCATCCTGTTCTTCTCCCCCAGGACCTGTTTGGAAAGTCAGACCCCTTCTTGGAGTTTTATAAACCAGGTGATGATGGGAAATGGATGCTGGTCCACAGAACGGAGGTGAGTGCGACTCTAACCCAAGCTGCTGAGACACCACCATCCTTACATCAGCTCCTCTTGCCCTTTATGGCATTATCTCATCAATCACCCATAAAGTGGGGTGGGATCCAGGGATTTCAAAACCTCACGGCTGCCTTCACCGTGTCCGGCTGAGGTTGCTGGACTCCAGCAGATGAAGATTTACCGAGGCCAGTAAGGACTTGAGATCTTTTCTGTACTGCTCACTAGTGTATCTACCAAGCAGAGAGGGAGATGGTCTTTTAACCTGTGTTAACCTCCTGGCTCAGCCAGGCCGTGCCCTGGACCACTTGGCCTCCATGTGCAGGAGCAGCGGGATGAGCTGTGACCTGGGGAGATGGTGGAGAGAGTCGGTGGGAGGTGGCCCAGGGAACCGTAATGGGGAAAGGTCAAAACAAGCATTTGCCAGATCCTCAGCTAACCTGGAAGGATGCTCAGGCGTCTCCAGCTTCAGTGCATGAGCACCCGGGCTCGCGTCTGATGGAGCCGGAGCCCTAGCCGGGGAGGCAGAGAACTGTACCAGGGTCCCAGTGGGTACAGTCACGGGCAGCTGCCCCCTCCCTGTCCCTCATTTATACCTGCTGCGATATTTTGATCTGAGCTCCCTTCCGATTATGTTCTCAAACTGCTGAAGACAGTGGTATTACGGATAAGAGGCACAGCACAGGCAGGGAGAAGCAGGTGGGCTTCTGCTTTAGCACCAGGCTAATAAGTACTTTTCAATGGCTTTTTTTTCCTCTCTCCTCAAAGCTTGTTTCAAGGCTTTTTTTTTTTTTTTTTGCACATAACTCCTGGCAGCTGGCAGGAAGGGGAGGGGGCGATTGCCGCAGGAGGGGCTCACAGCAACCCCTGTGTCGGAGGAAGAGGGTCCCATCACACCCCATCTCACCCCCCTCTTTCTCCTGTCCCCATCTCCCACCCGTCTTTTTCCGATCCCCATCTCACACCTCTCCTTTTCTTGACCCCTCAAGGCTTGCCTAAGGAGCCCGTTGTCCCACCGCAGCAAATTGCTGTAACAAAACACAGTGGGAACTCATGCGGAAGGAGAGGGTGGTATTTAGTTACGAAGTCTCTCCGTACGCTGGGTTTTCCCACTGCTGTGCAAAGTCCATGAGGATTCCCTTCACTCGCACACCCACGTGCACACGAGCGCCGGGAGTGCACCGGGACATGTGTACCACCGTGTGTCCTGTGGTACCGATACGGGCCGTCCTTTTAACCCTAGCTCTGCTGTTTATTTTTCAATGCTTTCCCACACACGTTTCCGCGCATATTTAATTCATACCAACCTTAATATTTCTCTTGTATCTCTGCGGGAGCAGGCTGGGACCTTGTTTGGTTGTTTCCTCCTGGTTTAGTGTGGGTAGCTGGGCTTTGAATCACCAAGACATATTTCTCAGACGTGGGGATTTTGAGTGACCTCCAGTCCTTCCTCCTGGAAGAGGCGTGGGAATTGGGAATGCGACTGTGCACCAGCCGTCGCTGGGATCTCTGTAAGCAGGTCAGGTTTATGGGGAGCAGATGTATATACTGATTTTTCCTCTGGGTTGCTGCCCAGTTCCTCCACTGTCCTGTCTCGCTGGATAAGGGTCTAGCCAGGTTTCCTTTCACGTAATGGGTGCTCCAACAGTCTCCTCCTCACCAGCCCCGAATGTATCCCGCTGCCCTCGGAGGAATCCCATACCAAGCAACCATCTTTGTGTTTTGAGGCTGGATACGAAGAAATAGGGTTCCCCATTCTCGCAGCTTTTGGTGCGGGAATATAACCAGCTCTCAGTCTTGATGCTGGCATTTCTCATGCCACCACGGAGGTGTCTGGCAGGGAAGGATTAGTGTGCTCATTACAGCCTGTTATTTAAGCGCAAGTGTGAATGCCCAGCTGGGCGCCGTGCGATGGAGACGCCGGATCCTTCCCCACCCACCCTGGGGACCCGGCGGCTGGCAGTGTGCGGGCACCATCTCGGGGTGCGTGGGCTCCCCCTGCTCTTCCCAGCCTCCCGGAGGAGGTGTTTACAAATTCTCGACTAAACTGTGCTCGCAGTGTCAGGGCTTCCCCCGGTCTCGCGTATGAGCCTGTCTGTAAAACAAGATGCCCGTTTCAGGTCCCGCGTGGCTTTTTGCCTGCAGCAGCAGCCACGGACCTCTTCCTCGCTGGGCTGGGCTGTTGCTGCTTCGGCTGCAAAGGTCCAAGGTCCTCCATGCCAGATATCCCCGTGTTTATCCTGCACAGAGAAGGCTTAATCTGCTGCCCGTGTCTGACTTTCCTAATATTCACGTGAATTGCCTTTTGAGCACACCACCTCTGTGAAAGAGGGTCTTCACCTGCCCTGCAGGCATCTCCGATGTACACAGCATGTGCCTGGAGCCTGCTAAGCGTTTGCTTAGGTTTCCACCAAGCGATTGCATCCTCTCAGGAAATGTCAAAAAGCATCAATTAATATTTCTCCAACTCAGGCAGCAGGTGTTACGCAGATGAGGCGAGAGAGCTGGACGTGCCCAGGGCCATTTGGCTTTCCCGGCTGGTTGCGGCATCCCATTGCTCCATCTTCTCGATGGTCAGACCCCAGATGGATGTAGGCTGCGCTGGGGTGCTGGGTGGTAGTAAGCAATGAGTAGGCTGCAGGTTTGTTTAATTGCCCCTGGAGGTGGTTAAATCACCCAGCATGATGCAAACAAGTCTGTTGTAACTCACGCATGCTACAACCTGAGAAGGGGGAGCTGCTGTGTCTAAGCTACGGAGGCAGAAGAGGGCTGAGATGAGGCTTTCTGCAGCTTGCCTGGCCTGCCCCACCAAGAACCTAGTCCAGGGTCATTCTTGGAGACGTGTCCCCCGCTTTGTGCCAATCTCCCCCTGCAGACGTGCCTGTTGTAACGGCATCCCTCCGGTCCCACCCCGCAGGTGATCAAGTACACGCTGGACCCCGTCTGGAAGCCGTTCACTGTACCTTTGGTGTCACTGTGCGATGGAGATGTAGAGAAGCTGATAAAGGTAACGGGGGCCCTTCGGCTTGTATCGTGATGGTCGGCCTCTGGGATCGATCGTTAAACATCTAAAACCCTGTGGCTTGTTTATCAAAAAAACCCCAAACAAACTAAACTAGAACCACCCCCAAAAACAAAACAAAAAAACCCTTGTTTGGGATCTCCAACAGGAGAGGTTGGGAACTTCAGCAGGTCTCCTCACAGGAGATAGTTACTGCGTCTGAGGCTGGTTTGTGCTCCTTCCGCCCTAGGTGATGTGTTACGACTACGACAGCGATGGGGGACATGACTTCATCGGGGAGTTTCAGACCTCAGTGGCCAAGATGTGCGAAGCCCAAGATGCCTTTCCGGTAAGTGCCGACACGCTTTTGGGGAAGAATGAGGAAGGGGCTCCTCGGGGCTGGCAGTGGATTTTGGCACTTGCACTGAGACCCTCAACCTGTGCCGAGAAGAAGCCAAGTCCAACCCCCTTTCTCCTCCCACCTGTACCATGAGTGACCTGGGCCACGGTTGTAGCTAAAGCATCTGAGCTAGAGAGAGGGCTAAGGCGGTCTTGGCTGAAAATAGGGCTCTGCTGAGATGTCTGAAGCAGCACCCATGATTTGGGGGGTGCCCTGTGGTTTGGGGGGCCAGAAGGGGAGGTGTGACATGCTGCTGGGGCTGCATCTGCTGCAGGGACAGCCTGCTCCCCAGGAGTGCCAGCTCCTGTGCAGCTCCGTACCAGTTTTGTGGCCAAAGGTGTCCTGTCTTCCGCCCCAAAGTGACGGCCAGAAGCCTTGGCAGATGCCACCTGACTGCAGGCGTGTTTTCCTGTTTTCCCACTGGATTTGCAACCTACCAGCCTAGCAATAAAAACTTCTTTTCTCTCCATGGGACCCTGAGAGATGCCGGTTAGAAGAGAGTAAAACTCGCCTTGCTGCATGCCTGTGCTGCCGTGCCCCGTGCATAACACGGGTCCGGCTGGGGACGGGCTCTCTCTGCCTCTTCCCCTTGCCTGGCTTGTTGTGAAAGGTCGGGTGCCCTCCGTTCCCTGGTAAAGCTGTTCCCCAGCTGACGCCACTCTCCGAGCGGAGCTGCCATGGGGTCCGGGCAGAGGAAGGCTGCTCCAAAAGCAAGCGGCCGCTGCTTGCCGCCGCTGTGTATCGCCCTGCAGCATCCTTCCTCCCTTGGGTGGCTCCTCGTGATCTGTCTCATCCTTTCATGTGGCCACACTGATGAGGGTAAATACAGAAGCGGGGACAGAGGCGCTCTTGCTGTAGACCAGGCGCTGCATGCTGGCATGCTTGCAGGCGGGCGCAGCACCGTCCAGCCACAGCCTGGCCGAGACAGGGGAAAGGCTCATTGCCAGGTCCAGGGCCATCGCGAGGCTGGCCTGAGCAGGTCCAGGGCCATCACCGGCTGGTCTGAGCAGGTCTGGGGCCATCCCCGAGCTGGCCTGAGCAGGTCCAGGACCATCACTGGGCTGGTCTGAGCAGGTCTGGGGCCATCACTGAGCTGATCTGAGCAGGATGCTGGGGGAGGGGGCACGGACCGGCCACCACCGTCCCATGTAGGACCCACGTGGACCCATGTGGGAGCTACCTGCTAGCAGGTCTGGGCTAGACCATCTGCCTGGGTTTATTCAGAGTCAGGGGATTTTGTCAATCGATCTGTATTTTGATTTTGTTCACTCTGTGAAATGTAACGTTCACGTTCAGGAAACTTAAGGATCTTAGTATTTAAATGTTCCCATTTTTCTGCAGCTGGAAGAATGGACACGAATTTCTCTCCGCGCTCCCCCTGCCCAGTCCTGCCCTCTCTCCCAGACCAACCCGCATGTAAACTTTATTCTTGGACAAGAGTTTTTATTCAGTTTTAGATTAAAAAAAAAAAGAAATATTGCAGCAATTTTCTCAATATTCGGAAGTAATTTTGTTTGCCCAGAACTTTTGAGGAAAGGTGGTGGCCTGCCCTAATTGTTCGTGTGTTTGACCCGTCCCATCCCGTTTGCCCCCATCCCATCCCGTAGACCCCCATGGCCTCATTGAGGTTTCTCGGCTGCCATGTGCCAGGTCCTGGGCAGGTTGAAAGCCCCTGGGAAGGAAAAGCAGCCCCTTCCCAAGCAGGTCCTGTGCCTCCATTTCCATCATTAAATATCAGTAGCTCACTGTGATTCATTTATGTCTCTCCAGCACTTTGAAACGCGTGGAGGGAAGGTGCCCGCAGGATGTGGCCACTGGTGGCATCTGCGGCCACCCAGCACAGCCCAGCTCTCATGCCGGTGTCTGTCTCTCGTGTGTTACAGCTCGAGCTAGAGTGCATTAACGCCAAAAAGCAAAAGAAGAAAAAGAATTACAAGAACTCTGGGATCATCATTGTCAAGTCCTGCAAAGTGAGTACGACACCAGGATGTTTCCTTCTGCTCCTCGGTGAGCTCAGGTCTTCCCGAGCTCCCCCCAACCCTTCTGCCTCCAGCGCCCTTGCATTTCCAAGCACAGGACCTACAGAGCATGAGTAAAAGTGTGATCTCCTCTTTGCTTGGGTTTCTCTCCACTTGGAGCACCTGATGTACCCAGTCGCTGGTGCCACCCCACGTCCGGGTGGCCACAGACCTGAGAAGAGATGTTGTTCAACATGGGCAGCATCTGCACAAAGCCCAAGCTGCGGGCACCTACCAACTGCTTGGTGTCTCCTTGGGGACAAGGGTTGGGTGTGGGTGGGAGAGGTCCTTCTTCTGAGCTGAGGTGTTGGTGAAGTCCTCCCTTTATATGGCAGCAGCACAGCGGGGAAAGCGCTGACACAGCTCTTCCCGCACCAGATCTGCAGGTGGTGTGAGATCATTTTGGCCATGGGGAGAGGATCTTCCATTCAGTTCACCATGACGGACACTTCCAGCTCTCAAGGATCCCTGTCCAGGCCTCCCACCCCAGCTTTTGACCAACACATGGCCCTGCTTGGCCCCACGTGCCTTGTGAAGTGCCAAAAAAACGCTGCCGTGGGAGACCCAGCTGGTTCTTCCCATCTGCTTTGCCGCGTGGCTGAAGGTCCCCGAAGGCCCAAACTCGCAGTGACCGCAGGCTTGGGTACTTTCCGTGTACTTTTTTTTTTTGTTCTGCAATGGTCAAGATTGCTGAAACACTTTTTTTTTCTTGTTTTTCTTTCAGATAACCAGAGATTTCTCCTTCCTGGACTACATCCTGGGAGGCTGCCAGCTGATGTTTACCGTAAGGACTTTTGATAGTAACATGTATGTAATGGTCAAAACTGGGGAGGGAGGTTCTGCGTGAGATTTGGCACCAGCTTGGGTGGCTTTTCATGGCAATGAGGAGCTGCCCTGTTTTGCTGTTAAACCATGTGGTTTTGGGGCTTTGGGGGTCATTACTGCCATGCTCAGGTGCTTCCAACAGCATGGAGGGAGCTGGCTAGACTTTGGCTGAAGGTCAGACTCCCACAAAGACCGACTTCTCTCCCCTTTGCAGGGTTTAACCACCCTCCAGTTTTTTATGGAAGCTCTCCTTATTTTGAAGCCAGCTGAGAGGCTTTGGGCTGTTAATGAAATGGTTTTCTGCATTTTTACTGGCATTTCCACATTCTTTCGAGCTGGACCGTGGCTTGTTAAGAGTAACTAAACAAGGACATTGCAACCCTGAGTGAAACCGCCACAACGCGGAAGTAGGGTTTTCAATTTCTGCAAACTTTTCTGGTGCAGTATCCGGAGAGCTGCAAGCACTCGCAGTATTTCAGTTTGTATTTTGTTGTTTCGTCTGAAAACACGATGGGTTGAGAGTAGGAGGAGGAGGAAGAGTTGCCATAGGAACAGGAGCGATTGGGAGAGCTTTTTGTGTGCCGATCTGCCGCTGTGTGCTCAGGTCTTGGTGTTGGAGAGTGAATAGAGGAGAAAATCATTAAGTTTATTGGTCGCACGGAGCTTTTGTGTGAATTAGGCTTGAATGCAGCAATCTTCCTCCTCATCTAAATATCTGCTGGTTGTTGGAGGGTTTCTCCCCTTCCCGAGACATCTTTGGTCCAAAAAGCTGGATGGGTTTGCGATGGGTGCAATGCTGCACAGAAAGACCTGAGCTGGGAGGAGTTTGCTGCCACACGCACCCCTGTGATTTGGAAAGGCCTCCGGTGTCCTCCCCACCGGGGGAGATGGTGGGGAGAGAAGGGCTGAAGCTGCAGAGAAGAGGGGCATTGTGCCCGGCCGCTTGCCTCGTGCTAGAGGCAGACCAGCTGTACCCCTCCAAAATTCGTCGCCTGAGCGCTGCTCTTGGTGACCTCGCTTGCACGAGCGGGGCACGTGTCTGTCTGACTCCACCGAGCCCCCTCCCCGTGCCTCAGTTTCCCTCTTGCTCTCTGACCGTGCCCATGGTGGCTTGGCAGGAGCCGGGCACACGGGTGTGGGTGTTACAGCAGTGAACCGCAGGTTGGTAAGGCTGTAAGGTTGCTTGATGAAGAAGCTGGGTTTTCATAGAACCGTAGCGTGATTTGGGTTGGAAGGGACCTTTGAAGATCATCAATCCAACCCCCCTGCCAAGGGCAGGGACACCTCCCACTAGATCAGGTTGCTCAAAGTCCCATCCAACCTGACCCTGAACACTTCCAATGATGGGGCATCTGCAACTTCTCTGGGCAACCTCTTCCAGTGTCCCACTACCCTCGTCGTACAACATTTCTCCCTTATCTCCAATCTAAACCTACCTTCTTCCAGTTTAAAACCATGTCCCCTTGTGCTGTCAAGCCTGTTTTACCAGCCACCCTGGCACAGGGTGGTGGCACATCCTGAGCTGTGACGTCTTCTTGCCCCAGCCAGGCCAAGGTCCCTTCTCAGCCAAATCGCAGTTCATCCTCTCCCATTACAGATGCGGAGCAAAATCC
Source organism: Fregata magnificens (assembly GCA_013389945.1). NCBI lineage: Eukaryota > Metazoa > Chordata > Aves > Suliformes > Fregatidae > Fregata > Fregata magnificens. The sequence continues at coordinate 59,283 of WAAD01023880.1, read as the reverse complement.
CTTGCGAATCCCCTGAGCTCAGTTTAGCTCGCAGAGTTATTTTGGGTTTTGCCTATTTGCTAAGCAGACAAGGCGAGCGCAGTCACGCCACCTGCTCGCCTCTTCCCAACTCTTCCTTCCCAGTCATTTCAAATCAGGTGGCTCAGCGTCTCGCCTCTTCTGACCAGATTTAGCTCGGTCTGAGATAGGCATTTCTACACATGTCTTCAAATAGAAAGCCTAATTGAGGAGGGAGAAAAATGAGTGCCTTGCTGACAAAGGCCCCTGAGAGCTCAGCATATATTGGTCCCCAGGGAAGCCCGGTGAAGAGCGGCTGCAGGGAAAGCTCTGCTCAGGGTTGTGACTCTTTGGTCAAAGACCTTGAGATCCAAATGCCCGGCAGCCCTGGCTGCTTTGGTGTCCATGCAGCTGCTCAGTTCCTGAGCTTAACGCCTGGCAGATGGGCAGCGAGAGTCCTGAGCTGGAGATGGTGGTGGCTTGCTCCAGCAGCAGAGGCTGCTTTGGGACACCTTATGTGATGCTTGCTGCTGAAAAATGCAGGTGTAATACTGAATGGCTTTGCCTAACCTGGTATTTAATCAGCTTTTTTTTTAGGGAAGGTGAAGAGCTGGATTTTGTCAAACTTTTTCAAAAGTTTGAGGTTTGGGTCTTGATGGGACTGTGTGTGGACCTCGGTGGCCAGGTCTGTAGTGGTGTCTGCTCACGGAGGATGGCTCTGTGCTCCTCTTTTGCCCCCCAGGTTGGGATCGACTTCACAGCCTCCAACGGGAACCCGCGAGACCCCTCCTCTTTGCACTATATCAACCCCATGGGGACAAACGAGTACTTGTCGGCTATCTGGGCTGTCGGCCAGATCATCCAGGACTATGACTCGTAAGCACTGTCCCCTTCTGCCTCCACCCCTGTTCTGCAGACGTCTCCCTGGCTTCCCGAGGGGCTGCTGGGACGTGTGTGCCTTGATTTCCCATCTGCAAAGCCAGGGCTAAATAATACCTTGCTTTCGAAAAGCTCCTTGGGAGAAAGTTGCCCTCTATGTTGGGATGCAGGAGGAGGAGGGGGTAAGGCCAGGGTCTCTCCTCTCCCCCCATGGCCGCTGTTGAGAGGAAGGGTGCGCTAGCAGAGGTGGAGCATCCTTTACTGGGGGCAGCTGGAGAGCAGCCGTTTGGTGCTTTCTTGGCGCAGAGGCAGATGCCCTCAGCTTGCTGGTATTTGCCGTTGGCAGCTGCACTGCCAGGCTGCCTTGTTCCCCAGCCACCCTGAGATGTGCAACACAGAAAAACATCATCTTAGACATCAATAGAGAAAACAAAACAGAAATCTATTGGTCTCACCATGCTGGCTTTTGTGACCAAAATGGATAGTTAATTTTTTTTTAAATCTCCAGGGTTACACATCTGCAAGAGATTCAGACGTTTGGGCAAAAGGATGCTCCTGATCCCTGTGGGTGACGCTGGACTCTTTTCTCTCTAGAGATCAAAAGCCAAAGCGGAACGTTACTCTGTCTCTGTTCAGCTCTCATGATTTTTAAAGGCACTGTGTGTTTTGGGAGAAGGGAAGGCTGGCACCTTTTTTAGCTGGCGCTTTCACTCTAGTTGGGTGTTGGGCAGCTGGTAGCATGGGGAGGCCGTAGCGAGAGCCATGCAAGCCTGCTTCATGTGTGTGTAAATACACCCATATGTTTTTCTTCTTCTCTTTTAGAGACAAGATGTTTCCCGCTCTGGGATTCGGTGCCCAGCTCCCACCGGACTGGAAGGTGAAGTGTTGTGGCCATTTGCACGTTTGAGATGGGTTCGTCCTGATATTGCCTGGGCAGGAGCGGAGCTGACAGGGCTTCCTGGCTGGCTCGGTCAGGGAAAAGCTGTTGGGCAGAGGGGGAATGGGCAGACGTGGGATTTCAGCTGGTGGAGAGTGAGATGTGGCAGTGTGGGTGGGTGGCGAGGTGGGATGGGGCACAGGCAGCCCGTTCCTCCCTTCTAAGCTGGCATGAAATCAGCAGCTCCCTGGCATTAACGGGCAGAGCCAGGCGTTGATTCATTTTCCTGGCAGGAGGCAGGAACAATTCTGGGCAAGGGAAAGGGCCCCTGGATGAGTGTGTCGGATGGCGGCAAAGTCTGGAAGGGGCCTAGGAGCTGGGTAGCCTCGATGTGATGTTACACAGGCAGAGCCTGCAAAGACTGGAGCAGAGGGGCTTTCCCAAAAGCCACTTTGATCTTTTGTTGGGATTAGGCGCTGAAGGGGTTAAGGGCACCCTGGTCCTGCAAGGGCGTGAGCTGGAGCATCCTGCTCATCAGGAGGGATGCCGTGGGCAGGGATTGGGGCTGCTCCTGCAGCCCGCGCTGGCTGGTGGGGAGCATCTGCTCATGGCTGAGATGTGCCGGGACATCACCGCCTTTCGTTACTGGCTGGGTCTTTTGGCTGCTCTTTGTTCACATCCTTAGTGTGCATCTTCTTTCTGCTCGCTGGTTTTGAGAAGTCCCCAGCTTTGGGCTGGGGTTGAACCTCAGCGAGCCTTTTTGTGTTCTTTGGGAGGCGAGCTTGCTCTGGGCTGAGCGCAGCAGGACACGTAAGTCGTGAGTGGCCGTGAATCGGGCCGGGAAGCTCATCACTGCCAGCCCTCGAGACTGGGGATCTCCTGCCCGCTCCGGCTTTGTGCTTTTCTCTGCTCTCCCGGCAGCCAAAATTCATGTGACTCAAATGGGAGCTCTTGCTCTTTGCCAGCCACAGGAGGAGATCCCTCCATGTGCACTTTGGAGCTGATTCATCCTCCTTGGCCAGCAAATGTCTCTGGTCTGTCGCTTCACCACTTTTGGTGGGAAAATCTTGGTAGGCAGCTTCCAAGGACTAACAGCCAGCTGCCGTCAGGGATTTATTACTTGGGGAGAGGAATGGGAATGGAAAACGCAATGGGAATGAAAAGGGTATGGTGGCTCAGGCTGCTGGGGGAATGGGTGAACCGCCACGGCGAGCATCCTGCTCTACTGCCGATGTGTGTGGGTCAGTGCCTGTGGAAAACGCATCGCTGGGCTGGAAACGGCCCTTCCTGCAAGGTTGGAGACGGGTACCGGGTCAAGGATGCTGGCTGGGGGCTGGGGGGCAGAGGGATGCTACTCCTCTGCCCCTCAACCCCCCCCCCGGCATCCGCCTCCTGCAGCCTGCCGCAGAAATATTTCCCGCTGCTCCCGTGAGCCTGGGGATGCTTTGTAAGCGCTACTGGAAAAAACACCTCGTTTTCCTCCAGAATGATGTCTAAGCCCGTGTAAACCCTGGCGAAGAGCAGCTGTCCCTTCCCAGGTGCTTGGCCCGTGCCTAAAGGTCACCAGCCCTAACGCCTGGAGTGACCCATCGGTTGTCTCACATTAGGAGTGAGGGCATCCCCCGTGCGTCGCCCCGCACTCCAGCCTGGGGCTTCATCCCTCCCCGGCTCGCCTGGCCCACGGGGTCTGTGCATCACCGGCTCAGCTCACTCGTTAAAGGTTTTTTGAGGATCAAGGCTCATTGGGTAATTTCAAAGCCGAAGCAGCGGTTCTTTGTTGAAACCCGTGCCCTGTGTTAGAGCGGGCAGGCGGCGGGGAGTGGCGTGGCGGGTGATACTCCCCGGAGGACACGATGAAGGGCGGCTGTTGTACCCACAGACTGGAGTGAAAATGGGGAAGATTGTTAAGAGATAAGAGTCGTATAAATGGTGCTTTGTGCTCCCGTTGCCATGGCTCCCCCAACGCTTCCCAGGCGCCCGTCGGAGCGAGATGTTTTGCACACAAAAGTCTCGTTGGAAATGTCAAAGAACATCTTGCCGTGTAACAGCTCTGTACAGAGCCTCGAGCGGTTTCCCAGTAGGGAACAGGAGAGGGAAGCAGATGGGTTGCAGTTTCTGGGGCATGAGCAAAGGCAAGGCGGCAGCGGAGAGGGTGATGCTTAACATCGGAGCCCCACCAGTCACCCTGGGTTTGGGAGATAGAATCGTAGAATCATAGAATGGTTTGGGTTGGAAGGGACCTTTAAAGGTCATCTAGTCCAACCCCCCTGCAATGAGCAGGGACATCTTCAACTAGATCAGGCTGCTCAGAGCCCCGTCCCACCTGATCTGGAATGTTTCCAGGGATGGGGCATCTACCACCTCTCTGGGCAACCTGTGCCAGTGTCTCATCACCCTCACCATAAAAAAATTCTTCCTTATATCTAGTCTGATGGGGTCGGCCAAAGGTCTTTGTGCCCGCAGAGCTCAGCTTCTCCAGCTACAGCTGGCGGCTTTGCCGACATGCCAAGGCTTTCCCTCCATTTGCCTTTTTTTTCATATATAGGGAAACTGAGTGACGGCAGGGGTGGGATCGCTGGGGGAAGTGGCAGAGAACCCCCTGCGGGGTTGGTTCTTGGCCACGGGCTCCAGCCGTGCGTCTGCAAGGCGCATCCGTAATTCCTGATGGGAAAAGATGGAGCTGCGGCCGTCCCCATCCAGGACTGGAAGAGGACACAGGCTGCAGATAAACGTCTTACCCTTTGGGGTGGTTTGAAAGAGTTCCTCCCTGTAGGTTACTGGTGAATGCAACACCATATACATTTAATTGGACTCCACAGAAACTGTTTTTCAGAGTATGAGCTGAATAGGGAATGAGATCTTTTTTCTGTTGTTGTTATTTTGAAGCCCTCCTGTTGAATTTTCTAGCAGAGAGATATATATAACCTGTAAAAACTCCAGAGGAGGTTTTGAAACACTTCTGCCATGCAGGGGGTCCGCTCTGTAGACGGTGAGGAACACAGCTCCAAACCATTTAGTTGCTGCTTAAAAGAGAGAGAAACCCTTCTTTTGCAGTGCAAAACATGGAAATATTTTTGCTTGCCTCGTCTATAAATACTCGTATGGCAGAATTTTGAACATCTTCTAAAAAAAAAAGAAAACCAGTGAGCCCTTTACAACTGAAAATGAAGAAATTTGCATTTGGATACATTGCCCAAACTTGAGGCTTCTACAAGAAAGGGCGTATGCAAAACACAGTCATGCGTTTCAGACTTTGTCTCGAACCCTGGGGTTACTGGTGGCTGGGAGCGTTACTGGTTGTGCTCAACAGGCACGGAGAGACCCAAGCACGCTGTTGACGTTCGCTGCTCCGACAGCTCGTCAGCTTTGCAGCACGGGGAGGACTTTTGGTTGACCTACTTTTGTTTGGTTGCTATATCCCACCCCACAGCCTCTTGCAAAAATAATTTCTGCTGCTTTCAACACAATGCCCAGTATAATTGGAAAGTCTGAATCAGATGCGTGTTGCTTTTGCAGTCTCAGGAGGACTTCTGCTTCACACAGCGCTTTAGAGGACAGTCGTTTTGCCAGCATTATGAATACGCATGTCCCGAAGCGATCCCCTGCCTGAGAAGCTCAGCAAACCACCACCCTTCTGAGAGGGAGAAAATATCCTTGTTTTGTAACTCTGGCACGAACGGAGTGGGAGCTTTTTGTTTCAGAGCCCTTGAGATGGTGGCCTGAAAGCCCAAATCACCCCCTTCAACCTTCAGAGGTGCTGGAAGCGGCAGGCACGTGTCCTTGGTGCTCCTGAGAGTCTGTTTGCTTCTTAGGGTGCCTAAATCGCAGGTAGCAGAGTGAGGAATTCCTAAGCCCCCAGATCTGATGGTTGTTTCCCAAGCAAGCTGTTGACCCACGCCAACACTGGCAAGGTTCATACTGGAGGCCAGGAGTCCTGACCCTCTCTTGCACCCGGGCCGTTGAGCTGCCCTGCCTTTGCTGGCAGAGATAGGTTCAAAGCAATGGTTGGCCAACGTTTTGTGGTTTCTCTCTGCAGGGTCTTCCTGTGGAAGTAGATGAGGAAAGTTTTGTGATTCGCAGCCAGCACTGCTGTTTGGTTTCTTTGGCTGGGCAAGTGCAACAAGCCAGGGACAGGGGTGTGCAGGGCTATCTGCTGTTGCCAGTGTCCTACAGGACCTCCTCGTGAGAGCATCTCCCTCAGCTTGGGAGGAGGTGGTGGAAAACCTGAAGGATCTTGCACCTGCCTTGGAGGAGGGATGGTTTCATGGTCAATGAAAACCCACCCAGACTGTGCTGGGACTTGCTGTCTACCACTCCCAAGCATTCATGTCACCTCTCCTGTGCTGCCTTTCACCCTCATGATGACCCAGATGAAGCTAATCATCTGCTGGCTTTGTCATGGTAGCTGACATGCCAGATCAGGTCTTCAACCCAGCTGACTCTGTGCCTGCCTCCCTCCTCCTGCACTGTGCCACTTGCAGAGAGACGGGGAACCGGGATGCTGCCAGAACTGGGGCTCCCTGTGATGTTAATTGAGTTTTCTCCCTTTATAACCTGCATTAGGATGAAGTAATTTCTCCTAGTGACCGGTGAGACGGCCCAGCTGGCTGGGAGCATCCCTTCTGCACGCTTTCCCTCTGGGCAGCCAGTGGGAAGCCATGTGGACAAACCTGCTTTGATAGCTGTAGGAGAATGCGTGACGTGATAACTTCAGGTGGCTCCATGATGGGGGATGAAAGGCCAGAGGAACAGGCCATCCTCAAATGCTGCTCAACCCTGACCACGTTTGAATTTGCTGCTCCTTGCTGTTTGGGTAGCAGAGGGCCGGGACCCAGCAGGATGGACCATAACGCCTGCGACCACCGGGTCCTGCCCCAGGGGAGCATAAGACCCAAACCAGCCTTGCAGCATCAGCTAAACTGATAGTGGACATCCAGCCCTGCCCTGGCCTTCCATGTTAATTTGGGTCTTTTCTTCTCCCCAGGTGTCCCACGAGTTTGCCATTAACTTCAATCCCACGAACCCGTTCTGTTCAGGTAAGCATCTACCAGGTCTTTAAGACTCCTCGGATGCCTTCAGTGTATTCTGTCCTTTCCTCTGCGTTTCTCCAATAACTCATCTCGGGAATTTTTCAAGGTCTGCTCAGAGGCAGGCATTAACAGTGAAGCAGAGCAAGTGCTAAGGGTGCACTCAGGGGAAAGCAGAGAAAATTTGGGGGTGCGTAGGAAGGCCCAGGGTGGAGTGCAACTGGATTCAGGCAGCATAAAATCCGCCTTTGTGCTGACGTCTGGTGTGTCCTACCAGCCGTCTGCTCCTCCAGCAAGCCTGCAAGAAACACCAGGGCTGTTTAGCAGATGGGGAATTCAGACTTAATGCTTCATTTAGCAGCTGAGAGCTGATCACAGTCATGGCTGAAGAACTGCTCAAATCCTAAGTGGTAAGGGCTACCCTGGGCTGCAAACGTCATCTGGTTTGACCTCTGCTTTACCCCAGCAAAACAGGGGCTCGGGCAGCCTCCACACCTCACTCGCTGGTTCATGAAAGCTTGCGGTGAATATCTGCTTTTCTGCTGCCTTTGCTTCGTTCAGTCCCTCTCCGGTAGCTGAAAAGCATTCATTGGACCTGATTTATTGCAGGCGTTACAGGGTGCAGAAGCCCCCGTCCTGCAACTCTTACCAGTGACAATTCCTTCCCAAAGAACGGATTATCAGCTGATTAATTGTGGAATTGGTCATATTTGAATTACACACCCATGCATCCTTTCGGGAGAGCAGCCATTTACCCTGTTCTGGTGTGGCAGAAGCAGAAGGGTCTCCGATGACCTGCGGGTCCCAAACACAGTTTGGGAGCTCTGAGGGTGCTTCTGGGCTTGTTTTGCTTCTCTCCGCTACCTCTGCTCCGTGTCTGTCTGGTTTTTGGTTATGCTCGGAGGCCAGGAGTTGCTTTTCTTTTTGCTCCTCCTCTTCGGCTGATTCTGAGATTTCTGCAGAAACCCAAGGAAAGCTTTCTTTGACTGCGGGGACTCCGAGGGCTCTCTTACCCCAGAAGATCTGAGCATCCACTACAAAATGACTAAAAGCAAAGCCCTGGTTTTCGAAAATTTGAGGTGGATGAAACTTGTGGAGCTGGATGAGTTTGGGGGGAAAAAAAAAGTCTAACTTCAACTCCCATGGCAGCGTTAGCTAATGATGCTTCATTGGACTTGTGGCACATTGTAACGCCTGGCTTCTCTGCTTTCCCTGAAGGTGTGGAGGGCATTGTCCAAGCGTACTCGGCCTGCCTGCCCCACATCCGCTTCTACGGACCCACCAACTTCTCCCCAATCGTCAACCACGTGGCCCGCTTTGCGGCTCAGGCCACTCAACAGGAGGCTGCATCCGTAAGTCCGTAAGATCCCATGATGTGATGGCAATCCCGATGGCTTTGGGCAGGGGAAGGCAAAGCCTAAGCTTGATTGCTTGTCTTTCCCTTCGCTGCGGGCAGGGAGGCAGGGTCTTCCCACCAGGACCATCCCTGGGGTCCCTACAGCTGTGGGCTCTCAGTTGGCTGTCGTGACTTCAGACGGAGAATGTAGAGTCATTGCAGGTGCTTCTTAGGAAGAAAAAAATAACTCAGAAACTTGACAACAGTCAACAAAATTTCAGCTGCAGCTGAATTTCTGGAAAATCAGAAATTATTGGGGAGAGAACTGAGACAAGGGTGGGAGATGCCATGAGGTGGGCATCCCTTGGATTTATACAGATGTCTTGAGCACCGTCTTAAATGTTGGTCCCTTTATCTCAAAGAGGATCAAACAGCCCTGGGAATGGTAGCGAGAGAGTTGGCCAAGACACTCAGCGGCGTGGAGCAGCTCCTGTATGGGAAGCAATAAGGCTGGCCCGGGAAGTCAACTGGGAATATCAGAGATTCATAAAATCATGAATGGTGAAAAAGTGATTGATTTCTCCCCAATTCTTACGGGGAAGGCCTGCAAGGCCCCCTAGGAATGGCTGGGCGACGGGTATCCAACAGGCCAGTGCGCAGTGGAGTCAGGGAGCTGAGACCGCCCTGGGATGGTGCCCAGGCTGAGGACTGTGAAGGTCTGGAGAGGGAAAGGGTGTGCTCATGGCAGACCCAGCTATCAAAGGCCATTCACCACTGCGCCAGGCGAGCTCGGGCTCAGGAGTCCCTGATGTGTGCCAGCCAACAGCTGGCAGGAGACAGGAAAGGATAGCTTTGTTCTCTCCTCATTTTTTTCCTAAAACATCCTCTGCTGAGCTCTAAGGGGCTTTGCTCTGAGGAGGCAACCTCTGTCCTTATAGATAATGGGGAACAATAGTCCTGAGGAGCATGCTCCCTGCTTTCAAAACAGCCTCCTGCTCCTGCGGGCTGCAGGACTGTCCTGGGGCAGGACGGACCTGTCGGTCCTGGGGTCCCTGGGGGGCCCCCATCACTAGGACGGTGATGCTGCTGCTGTAGCGTGGGTGGGAAACGCAAGCAACAGGGAAGAGGTTAAGCGTGACTTCAAACCTTTGGCTTATTTCCCTTCGACACACAACAAACAGCTGGAGGAAGCATCTCCGTCTCCTCCATGAAGATGTCCCGGGGAGATCTGGGGGTGCATATCCAGCCTTGCAAACAGCAGAAGGAGAGAGCAAGCCCGTGCCGTGGCATAAAGCATGATGTTTCTGATGTGGCTGATGGCCAAATCTGAACCTTTTGCCAGGAGAAGACCTTTCTGCTATTCTCCTTAGAATACCTTTTTATATTTGAGGGGGAATTGCAGAAAACCACAGGATGGCTCAGTTTGATCATTGCTTTTCACGCCACTTGGACAAGCAGCGGGCTCAGAGCCAGGCTTCGGGTTCCCATGCAGCCGCTCCAGCCACTCGGCAGTCCTGGAAGTCCCTGTTAATTAGTCCCTCAGACCGTTCACATCCATATGTCAGAAAGCTGCTCCTTAGTGCAGGGGCCCCGTACAACCATGCTCAGCTGCACCAGGCCACGAGGGAGCTGGTGCCAGCGTGGTTTTGGAGGGCGAGGCTGGTGGTTGAAGGGATGCCGGGATGCCCACGTGTGCCAGGAGCTGCAGCCGTGGGTCCAGCCTTGCTGGTGGTGACCAGAGTGTCCTCTTAGGGGTGCAAAGAGCATCTGAAGACTGCAAGATGGAGCTCACTTGGGTCCCTGTGGCAGCAGGCTGCCCGTGGAGGACGGCAGGTCTGGCCCCTGTTTTTTGCTGGCCAAAAGCAGCTCAGCTTGGGCATCAGCACATGCGTGGCAGGAGCTGCCTTGGGGTAAAAGCTTCCCTGATTCCTGAGCTGGATCACACTGGAAACCTCCTCCCCAAGGGGACCTTTTCCAGCCTTGCCTTGAGTGCTGTTGCTCTTCCCAGCTCCGGGCACAAGGAAATACTGAATTTGGTTTAATTCAGCACAAATCCAGGTCGCTCCTCATTTCTTCGTTTTCTCTCTCGGCGTCAGTGGGGGAGGGAGAAGCCCACAGGCTCCGCACCGAGCAGAGGCGCTAATCGTATGCAAATTGCACCCCTCCGTTGGCACTAATAGTTTAATCAAGGAGATTTTAAATAATGGGCACTAATAGCGCCGTCAGAGGCAAGCCTGGGTTGGCTCGGTCTTTTTTTTTTTGGAAGCATAAAGCATTATTGATGAGGGATCTTGCTCCCCCGGGGTCGTCGTCTTTTCCATCCCATCTTCAACACGTGCAGCAAAGCCACCCCTGATGCTGCCAGCTTCGGCAGCCACCTGGACCCACCCTCCTCTTCCTCCCGCTCTCGTTTGCTCCCAACATTTCAAATAAAACCAAAAAAACCTTGTAGTTTTTCCATGGCAACGCGGATTACAAACACTGGAGCCGTCGGCTCTTAAGGGACGGAAGAACTAAAACGTGTCGGGGTCGGGGGGAGAGACAGAGGGATTACACAGGATTTGACTCTCGGGAAGGATTAATAAGCTTTGGGGAATTAAAACACACCTTTCCAGCAGGGTCCCTGCATCCAAACCTCCCCTTTTCTTACTGCACGCTGTTTAATGCTGCCTAATCCCTTCAAGTCCTGCTCACGCGCATGAGCCTAATTGCTGATACCGTTAGCAAACGATCAGGAATCATCCCCAAAGCCCTTGCTGGATTCAGAGATCAGCCATTTTAACGACAAAAAGAGGAGAAAGGGGGAAAGTGCTGCTGGGTTGGTGTGCCGATGGAGACCCCAGCCTGGGGGGATCCGGCCGTGGGGCCAGCCTGGTCCCTACCGCAGCGGCTCCGGTTGCGGCTCGGCAGAGGTGACACCCCGGCTGGGTACGGCAGCTGGAGCCCGGAGGTGCCGCCATTTACTGACACCACCAAAATGGTCATCGCTCCTTGGGGAATCCTCCACCGATGCTCTCATGCGGTGCCTGCAGCTCCCTTGCTAGTAATGACGCTCCCTGTGAGCTCTCCCCGCTGCAGCCCCCCGGGCTTTCAGGCTGACCCCCAGCATCAGCTCTTATTCCACTTGGCCTCTGAAATATGTCATGATGATAAACATTTGATGAGCTCTGCTCCCCCGTCTCTTCCTGCATACTTGCCAGCATTTTTTCTTTGATCCCGTTATGGATTTCACAGAAAAAAGGGAACAACGGGTAACAGTTCTTTCCGGGTTTCCACTTTTTGACCACGCACCGAGGCCGGGGGAGCAAGGGACGAATCGGCTTAAAGTTGTTCCCATTATCAGCTGCTCTCCACAAGGTTTTACTCTTCCCCCATACCGGTTCCCAGACAGTGTCAGGCCCCAGTCACTTGTCCTGCTTCCAGTGATGCCCAGTGCATGCAGGTCTTCCCCTGGAGTTTACCCTCCAGACTCGGATGTTGGGGTCCTGCTCTTCAGACCTACATCTCCCCATGATTTGCTCTGCAAAGTTTGGATTTAGGGAAAAACTAAACCCTGAGCAGTGCTCTGCAGGCAGGGCTAATGCATCAAAAGGGGTCGGGAAGGGGCTGCCTGCCTGCCCCGGCTTTGGAAAACCTCACCCATGTCCTCGGGTTGTGTTTAAGCTCGACCCAGCCTCATTTGTACTTGGAGTTTAGCACTGGAGAGTGTCAAGGGAAGACGATGCTCAGGGAAGGTTTCAGGAGATGTGGGCTGGAGGACGACCAAGAAAATGGGCTTGGGGCTGCATTCCCTCTCTTGCTTTTCCAGAATGGCTGTGCTAGCGGTTTTCAGAGGAAATGGAAAGAATGAGGAGAGGAACAAAGGGCTTTAATGTGCTTAAGTGCTTGTTTTCGTCATTTCTCCAGCACACGCAAGCTGTGTAATGTGCCAAAATTGAACCATTACTTTCCTCTGAGGCAGAGGAGATGGGCTTTTCGGGGGTCTGCATGCCCCAGATTTGCTGAGCTGGGTCCAGCAGGACCATCTGTCCATCCGTTTGTCCTCCCCCAGCTCCGTGGACCAGCCCTGTCACCCTCCTTTCCCCGCAGGAAGGGGAGCGGGTGCCAATGCCACTGCTCTGGCATCCCCCCAGCTTTCCAGTACCCTCTGCATCCCCCCTCGGTGCCTCCGAGACCCACGGCTTTGTACGGGAGACGGACAAGCCCTGAGCATGGGATGGGCCCCCCAGACCCGCAGCCTGGCACTGGGATGCAGGAGATGCTCCCCATTGGCACAGAGACGTGTTGATGGGGACCACCCCAAAACATGCCCCGCTGTGTGCGGGTAGGGGGAGATTTCATCTCCCAGCTGGGTTCGTGTCTCAGCCCCAAACTCCTCCTGGCCATGACACAGAAGGTCTGCACAGGTTGGGGTTTTTTTCCCATCATCAAGTACAGTAAATCAGTAAATCAGCAAAAACCAGGGGGAATGGGAGCACCTGAAATTTCTGGGTGCTGCTAAAGGGCGGTGATGCCAGCTGTCCCAGGAAGCGGTGAACCTCGTGCTCCCAAATCCCCGGGGGACCTGCCTCCCCCAACGTACGGAGCATCCTGGCTGCTCGCACCCCACAGGCTCTGGCTGCGGTGTGAAGGTGCCCCAGCATCCCACTGGGTCTGACCCTCCTCCCTCCCCTGTGCAGCAATACTTTATCCTCCTCATCATCACGGACGGGGTGATCAGCGACATGGACGAGACGAGACACGCCGTGGTGCAGGCGTCCAAGCTGCCCATGTCCATCATCATCGTGGGGGTGGGCAACGCCGACTTCGCCGCCATGGAGTTCCTGGATGGGGACAGCCGGGTGCTGCGCTCCTACACCGGCGAGGAGGCCGTGCGCGACATCGTCCAGTTCGTGCCCTTCCGGGATTTCCGCAACGTGAGTGTGGGCAGCGGGGACGGGATCACAGGCAGAAATGGGGTCTCAAGCCTGGATGTGGAGCAGCCCTGCTAGAGGCAGCTAGAGGCAAGAGGTGGAAGGCTGGCACCCACCTGCCTTACCTTGACCCTAAGTGCCACATCCCTCGGCGATGCTGGCATGGGCCACGTAAATTGGTGCTGCAGGCAGGGGCAGGCAGGGGAAGCGGTGCTCTGCACCTCCGTAGCGTGCTCCATCTGAGCATCCCCCTGCCTCCGCTACCCCTCATCAAAAACAGTTAATTATAGCAGGGTTGTACCAGCGAGCTGGGCTGGGCTTGCATCCCTTGCCATGGTCCCACGCTGGTGTCTCCCACTCGGGCCTCATCCGGCACCCACGCTGTGCCATGTGCTGAGGTCTTAGTGCTGAATTGCCCCAGCCCTGAGCCCCCCTGGTCCCCTCCCAGTGCCTGTAGAAAGGGGTAATGCTGGCACTGGCCCTGCACGTGTCCCCTCTGCGGGATGGCTTCTTGCTGCCCACTGCCCGACCCGCTGTTGTGTGTTGGAAAAAAGTTGAAGAAGAAAAAAAAAAAAAAAAAAAGAAAAAAAAAGACAAAACGAGATGCATTTCTCTGCCCATCTCCTTCGGCCAGGAGTCAGCCCGGAGTCGGATGCTGTTGCTGGCACAGGATTGCCAGAGGATGCAGAAAATCAGCCTCTGCTTATCTTCCCTCTTTTTGCAACTAATCAGTGTATTTCCATTTCACCTGCTGTTACTCAATGCCTGGTTTTTCTAACCTACCGAGGATGTTTTATTCCTCCCTATCAGTGAATTATCTCCTGGAGGGAAAGTGTAGTATAGAATATAATCCCAGGTGTATAAAATGCTGGCTGCCAGTAGACTCTAGGGGGTATTAAATGAAATGCCACAGTCTGGAGTTGGGGACAGCCCAGCCACGCTTGCTCGGTCGGTCCCCTACGGCCATTCTTATGCCGGTGTTTGTTTCTTTTCGCCTGCAGGCCCCCAAGGAGACCCTGGCCAAAGCTGTGCTGGCAGAGCTGCCCCAGCAAGTCGTGCAGTACTTCAAGCACCAAAACCTGCCGCCCATCAACTCGGAGCCTGCGTAGAGCTGTGCCAGGCTGCGCCCTCTGCATGTTGCTGAAGCCTGTTGGTCCTACCGAAAGTGCATGTTCCACATGCTTTTAAGAGAAGAATACCCTCCCCGAAACACTTTGTACTTCTTAATTTAATTGCTAAGTTCTTAAAACTCATCCCAGAGAAGCGTCTGGATTCATTTTGTACAGTCCCGGCCCGAGGTAACACTAAGCAGCCAGGCCATGCCCTGGTCCTGCTCTGTTGAGTCACTTTTCAGTATTGAATGTACTTTGTATAATTTCAGTGGAACAGGATACAATTTTTACAATCAAAACTTGCTTTTTCCAAGCAATGAAATGCTTAATATATTATTATCATTCAATGAACTGGTCATTGTATAGTTCGTGTATCTGTGTCGTACCTGTACCTCCGTCACGCTCTATGTTCATTTTTATACTGTGTACATGTTATATTTGTTATACTCAGGTTAATAAAGAAACTTGGACATTTAAACCAAGAGGTCTCCTAGATGGGAAGGTCTGGGAGCGTGGTCAGCGGTGCTGGGTGTTTGACTCACCCTGACACGGGCTGTCCTGGTCCCCCAGCCGCTCACCCTGCACTCAGCGTTTCTGCTCGCTGTGCCCTGGGATCAGCCCCAGGCCGTCAACGGCAGCGTGCCAGGGGGTGATTTACTGAAGGTGGAGGTGGATATGGATGCCCCGGGGAGGGTGGCATCCCCTCACCCCCCCCCCCCGGGTCAGCTCTCAGTCCCTGCCTGAGCCGAGGGCAGGGGGCTGGTGTGCCTGCACGCACGTGCGTGCTTGGGAAAACACCAGCGAACCCACAACAAACTGGCAAAGGGATTTTCATAGTTCACTGCTGCTTCATCTCTAGACATTTTTCCAAGACTGAGTAACAAAAGCTCCCTGCTGCCTGGGAGGAGATGGGCTGGGTAATGAAATCCTGCTCTCCAGCAGCTCCTTTGAGCTGCTCATC
Source organism: Fregata magnificens (assembly GCA_013389945.1). NCBI lineage: Eukaryota > Metazoa > Chordata > Aves > Suliformes > Fregatidae > Fregata > Fregata magnificens. Next base: position 44,181 of record WAAD01023880.1, on the reverse strand, counting down.
AGCAACGTGCTGTCTTCAGCACTAATTGCTGCTTTCTTCTGTTGTTAACTAGATTAACGCCTTTTGAAGGTGGCAGGTAGGAAGTTGAATATACTGCAGGGATCACCGGCCTTACTCCAAACTCAAGTAGACTTGACCTCCCTTCTCCCCATTAGCGAAAGCGCTTGTGGTGGGAGGCTGGTGTCTCTATGTAAAGCCAATTTGCACACACGTGTGCTACTGGCTGTGCTCATTGCCACCGCTAGCGAATGCATGGTTGTCACTGCTGCCATCGAGTCACCAGCACCCAGGCTGCCCCATGTGGTCCCATAGCTCGGCCAAAGCATGGAGCCAAAGCTGACGGTGAGGCCCCGAGTCAGCTCCGAGCATGGCGCTGGGTGAGGCCCCATCCCTTGGGAGAGGGGGGGGATGACTGCTCTGTGAAACGTTTGCCTTGCAAAGCCCCCTGGAATGGAAAAAAACCAACCAACAACACGCTTTTCCAAATGGAGAAGCAGCTTTTGAAGGGTGGCTCGTTTAAAAATAATGCTGTATACAGCTCAGCTTCCAGATCAAAGTCTGCGGCTCTGGAAAAATTTTTTTTTTTTTCTCTCCATAAAAGAACCTCACATGCAGCTGCACTAGCTAGTAAACTCTTCTGCTAGTAGAGTGTTTGTGGGGGTTTGTCATTTTTTTTAACACCTCTCTCAAGCTCTAACAACTAGCACAGACAACAAGCAGTTTATGAAGCTGTCCCTGGGGAGGGGATGAAGCATACACTATGCAGTCATGGCAAAGAGAGAACAATCTTTAAAAAAAAAAAACAAACCAAACAAACCAAAAAAGACCACCACCACCACCACCACCAACAAAAAATCTAAATCCACCACTGAATGACAGAGTTGCTGGAGCCACCCGTTCTTCTCCTGCATGTCAGCCCCGCGGCAAGGTTACTGCCACAGCTGCCATTTCCAGGTGGTCTGATTTATCTTCCATCCCTTGCACTCTTCATGTCCCAGCACGTCTCTCAGTGTTTTAACATCAAATGTCTTTTGACTCTAAGAAGGTAAATGGGACCAACGGATGGAGTGACAAGCTGGGACAGCTCTGCGGTTTGTTTACAGGGGCCAGGCCACGAGAACAGCAGAGGTGACTCAGCCTCAAAGGGTTGTGTGAGCTAAAGGTGTTCCCCATGTGCCCTATTCCTGCTTTTCTGGCAACAAGAGGAAAGGAGGGGGCTCTCACGCCTACTTTTACCGAATTACATCTCCTCCTGGCCATGCAGGGTCCAATATAACCACTAGCACCCCCTCCTGGTCTCACCTGCAGCCCCCGTGGACCACCACGTCTGCCCACAACTGGCTGCCAAATCCCACTACACATTTCTGTCTAAATCAGCCATTTTGACTCCAGTTGTGCAAAATATCACTCAGGAAAATGGCCCCAGCGTGCTCACAGCCAGGCCAGGCCGTTCTGACTCTATAGAGAGATTACTGATCTAGCTTAATGCCAGGGAAGGACACCTACACCTCTCACTCCAACTGCTCATGGCTCTGACAAATGTAACTTTCAAGAAAAACAGGCATTTTTTTGTGCACCACTTCCATTTCACTCCATAGCTAAGTACGATGAAAGTCATCAAAAGCAAAGCATTAGGGAGGCAGCAAGAGATCTAACTATTTTCCACCTGAAAGCACCATAATTAGGGTAGCCAAAGAAGAGGCAGGAGCAACTCTGGAGCAAATACAAGAGGTGCTAGGCAGCTCAGAAGAACAGAGGAGGAATTACAGTGTTTATAAGGATCTGATTGTGGAACAGGGTTGTGCAAACAGAAAGGGTATTTGGCTAAGGACAGCTGCAGTGTGAGCATAAGTCTCCTTGTTTCCTTTGGGAAAGTTCATCACTCAAGCTAAGGCATGAATCCTACTAAAGGTTTCACTGCTTTTATCCCAGCTGCTCTCGTCCAAGTTGCTTAGCGTCAGGTTCAGATAACTGCCCTTTGGTATGCCCATTATCAGCTCTTTTCTCAGAAGCACATACGGTTCCGAGCGTAGTACATAGAGCAGGACTGCTGCGAGGGAGACTGTCGCAAAGACGTTTCCACCTCTGAGTGGTCGAGCTGAGCTGTTCCAACCCACTGACCTCCCATTAGCACTGTCTGCACACAAATGAAAAGGATGGGCCCTCAGCTTTCACAGCCTGCTTCTTGCTCGTGCCTGGCTCCCTGGTCCACATCACCCATAAACACACCCATGTAAGGTTTCTTAAATCCAATACAACTTCAAAAACCACTGCAAAGGACAGTGGAGTTCTCCAGCTTCTGCACAAAGACATTTGGCTGAACCAGGGTATCCCACCCACTCTGGATTCACGCTCTTCAGGACACTGCTGCAGAAAAGCTGAATGACCTGTCAAAAGCACAGGTGCAGGAGCAATGGCCTTTGAGCAGAACAGCCAACTGCAGCTCCTCTGAACTCACTCAGAACAAGAGTTTTCCATCACTACCTCTGCATTTGTAGGAGGCTGGCTTGCACTTCTGGATGGCGGTTTGAGGAAGGGGCTGGCTTGGTAGAGCAGAAATTGCTTAATGGAATGGGAACAATTATGAATGGCACAAGCCGAGATAAAAAAAATGCATTCAGAATGTCTTTAATCATGTAACACTAAAACTTCTTTACAGTGTCATGGCAATCTACACTTCACCATCTGCTTGATTTTTGTTCTGCCCCCATTTCTCAAATACAGAATAAAAATGACATTTTAAAACAGAACACATGGCTGTTTCTACAAGACTTCACTGCTTCAAGTGAGTATTTTTTGCCTGTTAGTCTTGTATAAACTTCTTAGATCACCAAAATTCTTTCTTTCCCTAAGAATTTTAAAAGATAAAGCTCTCTCCTCCCTACCCTCAGATCTTCATTACATTACTAGGTGTGCCTTCTGGTTTAGGATGGCAGCCTTTCTTCCAGGCTCAGTACGCACCCCAGAAATGGGAAGTTGTGTGTGGGGGGGAACCCCCAAACAAACCATATAATGAGTTATTTTAGGAGTATCTGAGTGTATTAAAGTTGAGAGGTTAGCTAGAAAGATTATATTTGGGGCAGAAGGATGCATCAAGCATCCATCAGGGCTTTGGAAGATACTCTGCACTACATTACACACAGAGGGATTTCGTTATGGACCATCAAAGAAACTGTTGCTACGAAAGACAGAAGAGACGATCTTTCCAGTGGAATTAATGGTGCCTTCGCTATCCGAGCTGGACTCCGAATCACTGCTTCCCGAGTAGGCACCCAGGCCAGGCAGGATCCCAATGCACACAGCTGCTGAGGGACAGTGGACCGTGGAGCCTCCCACTGAGCTGCTCCCCAAGGGAACACAGGATGGTTTTTCTGAAAGAAAGGTACCTCAGTCAAAAACGAGAGCCCAGGAACGGGCTTTTAATCAGCCCAGGAACTGCTGCGTGTCATTCACCTGCTATTGCCACATCAGCGGTGGATGATTGCAGGATTTAATTAAAGCATAAGGCAGCTTTATGCTGCAATAAAGCTATTCTGACAGGAAGGACTTGCCACCTCAGGGGATTTTTTTCTTTCTTCTCATCACTAGTTTAAGCCCAGCTCTACGCTGGCATTACAGATTTTTATTCTAAAGTTGTCAGTTTGATGCTTGTCAAATACCAAACCCACTAAATAAGCATAAATAGCTCTGCTTTGTGTAATTGAATATTTTTTGGTGATATAACAGCAAGTTGGGAAAAAGTTTTATTCCATCACTCTGCTAGTAACGTCTCCCATCTTCCACGGCTAATTAATTCTAGTGTTCTGAAAGTTTACTGAACAGGAGATTCAGGAAGCGCCCTGGGTTGTCATTACACAATTGGAGCTCAGCCTGTTTGTGTCAGAGTATCTTGACAGCAAGCCAGTTGCAGCCCTGACAGTTAAGACTGAAATGCAACTTAATTTTTCTTCTAGTTCCCCATAATTTTCTGAAACAAATTGGTTTCAGGATGGACAAGATCACTTCATAGCACGAAAAGCTAACAGTGGAGGTATATAAATACATCAAATGCTGCTGTGAAGAGGAAAGGGATGATCTGTTCTCCATGTCTCCTGTTGACAGGACAAGCACTAGGCTCGAAATGCAGCTACGGAGACTCCTATTAGTTATCAGGTAAAACTCTTCAAGGGTAAAATCAGTTAAGCATTAGAATAAACTGCCTAAGGAGGGTCCACAATCTCTATCTGTGGAGATTTGAGAGCAGCTTAGACAAACATCTGTTAGGAATGGTTTAGGCAGGGGATAGACTGATGACCTGTAGAGGTTCCCTCCAGCCCTGTTTTCTATGCAGGCTGTCAGCGCCTATAGTTACCATTTCTACTGCTGTAAGAAAGAGCATGCCAACTGCAGACTGTGCTGTCTTGCATAACGAAGGAGCAGAAAAGCAAATCCTCTATCAGATCTAACACCAAGTCAGTTGCTGTTCAGGTGAGAGACAGACAGCTTCCCACATGCAGAAATCAGGACTTACCTTGACTCTTTTCGTCATGATCAGTATCTAGTTTCAACCTCTTCACACTGTTACCACCATCTGAACTGTGGAAAAAATAAGAAAGTGTCTTGTTCCTTATAAGCAACCACTTAATTATGGTGAAATTAAAGCCACATCTTTGCCTCAAATGCTACAGCGAATGCCAGCAGGGTCCCCTGATGACCATCACCACTTCTAACTGCTGATAACTGGGGCTCCTCGGGGAACATGCAAGGATCCTAGAAAGAGTCAACACCTACACTGCAAGTATCACTTGTTAACCTGGGAAACAGAAACACGCCTCTGGGAATCCAAGTCAGACCTCTTACACAGTAACCCTGAGCTGCCTATTCAGCTGGAAGTACCCCACAGGAGATCAGGAATGACTACCTGAGCTTCAGCCACCCCACAGGACCACAGGCTTGCACATGTGGATGACTACCACGCTTGATGGTGCAACACTGGTGTCTTTCCCCTGCCAGGGTTTCCTTCCCCTCCATTAAGCACCCAGAGAGCCTGTTCTAAAACATCTGGAAATCTTGCACCCAGTAAGAAGCCCAATAGGTTTTACAGCAATTCACACACAGTTGCAGTGTCTGAACTAAAAAAGAAAGGGGTCCTTTTTGGGTTCAAAGTGGTGTTGGGGGAAAGGAGCGTTACTTGGACTTCTGTCTCTTCAGAACAGCTCTTCCTTGTCACTGCTCAGTTTCTTTTTTCCCTCTCGCACGTTCCCAATCCTAAGCCATCCACATAAGCAAATGCTTCCCAGCTTCAGCCGTGATGAACTAAAGTGATGAAGTATGAGCATTTTTATGCATTAATTCTTTTCTGTCCCTGTCAGAACATGCAGTGCAGACGAAAGGTTATTCTGTGCAGGGAGGTTTTAATGGTAATACATGCTTTACAGGAAACTACAAAGCTCAGAGAGCAGACGTTGAACTCACGCTACACATGGTTTTGGCCAGTTTGCAATAAAAGATAAGACGGCAAAAATAGACTGCAAAGCAGGTCTGTGATGGCACTGATATGTCAGTTAAGATGCTCTCTTCAAATAGATGCCATCTGCAGACTTTAGATCTGCCATTAAGCACACGCCAGCTCCTTCTCTACATCCTACTGGGTTAAGTACTAGTAGTTAGAAAAAAAAAACCATTGTTGGCTGCTTGTTATCAGTTCAGGGTTTATCTTCTCTGCCCTCCAAAAACCCAAACGACTACCCAATCCCCCCCACATTAGGTGGGGGAAGCGCTTACTTCAGTTTCCAGACACGCAATTACTGCTGTACTGGCAGCAAAACATCACCCTACAAGATACGCTTCTAAAATAATCTCTCCTCCTCTAGGACAGATTTTGAATCTGACTGAATTTCTAGATGTCAGCAATCATCTTAAGTATTAGACGACTCATCTGTGGGAAATAAGTCTGGTCCCACGTGCCTAGTTTCTCCATAACCTGTAGCACACCAGCAGCTGCATTTGCAGGCCAAGATCAAAACAGCAAACAGATCACAAACCCAGCTGCCATCTCCCTGGGATGGAAAGGGAGTTGATGTATCAGTGCAAATCAGTGAGGAACAAGGGAAGTTTGCCTGATGCCCTTGGGATCAAATTGGTACACAAAGCTCTTCTCTTGTAACCTATGTCTCCCCCATGCTGCCCCCAATAGCAATTAAAACAATCCACTTTAGACACAGATAAAATCGGCTGATAAATTATGCAAACCTGAATGAAATTACATGAGTGAGGTGACACTGATATCTACAAATAGAGATGTAAAATAGATTCCCTCTAGATTCCCAAGCAGGGTTGCCCAAGCCTGGCAGTCTAGAATGAAGAGTCTACCCACTTGCTTTACACACGCTTATCTATTTGAATTGCTTCATGTTTTTCCCACAGTTTGTGAGAGCCTATAGAAACAAGGCTGGTCTTTTCTTATACCTCCCCCCTTTTTGCTTTGGGGCTAAGGTTCACACCTCACTCTCTGGAGGCAGTTTTGGCCTGCCTCCCTTTACACTGCTAACTGGGTTCTGTTCCTCATGAATTTATAGAGGTGTGAAACTAACCTTCTGTGTTTCACAGCTCCTGCCAACAGCTTTGCCTGAGAGAATTTGTTCTTGTTTTCCACCGACTTCATGGGCAATTTCTTCTCAGTTTCCTTCTTTGGGTCCATACTGACTCCCACTTTGGTGAGAGTGCTGTGAATTAAGGGTTAAGGATCAACCGGGAAGGAATGGAGAGAACAGACACTTCCTCTCCGATATATTTAGCCAGCTCTGCTGACAGCAGTGACCAAAGTTCATTCACATATTCTATCAAAATAAATTTATTTGTAATGACATTTAGCTGGCACCTTCGGCCAAGACAGAAGAGACTTCACCCTCTGGGTTCAGAGCTTTCTCTGGTATCAATACCAGCTCTCCCTGTAAAGATGTCCAGGCAGCAGACCAGGAGCTGCTTTTCTGGAGTCAGGAGGGTGCAACGCACGACGCATCCAGCACCCATAAACATATCCACCGTCCTGCCTTTTCCTAAAGGTCTTAGAAAAGCAAAAAGGTCAAACCGGACCAAAAAAAAAAAAAAACCCCAAAAAAAAAACCAAACCCAAAAAGGCAATGCAGTACTTCCCCCTTCTACGGGGATCAACACCTTTGTAATTCAAATTTGCTGCTACAACCTCTAATCCTTACCAAAAAAACTAAGTAGCAATATGTGGGCTCACCTCCCCTCCTCAAAACCTCCTTTTGCTGAGCCCAGCAGGCTTCAGCCTACCAAAGCAAAAACAGTTCAACTTTCTGTTTTGGTATTTATCACCCTAACTTTTCAGCTCATCTCTTTGTAAGGGCCACAAGGCTATTACAGCCAGTTTGAACACCAACCCCAAGAGGAAGGAGACAGATCTGATTAAGGGTGCATGTCATCCAAGATTCACCCAAAAAGACGGCGACTGCACAGAAAAACTAATTAGCTTAAAACAGTGTTAGCGAGGTGGGATGCAGCTGAAACCTATAATGAGGTGGAGAAGCTTAAGCAGGTTCTCAGACGGGATAAGAAGGAGCTTGGTCTGTTATTAAGGCACACTCACTCTGCACACACAGCAAACAGGTCTCCTTCTGTGGCAGGATCTAGTCCCATCCCTGATAACAGTTAATGTCCAGCTGTATCTGATGAAGCGAGCTCCATCAAAGATCCTGTTTGTTAGTGAGGTGCCAGTAGAGTCACAAAAGCTTCTGCAAAACTTTTAAACTGCACATAGCAAAGGCAACTCAACCTGATTTAAAAGGGTATTTGTTTATAACCCTAAATCTAGCTTTCTACCAGTTTCTTCTCTGACTACGATTCCACTGATCAGGTGACATAACCACAAGCTGGAGTTTCACAGGTGCCCCAGTTATGGCAGACAAATATTGGATAGTGAATTTCACATTGATGGACCATATACTTGAAGTCATAGGGGTTTTTCCCCACTGAACATCTGTAAATCAAAAACTCTTACACGTTCCTTTGAAGTGACACACTCAAAGTCTCCAATCACTTTACAACAAGGAATGGCATCTGAACACTCCTAATTTGATTTTCCTAAGGATACAGCAGTCACCCAGACTGCTCCCTACCTCAACTGAAAAGTCTTCTCCGTCAAAACCAGACTGTGCAATTTTATTTATTTTTTAAGATGGCACAGGAGTGCCATCCTGTGGCTATCACAAGCAATCTGAAAGCTCGTTGTGTCAAACACGGTTTGATGTTGCAACACACAATTCCACACACTGCAGCGTTCAACTTCCACGTTTAGGTTCATTACCTTGTTATATTCTCATACTGCACTCCAAAAGCCTGGCTGAGGAACCCAAAGACTTTTCTTTCAAAAGCTACCAAATTACAGGCTTTTCACTTCCATCCAGGATGCCATTCTCCTAACGCTCCTCAACTACCAGAGACACAGCACATTTTTAAGAGATTTTATATGTACTGCTGCCATTAGCAAACCTAGGACTATACCTAGCCAAGAAGTGTCCCCTCTCAGGAAGACTACATTAGAAATAAACCTCTCAATCTTAAATATCAATTGCATTAAAAAAGCTGTCCTACAGTAAAGCCTGCTTCTTGGAGGCGGACTTTTCCTACATTTACATAGGATTTAAGGCAAGAAGATATTGTTCTCAAACACTTCTTGGAACTGGCTTAAAAGAATACCTGTAAATCTTTAAACACTGTCAGACCAGTGGAGTCTGGATAGGATAAGGAGCAAAAAACCCTAGCTGTTCATGTAGGAGGAAGTAAAATTCCTATGCATCCATGCATAGGAATGTCTTATGCTCGAGAGCACATTAAAATATTCCAAGGCACATTTATCCTTAAGAGATATGATTTCATGATCGTTCAACCTAAAAAATGAAGAAAAAAAAAAGTAAAAAAGCTCTGTACTTGAATATTGACGTGGGTTTTACAGGAAATTAATGCCCCTGGGTCGCTTAAATTGGATGTTGTACCAGGAAAAACACCAAATAATCAAACCCACTGGGTTGACACTCCTCTTATTAGTTTGGCAGAGCACTTGGACAGTACCTATGGATCCAGCACATTTACCTAGTACCCACTGTTTTTTGTCACTGTAGCGATAAACCATTAGTAACAACCAGCAGATGCAAAAACACCTTTTGCATTTTAAAAGAATACCAACAAAAATTTCAAACACAGATGAGTCATTTTGCAAGTTGCTCTGAGGTTGCTTGAAATATTACCATTAAAAAAAAAAAAGAAAAAAGGGGAACGGAATGGGCAAAACTTCTCAGTTTCTCGTGAGATGAGGTGACTATAAGACATTCTCCCTCCATCCACCCCATCAGCAGTAAGTTCCACAGTTTAATTTACAGCAAGACTTCAGATACAGAGCCAGACGGTATTACTAAGACCGCAAAGACTTAGTATGTCTTGAACAGGCCCGGATCAGTAAATTCAGGGATTAGCGTGTTATGTCGCTAATTCAAGAGAACGTAAGATTCCCTCTGGGCTGGTATGGTCCACCCCAGACGTATGTGACCTAACTAGAGCTGTCAGCTGCTTCCACAGCACAATCTTACACTGCACGTCCCTGCATCAGCCAGACCCGCAAGCAACCATCACCGAAACTAAATATATCCCATGAACATCTCATTATTAGATCCAACAAATCAAGAAAATATTCCAAATCCATCAACCAACTGCAGCCTATTTCTGAAGTAAAAAAATGCATCAGTATTGCTTTTTCACGCATTACTGAGATAACTTAGATGCTCTTCACAGAGCACATGCTCTAAGTTGTGAATCATTAACTAATACAAGGTAACACAGATCTTTGTAGCATTGGCACTATTCAGCTTTATTTGCTGACTGTTTTTGGTCGCCTCCTTGTGTCCACAAACTCTTTCATTTATAGTAAAGCATCCCTGAGAACTTGTGCTTTCTTCACTGATGAAGAAAAAACCAAAAAGCAATGGTTTTAATTAGGAGGCAGAGAAACCATCAGGTTCTGCACAGCTTAGAGAGAAAAAGCGTCCTACATTATTTTCTAGCACATCTTCATGAAAATTTGGCATTTAACAGCAAAGCCAAACTGCCCTGCTCTTTGTACTGTCTAAAAGTCTGTATTACCCAAAGGAGCTGAGTATCCATGGGCACTGCCTTCCCAGAAGAAAGTCAGTGCACCTGCACAGATGTATTTAATTTCTCATCCTGCAGTTATCAGCAAGGGAGAAAGTAACTAATACTTCAAGAACAACAACAGGGAGAGCAATTCAAACATTATTTCAAACAGGTATGTTAAAAACAGCCAATATGCAGTTAAAAAAAAAAACAACCAAACAAGATGATTTACTTTTCAATAAGAAGACAAAAGCAAAAGATTAGAAGTAATAGGCCATTTTTCCTTTATGTTCTCNAAGTACCAAAGACGTGTGGGGGTTGATGGGAGGGAGTATCAAACATTACAGTGGGAGATCCAAGCTACAATGGAAACATTAAACTTTAGAAGTCTGTCATTGTACATCTTCTGTAAAGCAGTTTCATAGAAAGAATGTCAATGACAGAATAAAACCACAGCCCAGTCACTTATCCTCCTCTATATAACCACCATAAATTTAATGCAAAGGATATTCTGTATTCATTTAGTTCTTTCAGCTCTTCTTCTCTTCGTTGCTTTTCTAGTAGCTCTTGCTGCCGAGAAACCTCATCAAGGAAATGCGTCTCATCTTCATCTAAGCCTCTTACCATGTTTTCTGAATAAAGGAAAAGAACACATATTGATAAGCTAAAACCACTTAGGGAGCAGCCATTTATTTTGCATTACTTCACCACTCTCTCAGAACATTTTCCAATGATTTCAAACTGCCCCATAAATGTAGGTAAGTGTCCACATCTCGCATATAACATTTCTAATCCTGCCGAGGTAGAACAATTTGCACAAAGTCACTGGGAACACGGGGAGCAGAGTCCTGGGTGACTGAGTGAATTGGGTACTCCAGCAGACACGCTGTTGGGCCGAGAAAAGGGTACAAAGCAAACTCCACAAGCTATCTGCTGGATTCTGTAATTAAGGAGTAAAAATACTTCCCGGTTAATAACAGCGGACCCTAACAAGCCAAAACTCTTACACACTCAAGCACACAAACTACAACAAACTAACACAGTTTGAACACAACGCTATTACTACAGAGAAAAGCAAGACACAATGCATAGGAAGCCATGAAATCCTGTTGCACTTGCTGATATAATTAAGCAAAATTGACCAAGTTTCCACACGAGCAGCCTTTCTGCAGTTCTGAAACGCCATTTGGAACAGGTTACACAAAACAAGGAATAACCACATTAAGCAATGATGTATTTGTTGTTTCGGTTTCAGACACCTAGTCTAAGCCTGTCTCCTCAGAATCTGTTCTTAAACCAACCAATAACTGGAAAAAAACCACATTACTTCTCCACATAAATCCTGCCTCAAAATATGAAGAACATTTTCTTAAAGCAAACAATTAGTAACTTAACTGAGATTAACATCTGTTTAAAAAAGAAAACCACGTAGAAGCAAGACAATTCCTAACTTCCAAATAAAAATAAATTCTTTCTAAACATGCTACCCTACTTTAAGGAAAGTACATGCTAGTGCAGTAGGAAAGTCTTTTATTTTCTGTTCTGCAAATGTTCAACGTCTCTCAATCAAATGATTTAGTTAGAAAGGTAATAAAAAATGTTTTTTAGAAAGACCAAGTCTTGCTGTTTGTAATCATCCTCAGAAATCTTAACCCAAACATCACCTTTAGTCTTCATTGGAGTTTAATTCCGTAAGAGGATTTTTAGGCTTTTACATGAGGTCGCCATATTTTTTTTACTCTTCATCCACGTAGTCAAGTCCTACTCACTTTAACGGCAAGCTAAGAAATCCATCTACACTGATAATCGGCAAGCTTCGGTCTTTGACAGAAAAGCTCCAGAAATCAATTATTATTTGAGGTTACTTTTTAAAGGCTGAGCCCTACTCTTACCAACTCTAAGAATGCAGAACTCATTTGTAAATCTTTAAACAGTAACTTGTAGGCTTCACTACTACTGCTGAGGGCGCCTTCAAACAGACAGCAAAAGCGGTGAAATTCTGGGCATGTTTTGAAGCGAGTGACATGAATTAATCTCATTCTCTGCCTGCCTGATCTGCAAACTAAGAGAAGCAGCCATAGAGATCCTTATGGCTGACGTTATTGAGATTCCCTACTAAATAGTCTGCAGCAGGTTTTGTTCCCCTGGTTAGCGGGTATCTGTTATTCCGCACGGGTTGCCTTAAAAGCAGTGGCCGGGTTACTTCTCAGTTAACCCCTCTCAGGGATGACTCTCATTCCAGCTTGGTTTACAGGTTTCCTGCCCGAACCAAAGGGATGACGTTGCAGATCTAATATAACTTGGCAAGGGAAACAATTATTTGACAGTTATCAGAAGCCTTTCCCATCTAGGTTGATAGCAGCCAGTTTCCTGGTGGCTACTTGGACAAGAATTGCTTAGTCACATCACCAAAGATGACTTGGATCAAAAGTTTACTGAAGTAAACTGGAAAGTCTCCAGCTGGAAAGAATCCTGTGGGTACAGCTGGAGACTTTAACGCATTAATGCTGCTATCTGTACTTTCTACATTTCACCACTAAAAATACAAGTGAAACTTAAAAGAGACAGAGAATAACTTCCACTTATCCTTATTTTGGTTACCACAATCGTTCAGAAAGAAAATTTTTAAAGTTACATTTTAGAGAATACTAGTATTATTTTTCATTTAAAATGCTACAACATTCTACTAAAATTATTTTACTTTGCAAAGGCAGCCATTCTTGCAATGCTGAATAACCTAGCAGAAAGAACTGCTAGTCTGTATACCGGTTTTTATCTATGCAAAAGGTTTAATTTTGTGTGTTAATGCAAACACAGTTCTTCAACATTAAGGTGTTTTTCCTCCCAAGTCCCATCATCGATTCTGACTGATCAGAATGACAGCATACCATGGATAGAAAAAATACTTATGAACATTTTAAGGCAAATTCAAGCATACTAGGGGACAAATCTTGCCACAAGTGGCCAAATTGGGCTGAAATCTGATGAGGTAAACTAGCGGTCCACAGTCCACCCAACACTGATCTTTAGTTAGTCGGTTCCTCCCACTTACCTTCTCCCAAAGAAATCTGGCTACAGGAACGATTCTAAAAGCATGTACTACAAAACAGGAAAGGCAATCATGGTAATCAGTAATGCACTTGATAACATCTGCAGGGGCAGGGAGCGTTATCTAACAGAACTCAAAGATTGTGCCATAGTTAAAGGTAAAACATAGTTTTGTTGCGTCATAAATACAGGAGAAATTCTAGACAGAATCCAGTTAGGCAAACTGGAGCTTAAAGAACACAACAGTTTGAGGGTAAGGCTTCCAGCTAAAGAACCAAAATCGATCAGAACCCACCTTAAAATGGGAGTCCCACAGTATCATCCTCACTTCTCTTTAGATAGAGCCAATAGCTCCCTTTTTCCCAAAATGGTTGACTAATAATTTTCTAGTTCTCATTATCATCTTTGCACTCAGCAGCACATATACAGGTGATACAATGCAAAGGATTTTTCTATAAAACCAGAAATTCAAACATCAGTAGAAATTAGGTTTCCATTTCATTAGAAGAGTTAAAGATCTACTTTTTGAACCAACTCCTGCGTGTTTACTTCTTTCAAACAGTAATCTTGAGCCTCAAATCACTTTTGCGTCAACTAATTACAGCTTGCAAATGTAACAGCTGCTGGAACAGGGTTTTCTTTTTATTTATTCAGATAGGATGGTCTTGTGTTAAAGCATGAGTTCAAGAGTCACAAAACCACGTTACATTTCCACTTTTCCATGGATTGGTATCAGGGGTTTTTTTGATTTAATGTGCAAAATAAGCCTAGTATTCCACACTTCACAGCAATGCAGCTTCATAACTGCAAGCAACTTTTGAGTTTTGCATGTGGGCAGCGCTGTCTCGGTGCACAGAACAATACGTTATCTGCAGGAACATCTACCATCCTTGAAAAATACAAGATTTCAATAATACTTTTCTGAAGCCTCTGTTTACCTCTCAGAAAAGCAGACAAGACACACAGGTATGTCCCTTAGTCAGATGTTGTGTACAGCTGTTGCACACAATACATGCAATTTGCTGGGTTTTGGTTCAAAATAGTAACTTCTGGTGCTTACTGAATTTAAATTGCTCCTCAAACTCCTGCTGCTTCTTTTCTCTCTGTTCCTGAAGTCTTTCATACAATGAACGTGGGTCATACGCCTCCTCTGGGCATTCTGAAAGGAAGAAATAAATCAGAAAATGAGACCATATGTCAGAAATACTAAATCACCAACAGTTCTTAGTTTCTTTACGTAAAAACCTTTTGAACTTGTAGAATACAAGCTATCACCTTTTATTTCAGTTTTCCACAAAAGTGAAATACTCTTGGATCTCTTTCCCATAATTATTAAAATCTAACCCATACCTTCTGGATCCTCAGGTTTTCGGACCTTTTCCCATTCCTCTTGCCTTCTCTTTCGTCGCTCCTCTAGCTCCGATTCAGACACAAACCTCTTATTAATCACAAGGTCAGCAGTACCATCTCCCCCATCCATTGTGGAACAGCCCGTCCTAAAAACACAATATGAAAGACACCGGGGGCCTGATTTCACTTGTCAGTCCATGAGACATCACGACACGTCCTGAAAAACAGACCCGCTGCACTTACAATAACTTCAGTTCTCTAAAGACCACTACATAGTAAGTACCGATTGAGATACCTACTCACTGCATAACTGCTAAGACCAACAGCACCACCTATTACTCCTTCTTTACTCTTTTTCATAATTATGTCTGCCCTGTTAGTTGTCTGCCTCAGGCTGCTTTTCTAAAAGTCACATTTCAGTGTAATTTTGCCCAGCCCACCTTGGATTTACCTTGCTTAAATAAATAAAAGAATTAAATTAAAATACACTTAAAAACACCACACCTACACTCACACCCTTTTATTTCAGTTCTTACACTTCTCTGCTCTGGAGAAAGGATCGGACATTTTGCCCCCACTTTACCTAACTTCTTTTTGCCCATCCTGTGAAAACGCGAGAAAGCTTGCCTGTTTTCAATGATTTGAATACATATATTTATAAGTGCTTAACAGCAAGATTTCAGAACTTAGCAACTAATCTCTCTAACCTTCAAAAGCATTCTGCACCTTTTTGCAGCTCTGGGGAGAGCTAGGCTTGGACAGATGATGTGGGGGGGCTGTCTGTCAGGTTTACGCAGAGTTCAAGAGGCAAGTGAGAGAGGGAATTCCCTTGGGCTAAAACGGGGCTGGGATTAGAAAACAGGAGCAGCACTTCCAAACAAGTGAGCACAGCCCCTTCTCACACAGCACACCCGGCCTCTGCTTCAAGAGATCCTCATTCTGAGAAGTGGCCAGGTACGTATGTCAATACTAGGGGCAGGGTGGAGATCACAGAATGGTTGGGGTTGGAAGGCACCTCTGAAGATCATCTCGTCCAAGCCCCCTGCTTGAGCAGCTTCACCTAGAGCAGGGTGCACAGGACCGCGTCCAGGTGGGTTTTGAATATTTCCGGAGAAGGAGATTCCACAGCCTCTCTGGGCAGCCTGTTCCAGTGCTCTGTCACCCTCACAGTGAAGAAGTTTTTTCTCATGTTTAGGTGGAACTTGAGATGCTCCAGGGAGTCACCCTAAGAAGGAAACTCACAGTCTCGACACCTGTAAGCCCAGGATGAAAGAAACTGCTTGTGCTAGTCTTAAGTGGCTCCTTTCGAGATTTATGCTGCCAGCTCCATGCTACAGAATGAAGCATTAATGCCTATTTTTGTTTCTCACATCAAGCCTCAACAGGCAAGTACAACGTAAACACAACATAAACACAGCTGCTCATTTAAAGTCATGCTAACCTCACACGTTTTTCTAGTTTCTTCTTACTTCCTTGGTATAACTTCCTCACATACCCCAAGGACTACAGGTGATTTCCCCCTGCACTGTGAAATATTATTCATTTAGGACCTCACCCTACCTGCATTTCAGCACTGGAAGAGAACCCAGAACACTTATTCTTCCAGGGAGTGAAGGATGCAGTAACCCAGATAATGGAAGGAACCAGTTTATCATCCTTCCTTCCTACCGCAAGGAACCGCTCCTGCAGGAAGCAGACTCCTGACATTCTTACAAAAACTGACACTTTTGTGGGGTATTGTTTACAACATAAATGACAAATTGAGGTCTCAGGAGAAATCCAGGTTAGAGCACTAGACAAATATTTGTTATGGCAGGACGCATTCTTAAGGTGGGAATTATCAAAAGAAGACAAGACAAAAGGATCCTCTGAAGAACTGGGGAAAGGAAGGACAGACCAAGGGCTGGTAATTTTCTCCTTTTTTTTTTTTTTTTAACTTTTCTTTCTTTCTTCTGTTTCTTTTTTAATATCTTAACAAAAATCCACCCTAAGACACGTCCACTTTCCAGAAAGCATGGAACACCTGCTCTTTGAGTGTCATTTCTGAAGGCAGTTCAAGCTGGAAACCTATAGAGAAGATGAAAATTGAATCTCCCTCCTGAATACAGGTCCTAAGCACGGGCCAGCTTTCCTAGCCAAGTGCTGTATAAACAAGATAACCTGGTTCTCCACTTGTGTCACCTCAACCCGTCCATTCAGAGCGGAAACGAAAGGTTCCAGCACAATGGCGACAGAAAGTCATAAAAACAAACTGAAAGAGAGGGATTCAGTGAGGTCACAGTATCGTCTGGGGACTAAAGCCTTCAACAGCAAGCCACCTGCCTTCTGGTTCAGCCAGTTCACTTAGACAATATATTTGAAGGTATCTGAAGCGGGTTAAGGTTTAATTATGACTTGACATACAGCGGCGCTATTTTCGGTACAATCCTGGAAAGTGGCATCTGATGAAACACATTTCAGCAAATAACAACTTTACTGACAACCACATCCTGGGGCACAAAGATGGGGGGGAGGGGAAATCAAGCAGCATCGCATTTAAGTACATTTGCACTTATGAAGTTTGCTAATCTTCTTGTATTCTTTGCCTTCCCCCATCTCGAACACAGACAAAATCTTCCAGACCAGACAAAACACATGTGTTTTGAAATGGTCCCCCGTTCACCTATGTTTTTGTCTGTTCTAGGGAGCGATACGTTGCCATTATAAGTGATGGAAATATATGTTTTGGAGCAATACGTTGCCATTGTAAGTGATGGAAATATATATTTTGGAGCAATACGTTACCATTGTAAGTGATGGAAATATATGTTTTGGAGCAATACGCTGCCATTGTAAGCGATGGGAATGTATGTCACGGCTGTAAACCGCACCTTTTGATACCAGCACCAAAAAAAAAAATAAAACCCCACTGCCCTCGTCATCACCTAGGCTGGAAGAGATCCAGAGCAGAGACAACGCCTGGGGCACCCGTCTGCAGCTTCCCATACGTTCGGACCCCCGTTAAATAACGGGCCCCTCCACCCAGCACCGCGAGGAAGCCGGGCAGCGCTCCCCGCGCCGCCGCAGCACATCAGAGGAGGCGCCGTGCGCCC
>WAAD01023880.1:1869-25515 GCA_013389945.1 Fregata magnificens | reverse complement strand
CGGGCGGGCGGGCGGGTGGCTGGGCGCTGCCAGGCCCCGGAGCTGGTGAGGGCTGGGCTCGGGTGTAAAGTTAGGAGCTCGCAAAAGAAAGCGGCAAAACTCGAGTGAAACGGGGGTTTGCGGGAACGGGGCGCCCCGGGTCCGCCGCCCGGAGGCGTTACAAGTTTTTAAGGGGGCCTGTCGGGTGCCGGGAGATCTCCTGGTGCTTGTATGACTTGCAAAACGAGGGCTTTGCTGCGGGTTGGGTTCGGGGGGGCCGGGGACAAAATGACACGCTGCTCCGGGCCCTGGTGGGAGCTCAGAAACACGCGGAAGGATTTTGCTGAGCCCTTGAATATTTTTATATTATTGTAAAAAGTCAGAAGCCTGAAGGCTAGTTACCGCTCTCAATATAAAAATAGTTCTGCAGAGCAAGTTTTCTCTTTTTTACAGAGAAAATACGAAGATGTGGAGTGAGCTGCCGAATGCAATTATTTGTCTGGATCTTTTGTTTTGCATGCTTGGGCAATAGATGAGGCGGCGGCACCTTTCCTAGGAGTGCGGTAACACCGCGGTACTGCTCTGCTCTCTTAGTTCAGTGCTTATAAGGCAGGTCTCTTCACTGCTTGTATTTTGCCGATATCAAGCATGCGTTTCTCTTTTAAGCCCTGTGATTCTGTCCTGCTGATCACTGTTTCTATCTTGCATACCTTCATTTTCCCCTTTTTTTTTTTTTTCCCCACTATTGCTATTTCTTACCGTCTGTTGTGCAGCAGTAGGTACGGCATCCCTTCTGGGTAGAGTCTTCATGTAGGTCCTGAGAATGACTGTGGTCTTCTTGGGTTTCATTTTCTGTTTTGTTATTGCAAAATCTTCCTCTGAATCTCTCCGTATCCACCCCGAGCCCAGAGTTCATCTTGGTGCTCAGCCTGCATTTATCAGTGTTTCTAACGCAGTGGAACTTCGGTCCATGGGGAAGCATGGCCATAAGAGCTGCCTTTTCTCTTCTAAATTTATTCAGCCTTCTAGATACTGCGTTGTTTTCTGAATGCTGATGTGTCTGGTGTTTTTTTTCCTTTTATGTCTATGTCAGTACTTGTTTTCTTCAACATAAGCAAGAGGGTTTTTTTCCTCTTAGCACTAGCTTTGCCTCAGGTTTTTAATTTTTCTGTCCTTTGTCTTGCAGTGAATGCATTTATTTGTTTTGGTGTTTTTTTCCCCTCATGCTGGCCCTCGGTTCAGTTCTTCTGCTTTACTCACAATTTTCTGTGCATTCATCGGTGCTATGAGGTTGTTGTCATGTGGAGACCTACATACATTTGTGTACTGTGACTCTTCCCCTGTTTACTTCTCAGTATTTAAACCTTTGCTATTTCCCTGCTAAACTATACAAGTCTCTTAACAGTTCTCATCACCTACGAGCCATCTGAAATATTCTCTCACATCTTGTCTCCTCTTGGACTCCTGTTTTTGGCTGTGGATTTCTGGAGGACTCTGCGTTCTCAAAACTTGTCATATCATTTTAAGAGTCTAGGGTGCTGCTAAATGTATTTTTCTTTTGCATTTATCCACATGCAAAGAGTTGATCTGTTCTTTGCTCTGATCTAAATCTGGCCCATTCTTCTGCAAGTGCTTTTGCATATGTCTTTGTTCTCCTCTGCTGAAGGCCACTCAGCAAAAGAGGTCCTTTCTCCTGCTGGCACCCATTCCCCGTGCCTCTTCCTTTAGGACATTACTGTTATTGCTTTGTGCCCCAATCGCTGCTATTTGTTCTCATTTATAAGTCTGGTTGTGTATTTCTCCTGATGTGTTCTTTTTCAGATGCATGGAGCACAACTGTAGTTACCTGATCGCTTCTCCCCTTTTCATCCAAACAGTCTCTCGAGGTTCCTCCTAACCCTGAAAGTTTTCAGCGTCCGCTGTCCATCACTTGTGTCGGAAGCTCCTCTGGGATATTTTAATGCAGTGTTATGCACCGTGCACAACTCTTGTCATTACTCTTGCTATTGCTGATTGTTAGCTTAGTCTTGGTTATTTTCCTACTCTTAGGTTGCTGATACATCTAATTCAGCTAGTCCGCACGCCTCCCTTATCTTCAGCTGTGATATCAGTGTGTTCTTCTGGGTAGGTGGGGTTGTTGGTTTCCTTCAAGTCTTTAATTTTCCTTTTTGTTTACCTTCAGCCTCCTATACATGGAGTTTGACTGCAACGCTTCACGTTAGCTACTCTGGTATTCTACTCTCTGGCCTTGTAATTCAGTGATCGCTCAGTGGCTCCCTTAATCTCACTGTTATCTTGTTCTGTGCTTTTCTTAATGCTCGTTTTTTTCTCTTAGAAGGGATGTGGTGGTTTTCTGCACAACTTCTCAGCACTCTTCCTTGGTACGTTTTCAGTATTTTCACATCGGAAGTCTTGGCTCTCAGCATGTTTCATTTGCTGTGAGCCTCATGGATGGGCTGAGATAGATTACTTAAAATATTTTGGTTCCCCCCTGTGAAGTGGGATGTTTCTCATACCCTGCCTGTCAGGTGATATCAAAGTCCATTTCCCTCAAGCTTTTTGCTTGTTTGTTAAAATTAAGGAATAAAAGGGAGATGTTTAGTAGCCTAAGCAGTAAGTTAGCGATAAAGGTGGCGATTTGTCATGGAACACTTACTGGCCTGTTATTCTTTAGGCTTCTTTGTTCAAATTTTCTTTCGTGTCAATATCTCCCCTAGCTGATAACATATTGTATTTTGAAATGTCTCCCACTGGTCTCTTTGAGTCACTTAGGTGATGTGGTGGTATCCTCACAAAATGGAGCAGAGCTTGTCACGTGCACTGTTAGGTTTCCCTCTCGATACAGAGGCAGCAAGTTAAAATGCTATCGCCCTGTAGTAAATTGAAGGCAAGCTAACGTGGTGAAGTTCGTCCCATTCTGCTCCATTGTCAGTATGTTGTGTTCAGCATTTTAAACTGTTTGGTTTGGGCTTTGGGTTTTTTCCCCCTCTCCTGAGCTTATGATTGTTCAGTAGACTTTGAATTTATTCCTTGCTTTAAAGTAGTGCAGGCAGGGGTGCCGTGCTGGGATTCATTGTCTTCCAAGTATCTCATTAGAATCGTGTCGTGTCATTTTGTGCTTTGCGTTTCCTTGCGTCCTGACAGTGTATTTTGTATTCCTTTCCTGGTTTGTATGCGGTGACTGTAAAGGTGGCATGGCATGGCAGCGGCTGTGCCAGCATGATCTCTATTTCCTTTTCTATTCCTTATCATGTCGCTGAGGTCTAATACAAGTCAAATGTTTATGCGTGACTGATGAGGTTGTGTGGCTGTCCAATGCATCGTGATCTCTCTTCAGCTGTGCTTGTAGCGATCTGGTACCTTAATCTACCGCTGTTGTGGCCAAGCTTGTGCTTGAGACGTTTACTCAACTCTGCCGTGGGACCTTTGTGTATTTGGTAGGTTTTGCCCGTTCGGTAGGGATACTTGCTGGCTCAAAGTCTGGGCTGAGGTATTGCTCGCCATTTATTAACCTATGTTTATTAATGGGGGTTCAGCAAGTCGCCATGATCAGTGACAAGAAAGCCATCCTTTTCCTTGGGGAAGCAGTGGTTTCTAAGCATGCAAACCACTTGCAAGTGTAGCTATTTTTCTCCCTTTCTAAGGCTTTTTTGCTGTAGGAAGTGCTTTGCTTTTGCTTTAAGTTTTTGAATATCTGAGTGTTTTGCCGGACATTTTGATTTGAAGTATTGGTGTGGCTTCTTGGATTGCTTCCTTTAGTGCATGTGCATAAACTGATATATTAATATAGCTTGAATCAGAGGTTAGAGGACAGTCGGTGAAGTATAGGCCAGAAGGCTGTGCCATTCGTGAGTATTTTATACCTTCCTGTAGACAGTGGGACGTGCTAGAAAGTGATATTGAAAAAGAAAATCCAGCAGATACACTGATGGTCTTTTTTTCTAAAAGCAAGGCTGTCTGGTGGCATGGAGAAAGCTTAGAGTTCTTCACTGCTCTAAAAAACGTTCACCTAATGGTGAATGAAGAATGATGTGTGTGTTTGCGCTCAAACTCTGGTCAGTGTATTAGTCCTGGAGTGAAAGATTTTAAAAAAATTGAACAACGGGTGAGGTGTTTTTTTTTCTCTTTAGAGCTTCAGCCCTCTGGTACATTTGGCGAAATAGTATCTAAATATAATTATTAAAACAGTTTAATCTTAATTTTCCTGACGTTCTTTACAAAGTTATTTAAGAGAAGCCCCAGGTGACCGTGACTTGGTGTTGCTGATATCGTTACAGGTTTTTGAGAGCCTCTTAAATTGTTTTTGAGCTTTCTGCCTTTTTTTGTTGTGCAGCCATAACGAACTAAAATGGGTACGCACTTTTGTTTAAACCATTTTTAGACTGCCTTGTGAAACACGTACGTGCTTGCCTTCGGCCCGCTTCCTAACCCACGTGCACTTGTCCGAGTCATCTCTCGGCCAGTCAGTCCCCTTCCTCTTCTTGGCCATGGGAGCCCTGAAACCCACTGACCCGCTTCCTCTGAGTTTCTTCACACAGGCAGAGGCCTTAAAACACTATAAACCACCCCCCACCACAGCTCAGTGGTAGGAGCAGGACACCTGTGAGACCTGGAGTCGCTGGCTCTGCTGCTGACAGAAACACTTGTGTTACACGTGGTCACCTACTCAACATCAGGATCTCTTCTGCGGCGTGCTTTCATGGTAGACTTGTAGCGGGGCAGAGAGAAAAGGTCCTCAAGGCAGAACCTGAAGGGGCAAATGGGGAGAAATGAAGCTGGGTTCTTGTGGGGGTTTTTTTTGTTTTTCTTTTTAATAGGTGAGATAAGGGGTCCCAGTGACCTGCCTGGAGCTGTGCATCAGGTTCTGTAGACTTCAGTTCTGGAAGCCCCAGATCAGGGATCACGCTTCCCGTGAGTGCCTCTGAGGCAGGTTTGCTAACCTAGTGACCTACATGTTATATTTGACTTGGATGGCAGTCTTTTGAGCAGCTGTCGCTGTATCCACTTACAGGAGGAAAGAGAATCAGAAGGATGTCTCCTGCTCTGCCGGTGCAGTCCTGAACTTAGGCTAGCAAAGAAAGAGCTGCTGGCTTTCCGTGGTTGCCAAGGAAGGTCACAAAACTGGCTCTCAGCTACTGGCACCAAAAGATCAGGCCACCCTCCAATGCTGCTTGAATTAACAAGAAGTGGAAGTTTCTTCAGCCTGCTTCCTGCCATGCTGTTAGGTTTTTTCATGTTTGAGATGATAACCAGCGTCATAAAGTGACAAATTTGGTGAGGCTGAGAATAGGAGGGTCTAGACATTGTCTGCTCTGTGCTCTGCTCTCCGAGGCAGTTGTCAGACAGCCGACAATGCAAGCTTCCAACGGAGGCATCACTGAATTTTTCAGCAATGTTATCAAAACCTTTCACACATCCAAAACTGTTTTCAGTGTATTTTATGCATTCGTAACAACTTAGTCATGCCATCTAGCTGGGCTCATTTCTGTGGTCTACAGCAGGAGACTCTTCTGCTTTCTGCAGGTAGTTCTGTACCTAACCTGCCTTTGAAAACGAGCCCCAGCTCTGACTTAGGAGAAACAAAAGCACTAAGATTAGTTTACAGACAAGAAACAGCATAACTCTGGGAGTTCACCATTTCAGCTCTGTTACACAAAGGCAGTGGTTTGCTGACAAGAATCTGCCCCTGATTCCTGCAGTCCCTGC
Source organism: Fregata magnificens (assembly GCA_013389945.1). NCBI lineage: Eukaryota > Metazoa > Chordata > Aves > Suliformes > Fregatidae > Fregata > Fregata magnificens. Next base: position 19,830 of record WAAD01023880.1, on the reverse strand, counting down.
TTGTAGCATCTTCCCATAGCCCAAGGTGTGATTACTTACTTGGATGCCTCTGTGCTAGGCCTAGATCTAGTTCCCATGGCAGGACTGCGCTGTGTGACTACGCTGCTCAGTCTCTTGATTTGTACCTCAAAATGCTTTTGTAGTTTATCTTTTGTTAACGTATGGGGTGCTTTAAACTAAGTATGTATCATTGCAGTTTACTACAATGAGTTGATCTCCCTGTAATTTAAGAGAACTCTTTCGTTGGTTTCTGGATAGTAATACAGGTAAAGCCTTAAGCTTTCTGAAATGGGCTATTATTAAATTTACTAGAAAAAGCTTAAAAAAAAAAAAAAAGGCATTGGGTTTTTTGTGTTGTTTTTTTGCAATTCTGCACCTCTGCTTGGTACCCAAAGAGTCCACACTTTCCTCCCAGCGCTGTCTGTTCTGGAATTTCTTGGTCTCTTTCTTTTTAATTTTCAGTCCTGATATCATGAACGATTTTGTCAAAATTTAGCAAATTTGTTTATTGTTGATAACATCTCTAACTTCCAGAGCAGCAAGGAGGATTACCTTGAATTAATTGAAGGATTTATTTATAAGTCTCCAAATGAATGTCTGTGGCAAAACTTAATATCGTCTAGCTAATCAATTTTCTTTTGTGTGCTTGTATCTCTTCAGTTTGTAGGATTAGTGTTCCCTGCCATCTGCAGGGCATTATCCTTATCTTCCTGCCACTTCTGAAGCAGCGCATTATACTCTGCTCCTTGGGCAACTGCTGAGCTTGTACAGCTCTGCCACATCAGCTTGCTGGAGGCAAGTCTTGTTCAACTTCCCGGGAGCTGTCAGATACCACTATCTTTTTTTAAAAGATCATTATCTCAGATGTGTATTCATCTGCCTCAAAGCATAGCTTTGTCTCTGAAAAGAAATGTAATGACCTGTCTTACAGTTAGGGCAGAAGGGAACCAGCAAGTCATGTTCTGCATGGTTGATACTGGCAGTGAATGGGCGGTTTAGACATTCAAAGCATTAAAGCGAAGCTGAGATTTTCTGAAGGCCGTGGTGCAAAGGACAGTTCCACCTAAATGATCGTGAGATGAGAAATTACGACCTCTGAGACGGAGGAAGCTAGGAGGTGGTAAATGCTTCAGTTTCTCTTTCAGAAAGCGCTGTAGCGGAACAGTCTCTGATGCTTGAGGAGCCCTGGGTAGTGGTCTCTCCTTATCCAGAGGTAAGGGAAAACCTGGGCAGGGCAGGAGTCTCTCTTTACCAGACCTACTTTGGAGACACTAGTTTAAGTGAGACACTGAAGTTCACTTTAAATCCATGTTGCAATTTTAGTATTCCTGTACCAGCTTAAAAACAGATTTAAGGGAAGTAAAAAGAGAAAGTAGTCCAACGTACAGGTGACTATAAAACCTGACTTTCGTAGTGAGCCTACAGAAAAAGAAACTACTCTGGTAGTTAGTATCTGCTGCTGCTTTCTCCTTTGACTACTATCGTGTCAAGTGGAACAAGAGATCAGATCCTTCAACTACTCCATGTTTCTGACAAAGCCAGAATTACCTAGAGAAGACTGCAGGGTTAAAGCCCAATTTTTTACGTAAGCCCTGCACAACCTTGGGGGTTTTCACTGACAAGCACTTGGGCAGAAGCTAGAAATTTTTTTGAGAGGTGACGAGTCTCTTTCCCTTCCTGTGAAACGGGCACGCTCAAGGTCAGTCTGCTTTCAGTTTAGGGTGCTCTTACTACAGCAGGAAAGCAAATGACTGTGGCAATGGCTTTGTCCTGCGGATGGTGACAACGCTGCGTGCCAGTAAATGCTGTTTCCCATTGAGTTTTGACACTAATCTTAACCTTCCAGCATATTTTTAAAGAAAATAGAATTGAATTAGGGGTTTGCTTCAGATTACACAATATGATGTTTAGTTACTACATGCAAAAGAACCGGCACAGCATTTACTCCTCCTGAAGCCTGTGGTCCACTTCTTGCGTGCACTGCGTGGTAGCCACGCTGGATGCCTAGTAGCTCTTTGTCTTTAGTTGCACAAGTCTTACAGTTGAGAAGTTGACCTCAGATCTCAACGCGATCTCCTGAGGAAGTCTCAATTTCACATTATAATTGTATTTAATTTACTGGAAATTCTTGGTTTTCATCACCTATCCCAGTCATTTCAAAGCTGATATCCTCTCAGTGTTACAAAAGCTTGTAGTTGCAAACAGGCCTCTTCCCCCTCTTTTTCCTGTATTGAAGATGATTATCTTGCAACGATTCATAGCTGTGTTTCCTTCTCGTGGTAGTTTGAACTTCTCATCAGACTGGCCTCACAAGTATTTCCATCCTCTTCCTTTTTAGGAGCATCATTTCTTTGGGAAAGAAATGCTCAGGAAATATTTCTAATTATTTTATCTCCTTAATAGGAAACTGCTGCCCAAAACTCTCAGTTTTGCGTTTGAAAAGCTGTGTGTGGTTTGCTGGCTGAGCTCCTGTGTTACTCTGCTCTTGAGAGGAGAAATCGATGGTCTTACACTTGTAACAGTGGCAGAAGCTGGAAAAGTGGTTCTAGTAGCTGAAACCCTCTCTACCCATTGAAGCGTATCAGGTTTTTTGTTTGCTTGGCAATGCACTCCATTTCATGGAAAGGAGAGGCATTTTCCATCATGAGGCAGTATTATGGCTGGCTGTAACCGAATATTTGAGGGGATGAATCACCGACTCTTGGGCTGCGTATTGCAGAGAAAATGAGCCTAATGCCACTTGGAGCTGGCTTCTCCATTGGCGTGCTCTGTTGGATGATTGAGAGGAGGCCTCTCGAGTAGGCTGGGTGTCCGTGCTGCCAGGCAGGTGCAGATCCACTCAAATGCATTCGTTTCAATGGCCGATGATTATGTCCTCCCGCCCCTCCACTTGGACTTCCAACTGTGGCAGGTTGGACAGTCTATGCGGCTTGCAGCTCCTTCGTGCATCCGTGCACGTGCTTGAGCCTGCCAGGAGAGCAGCTGCTTTGCTGTAGCAGGGGTGGTCCCGACGGCTGGTGGAGATGTGGGGGGCTGCTGCTGGCAGGGCTCCGGCAGTGCCCCAGCAGCTGCTTTTCACCGTTGCAGGGGAGGTGTCCAGCTCAAACGGCCTCTGAGCCTGGTGCTTTCTTAAGGGAAAACGTGCCGGGGCAGCCGTTCAGTGGGTGTCCTGCAGGTGCTCCCTGGTGTAAAGGAGGAGGTGTTGGATACTGGCATGCTTTGCTGTTCCCACAGTATCTGTTCAGAGAGAGAGAGAGCTATCAGTACCGGATACTTCTTATAGAACAAAAACTTACATTTTGATCAAATGTTTGGCAACTTCGTAGTCCGGCATCCTGAAATAACATCTGATGGTCAGAATACAGAGTGAATGGATGACCCTGCCTGTTGAAAAGCAGGTACTGGCTGCTACCTTTACCATTTCTTGCACTTAAAAATGTGGGGTCAAGCTTTTATTAAAATAACATTTCAAAATAAAATAAAAGTGTTATCACTTTTATAAATCTGGCTGCTGTTGTGAGCAGCTTTCATAGTCTTGTTATCACTTTCTAAATTTGCCAAAGAATATTCCTCGGGCAAGTGCAAAACTGATGGGATGGGGCTTTCTAGCACAGCAGCGTATCTGAACGACACAAAATCAAGCTAATCGCGGGGAAAGGGGTCACAGCTTCTAACACGGAGAACCTGTTTTCTTTCTGTCCTGTAGCTTAGCTCTTGCTGGTATTTTCACTCACAGTTGCTTCATCTGAAGACTTTCAGATCTACTTTGACTTGCACTAATTGTTTGAGAAAACGGTGTTTGCACGATGTCATTGTAGCCCTGACAGGAGGCAATAGATTTCTCTTCCAGTGACCTTCCAGGGAAACTTGTTCTTATTCTTGTGCTGGTGCTTAGGTGTGTCTTAGCCATTAGGCCATAACATATTTGGGTTAAAGAGTGTTTTGATGTGATATTAAAACATGAGAGGTAAAAGTCACAAACCACGCTAAATTCTCCAATAGCCTACTTTTTAAGAAAACTAGTACACTTTGGTTAACGATTGATCACAACATTATAATGGAAGACTGCTAAATTTTAAAAGCAGTTGCAGAGACTCTTAGCTGTGTAACTACTGAAAAAGAATTTAAACGGACCATGAAAGGTCAGTTACTCTTTCTTAGCTGTGTTTTAACAGCACAACAAACATGCGGCCTTTGTCTCAGGAGACTGAGCTATTGACTCTCAGGTGAGCGCGCTAGGAAAGAGCCTGTTTGTTATCATATGCTTGCTGTTATGCCCGGCTTTAAGTATCTGCTGCCAGGTAGGACGAGAGGCTTATCTTGGCCTATCTCGATACTGCTGTTGTGATATTCTTGGTTTGCTCCTTGAATTTTTTTTCTTCTTCTTTAAGACAAAGTCTTTAAAAAAACCCTTCCTTCTTTTATTCCCACAATATTTGCAAGTAGACTGTTAAGTCTTTTTGGAATTAAAAAAACATATTCTTACGTCCAGGTTTTGTTGAGAGCAGGGATTTGCAAAAATTAGGCTTGACGTTAAATTTTAAAATTTCTTTCCATCTCTTTATGCAGAAATTGTTACCTCTTACTGAAACAATAATATATTTCATCTTTCATGATGTGCAGAGTGCTTCTGGGTTTGTGTGTTGGTTGCGTCACTGAGGTCTCTGAGTTTGGACAGAAGCAGAATTGATCGCTCTCATCACTTGCATCTCTCTTCTCTACTGTATTTCGCTGTTGCATCCTGCAGCTGACCTGATCTGAAGTTTGATGTCTCCATCCTCTGTACTTCAACAGTGAGAGTGAGGGAGTTGGGATGCCCACCGGCAGCCTAATGCTACAGTCACAGTTCATTATAGTGTTGTAAAGCTGCCCTTAAAAAATATGCCAGCTCAAATGCAGTCTAGTATGTCACTGTTTTAAGACTTTATAAGAAAAGCTTTTCCTTTGCACTTCAGAACCTCTCTCCGTGCATTTGTACTCTGTCTAGACAAGCTGTTTTGTGAGGTGGATCTGTAGCAATCTTTTCTTCTACCTCATGTTCCTAATTATTCAGCCTTTCAGTTTGTCTGAGGCTGGACAATGAATTCCTTGTACGTGACGGTAAGCAACAGCCAAGTGAATGCCGTCAAACTCGGCTCTTTACTAAATAAGGGGTGTTTATCCCGTCATTTCTTTTCCCTTTATCTAATCAACTTTTATTGCATACTTGCTTTTATGTTCTGCTGTCCCTACTCTACTGAAGGGTGATCTGGAGCAGATATTGCTTCCCTTCTTCCTCCTGTAAGCAGTAATTTGAGGGGAGGAGTTGGTCACTGCTCTGCACTTGCTATAATGTCTGGAATACCAAGGCTGTAAAAACAGATTGGGTTTTCTCTAGCTGGGTCTAGTCCTAAAGCTAGTACGTGGCAAACTGGTTTTTGAAGCCTTGAGAGAACTTGCCCCGTAAAGGCTGAACGTGCCTGAAAATAACAGTGTGACTTGATGTCATGGCGGGTGTAGGGAGGAGGTGGCATGTGTCTACCTTAGAGGCAGTTTCCAAGTGAATTGTTCTTTCTTTTCCCTCTGTCTTCAGGGACTCTTCAGCGTAGTTCCTAAAAGTGAAAGCAGAGTCAACCATAATGACTCACTGCCCACGGTAAAGGCTTATAGCGTGCTGCTTTTCCGGATACGACTGCGTCTGTGCCCTGAAGAAGTACAGTCCACCTCTGTTACAGCACTTTGTGAGCAAGCCCAACTGTTCTTGAACCAAACACACTTCAGGGTGAGTTGATCATAATCACTTGTTCTTAATCACGCTTTAAGTTGTCAAACAGAAAAACCTAGGTTTCAATAATCAGTCTTAATCTTGACTTATGTCTATTTTTGTTTCCTTAGGTAGGTTCTTACTCATTGCTAATCCCTAAAATACACCTTTTCCATACTCATTTTGATGACAGGGTAGATACTCTGCATTAACATTTTCTTAAGTTACGGAACAGCTTAACTAAACTCAGATTCTAAATCTGTAACACACTAACAATGCAGTTTTACGTTTTAGTAACGTAAGTTACTAAAATAGCCTTAAATTATCTGGATTTGTAAATATATGGGTCTTTTTTCCTTTGGAAGACATGTTTTGCATTTCACATAACTAGCTCTTCTGTAAAAAAAACCAAAAAACAACCAACCACCAACCAAAAACCTCCCAACCTTTTAAAGTCATTTGAACCAGTTGTGATCTTACACAATTCCATTTAAGATCTATGCAATTTGTATTGGCACCCTCGCATCTACTTTTTACTTGCTGACTGAGAAGATAACAGCTGTATTGGCTCAGATGGAAGGACTCCTGAGCCTGGTGTCCCACCTCTTGTTGTGGTCAAACTGCTTAGAGAATAAGGCAAGTATGTTGTGATGCTGAAACCCTTTTAATGATCTGTGGTTTAGGAATTTCTTGAACCAGAAGTCAAGATCTTGTATTTTTTTGCATTTAATATCCCTTGAGGGATTTCCGCCCCCGCCCCAAGTTAGCCTTCAGTTAATGTCTTAACGCTGAACTTTTCACCATGCTAAAAGAAGATAACGTACCTCAGACCTACAGAAGCATCTGTGAGAGCTTGTTTGCAGTGCTTTTCCAGTGACGGCTGTACATCCAGAGACTTGCTCATATGACCAGTGTCTGGCTTCCCAAACAGTGTTGTTATGATCTTGTCCCAATTGGCAGCCAGCAATTGCACAGCTGCCAGTTGGCTCCGATGGTAGGGAGCCTTTCATATTTGAAAGGTGGCAACTGTCTTTGACTTTCTTTTAATTCTATGGTGCTACATGTCTGCTGTTAAATAGATTATTTAATAATTGTAGATTAATAATAACCTGTTACAGGATATTCATAATTTCTAGCTTAAATGTTAAACTTGATTCTTAAAAGAATAACATGAGTTTAGTCTTAAAAGTTAGTTATTTATTCTGGTATGTTTGAAGTGGATAAGTAGTGAAATGACATTGTGGTGGGTTGACTCTTGCTGGACGCCAGGGTGCCACCAAAGCTGCTCTATCACTCCCCTCCTCAGCTGGACAGGGGAGAGAAAATATAATGAAAAGCTCGTGGATCAAGGTAAGGACAGGGAGATCACTCACCAACTACTGTCACGGGCAAAACAGACTCAACTTGGGGACATTAGTTTAATTTATTACTGATCAAATCAGAGTAGGATAATGAGAAATAAAACCAAATCTTAAAAATGCCTTCCCCCCCCCCCTCCCTTCTTCCCGGGCTTGACTTCACTCCCGATTTTTCTCTACCTCCTCCCACCAAGCGGCACAGGGGGACGGGGAGTGGGGGTTGCGGTCAGTTCATCCCATGTTGTTTCTGCTGCTCCTTCCTCCTCAGGGGGAGGACTCCTCACACTCTTCCCCTGCTCCAGCGTGGGGTTCCTCCCACAGGAGACACTTCTCCATGAACTTCTCCAACGTGGGTCCTTCCCACAGGCTACAGTTCTTCACAAACTGCTCCAGCATGGGTCCCTTCCACAGGGTGCAGTCCTTCAGGAACAGACTACTCCAGCGTGGGTCCCCCGCGGGGTCACAAGTCCTGCCAGCAAACCTGCTTCAGCGTGGGCTGCTCTCTCCACGGGTCCATAAGGTCCTGCCAGGAGCCTGCTCCAGCACGGGCTTCCCACGGGGTCACAGCCTCCTTCAGGCATCCACCTGCTCCAGCGTGGGGTCCTCCATGGGCTGCAGGTGGAGATCTGCTCCACCATGGACCTCCACGGGCTGCAGGGGGACAGCCTGCCTCACCGTGGTCTTCAGCACGGGCTGCAGGGGAATCTCTGCTCCGGTGTCTGGAGCACCTCCTCCCCCTCCTTCTTCACTGACCTTGCTGTCTACGGAGTTGTTCCTCTCACATATTCTCACTCCTCTGTCCAGCTGCAATTGCACTGGGGTTTTTTTTCCCCTCTTCTTAAATATGTGATCCCAGAGGCGCTACCACTGTCGCTGATGGGCTTGGCCTTGGCCAGCAGCAGGTCAATCTTGGAGCCGGCTGGCATTGGCTCTATCGGACACAGGGGAAGCTTCTAGCAGCTTCTCACAGAAGCCACCCCTGTAGCCCCGCCACTACCAAAACCTCGTCATGCAAACCCAATACAGATGTCTTTTAAAGGGCTTTATTATAGCTGAGACTTTACATAATGTTCTATAGAAATATACCCTACGGCTTGAAAAATAACTTGTAATGAGGCAGGTTTTTGAATCCTTTTCTTTCTAGCATTCTCAATTCAGTGATTCCGAGGGGCTGCCCTACAATCCCACTTACTAGTGGGCCTATATTTGATCCAAACCATTTGAATCAAGAACAAAAGAATGACTGAAACAGTCTTGAATCCCAAAAAGGGGAAGAGTGTCTTGATGCTAGGTCCAAACAAGCATGCAACCTGCACAAAAACCACCCCTTTCAAAATTTGTAGGCATTAAAATGGTGTCTGTGATTCCTGTTTATTTCACGGTCAGTACTTGGTGCTTCTTTGGGTGAGAATCCAGTTGATGTAGGCACGTTCCAAAAAGACGTGTTTATGCACAGATGGGTTAAACACAGAGTTCACTGTTAAATCTATTGTTTGTTGAGATAATAGCCAAAATTGTAAAGAACCGGTTCTTTACAATTTTGGCTATTTTGTAGAGTGAGTCTGGAAATGACACTGAATATTCCTGATGTGGAATGAGAACCTTTAAATATGCAGCCTTTACTTGTGTGGCTTGAGCAGTATGTCTCTAAAGGGTAAAGAACAAATGAAACTGTTAATACTTACCACTTAAAGGGTAGCAGTGTGCTAGATTTAAGGACAAAGTTGTTCCTCCGCATCCAGAAACCATGGAAGAACTGGGAAATTATAGGTAGTGTAGAAAGGAATGGTGTGGGTGGGAGCTACTTAGCCAGTGAACTTCCTACTCCTCCTCTTCCTTCCTTTCCCCCTCCGCGCAATAGGCTTCAGGTCCAAACCTTATGTTTCCTAGGTGCTTTATCCACCAAGACTGATCCTGTTTACTGAAATAGGAATTCTTCTGTTATTTATTAGAAGTAGTAACACTGACTCTTGTTTTGGGTTTCCTTTTTCAGACCTCCTTCTGGATGACCAATGTGTATTATAACCGATTATATTGGAAACTAAGTCTCCAACTTCCCATTCATTCCAGCTGGTAGCAACGCTTATAATGCAAAAAAATCACAATTCAGGATCACACAAACATTACTCTTAAAACTTTCTAGATGATTGTAGTTGCTTTGGTTGTGTTCTATGCTATCAGAAGCCTTTTGCAAGGTTTACTGTTGACTCTAGAGCACCACATTCCCTGCTTACTGGAAGCCTTGGGGGCTAGCAATATGGGAAACTCATGTGTTTGCCGCGATGACAGTGGAGCAGAAGACAACGTAGAATCTCAGAGTCGGCAAACGGAGGGCAGTAGAGTACACGTACCTGAAGCAAGAAGCCACCCAAGGGACCCTGTCCGTCCACCCAGGAGGGGTCGAGGGCCTCATGAACCGAGAAGGAAAAAACAGAATGTGGATGGGCTAGTACTTGACACACTGGCTGTAATTCGGACGTTAGTAGATAAGTAAGTACCTCCTCAAGGAATAATTCAACATGAATGAAAATGTTCTTGTCTTCTCTCAAACTGTGACTCCATCCTCTCACCGATCTACACCTGACCCTCCCTGAAGCAGCCACGTGTTTCCATCTGGAGGCTTAGGAGAGGAGCACCTTTCCTAGGTAATAGAAGTAGCTCCTGAGTGCCCAGGTACAGACTCTTCCAGGAGCTGAGGGGTTTTCTCACAGTTCCTGTATGGGCCTACACCCAGGTGGGATGAGGAGTGTGCTCAGTATTTCTTACCTGGCATAGCTACACAGTTTAGGAAGCAATGAACACTCCAGAGTTTGGGAACGTGTGTCCTAAAAATTGGTTGTTGTGCAAGATTTCTGTTTTCAGGCTGTATTTACTTCTTTGGAAATGGTTAAGCAAAACTGAGAGCTTTGATCTTTGTTAGCTTGTATAAACAGACTGAGGTTTTCTTTCCAGTTATAAGTCTGACTACTTTTTAAAGACCGCATGTTGTGGCTGTTCAACTCATGATCCCACTATTGCATTCCTTGCATGCTCAAAGCATTCATTAAGGGTGTGGGGGATATTTATGGATTCATCCTTATTTTTTTTTGTTTTGCGCTGCTTTCTACAAAGCTTTAAAAGGACCTTAAAAATGATGGGTTAAGCTAGCTCATCGCCTGTTGGGTTAGGTGCAGGCTAGGAATTGGAAAGGCCAAAACAGAAGGAAAAACACTATTGTAGCTTCACAGCCGGGGTTTGAGGTGGATGAGGCTCAGGATAAGTCAGCCTTGATTCATATACCTGCATCGTTACTCTGGAATGTGCCTGCAGAGGAGGAGTTTGCCTTCCTGCTGTAAAATGCTTTAAATGGAAATACCAGGACATATTTTTTTCCTGAACATTTAAATCTAAGAGGGTTTTTTAAAAACAGGTTTTATTTTGTGGTCTGTCTTCAAATCATTAAGTTAAAATCATGGCAAATTTTTTTGAAAGTCCCTCCCTAATCTCTCATGCCTTCCCCTTTCCCCTAAGTTCAGCTCCTTAAGCTGTTTCACAACGCTTTTGTGCATAGTTGATCCTGTTGCTGTGGGCCTTGCAATCGGTTTTGTAATCTTGTAAGTGCTTTCCTATGCTGCTGAGGGACAATAAGCGTAGTTATTTCACTGATCCTGGAGTCCTGTTTCTGACAAATTCCTGAAGCTACTGTATTTTTTTTATTTTTAATACAGATTCCAGTGAAATACTTTCTGAGTCTCACATAATCACATAGGTTGGAAGGGACCTCCAGAAGTTCATCTGCTCCAGCCTCCTGCTTAAAACCCAAGTCTAGCTGGAGCAGGTAGCTCAGGGTCTTATCCAGTCAACTGCTGAACATCTTCAGAATATGGAGATTCTCCACCTCTTTGGGTCCCTGTTCCAGTGCTTGACCACCCCCATGCTTTAAATAAGTAAATATTTTTAAAAGTTGGAATTTCCCATGTTCCAATGCACCCCTGCTGCCTCTTGTCCTGTTGCTGTGCACCTCTGAGAAGAGTCTGGCTCTGTGCTCTCTGCTCTTTCCAATTCCGTAGTTGCAGACAGCAATAAGAGTTCTCCTCCTCTCCCCTACCCCCCATTGAGGATGAACAAATCTATTTCTCTTAGCTTTTGTTTGTATGCCATGTTCTCCAGCCCTCAGCCATGTCGGTAGCCTTCTGCTAGACACACTCACTTATAGCGATGCCTTCGTCATGCTGGGGAGCCCAGAGTGGTCTGTACTGGTATACTGGTTTCCCTTGTTTCATATTAAGGCAGTTGGTAAGAGACAGCCAGTTTTATAACACAGGTACATATTACAAGTTGTTGCAGACAAGACAAAGACCTGAGGCTATGAATAATGGAGGGTCTGTTCACAAGGCAAACTATCTAAATGAGTCTGAAAAAAATTTAAGGAGTCTTTCTCCTAGACTTGAAGTAATGATAGCCCTTTTTAGATGAATAGGAATGCTCATTTGTGTGTGTGTGTGGGGAAAATCCATGTCTGGAAATCTTGGTTTTCAGTGTAAGTGAGAGACTGTAGGAATAAGTATGTTCCCCTATTACCTGTTCTTTCTAGAGCCTGATTTTTCAGTTTTGAAAACACCACAACTGAAGGAAATGGTAGGGAAGCTGACAAATCTCTTTATGTCAAAAAATGTGCAAGAATAACGTCAAATTATAATGAAACCATGTAAGTAAGAGCAGGTTGGATATATGGGCCTCAATGTGATAGTACAGCCTTAAAAAGCGAAAGATAGCAGTCTAAAGCATGGAAGGCAAAACCCTTTTTCTGACAATTTTTTTTCCAAATTCTGTACTGAAAGTTAATACATGGCAACACTGAGATGAATTGTAAATTAAGTTGTTGTACTGAGATCTGCAATGAACAGTTGTTTTCCCTGTTTGCTGTTTGTTTGGGTTTTCTTGTTGGGGCTTTTTTTTTGTTTGCTTTATCAAATCTCAAAGTTCAGACCTAAAACGTATTTGACAACTGCTTTTTTTTTTTTCTCTCATATCTTGAGATAACTCCTTTCTGTAAGGAAAGGAGTTAAGTTTCATTTTGTAGCCTCAGAAGAATAAGTGCTAGTTTTTGGAGTTTATATGAAGTGCTGCTTTACAAATTAAGAAATGAGCGAAATGACTGTTTTGTTTCCAAATGAGGAAGGTGGGGATGTTTGGAACTTAACTGGTTGAAATGGCAAATCAGTGGGACAGAACTCTCCTTTGCTCAGTGCCAGTACTGCTAACACCTGCTACCCATGACAGAAACAGAAATCTTGCTGATAAAAATTTCCTCCTTTTTTATCATAGCCTTTACTTGTACTTGTGGTATTTTTTTCTTCTTTCTTTGAGTCTTTACATCCTTGAGGTAATTCTGCTTGCATCATTGCACTGCTTTTTCCTGCTGGGGAGATTAGTTTTCAGAAGAAAGGCAAAGAGGTGGGGGGGGAGATATTTGTTTCCAGTGTTATGACAATATAAAAATGTGTTTAAACTTCAGCATTTTCTTGTGTAAATATTTAAGAGTGTTAATTTTTTGGTAAGAAAAGCATGTATTTTAATCATATCTTATTAGTCAAAACTGAGATTTTTTTTTTTTCCTCTTCTTTTATAATTAATTCCTCCAAAGTAGGTAGCTATCTTATCTGCGGGATTAATCTGTGTTGAAATTTTCTAGAATTCATCTGTATTTAGCATTTCTGGTGTCATTTCAGAGGTTTGTGATAGAAATGGAGTGTGGAACGTATCATGCTAAGCCTGGGGTTCGTTCACAATGCCTCAGTAGCAGTGAATAAAGCATTTAGGACATGCTGCTGCATAAGCTTTTTCTGGACCTGGAGATGCTTACTGAATAGGATTTTGAGATCTTGCTTTAGGTACTTTCAACAGCAGTGCCTGCTCAGATAAGCAGATAAGCACTGGCCATATCGGTCCTTGCCATTGCTGCAGCAAACCAGATTGAGGAACTGATCTAATTGAACTTTTTATGTTGTTCATGTTGGAAAGGGAATTGGGTTAAATATCTTCTGTTAAACTGTCTTAACTATTTCTTGCAGCTCTGGTTAATGAGTTCAAAGTCTATGATGCTGTTGGGTGGCTTGCCTTTCAGTTTCGTGGGTTTTTAAAAATACATATTTAGCAGAGAATTTCTGGGGAAAAATCACGTTTAAGCAGTGTCCCTTGTGCACTGCTTTTCGTTCACTTCATGACCTCTGACACATAGTCTCTTGTTACGTACTCCGAGGAACCCTGCTAATGAAAAGCACTATGCCTAAGCATTATGTTTAGCTTTTAGACATGCAGATATGGATTACCATTTCATTTATCAGCTACTGTAGATGTGCAGATGTTGACTTTGAGCCAGAAAAAGGCTCAAATCCCATCTGTGTTTCAGATCTGAAAACGGCATTAGCAGTCTGCAGCCTATGTAACTTCCTTTTGTTAGATACTTACTGGATTCATTTTCTGTCTGTGTATTACCATTTTATTTGGTGTATTATGTTGATGATTGTGCATAAATTTTGACCTGTATAATATCTCTTTCAGTGACCAGGAGCCTCCTTATTCAATGATCACGTTGCATGAAATGGCAGAAACAGGTATCAAGGCACTGTGTTGGGCATTTCAGTTGTGACTCCAAAGCAAAAAAAAAATCCCTCTTTTCTTTGCGAAGAAAAATACACACTAGCAGTATGTATTACGACTTGCTGTAGCTCTAGGGATGTGGGATTCAAAACACAGTTCTGCGCTTTAGAAGTTTCACTGAGCTCATTTGCATTTGCCTGAGTTTTTGGGTTTTTTTTTTTTTTTTAACTCCGTTAAACTTTCTACATGAACTCTCCAGAAGCAGCCAATGGATGGCCACAAATACATTGTAATGGCATTAAACCGTAAACCACAAAGAACATATGTTTGCAGTAAGGCAGAAACAACCCATATATATATGTAGACATGGTTTAAACCCATGTGCTCCAGCGTTGGCAAATAGTACACGCTTTTTTGTCTTGGCTTTTGCTGTCCTTAGACCTCCACTTTATTGATGTAGTTGTTCCAACCTTGTCCCTAAGTACTCCTGCAAGCTGAGCCGTGTTCGTGCAAGGGCTTTTTTTTGTCTTTGTTACAGCAGGAGAAATTCTCCCAGCTCAAGTCCTCCACCAAATTTCTGGTTTAGGTGAATTTTTGTCTGTCTTAGTAGAGTTGGTACTGGTCTTAGGAAATGTATTTCTGTATCAAAATAAATTAATCAACCTGACTAGCTATTACAGCAATTAAGTACAATGTTTTCCAGGGGAACGTGCTAACAAAAGTCAAACCCCAGTGTGTTCCTTATACTTACTTGTCATTGTTGAAGGGAGCACTAAGTCTCTTCAACCTCACTCGCTTGTATGCAGATACAGACTCTGTCTTTATTTTCACTTCTAAGGGAACTAGTTTCTTGTAAATCCAAATCTGTTTGCTTTATTAGTAGTTTAACATCTTATATGTGGCTTGTTGTTTACTTGCAAGTAGAAGCCCTTGTCTGCTCATTAAACGGTGAGAGCTTAGACCACCAGCCATGGGATAAGCTAATGCAGTTCCTTTGAGGTCTGTGTTACCTGAGGGAACTCAAGAAGAGTGCTCTGATTCTGGCTAGAAGAAATAGTTCTTCAGTGTCATCGTGGATGCAGGATTTAACACTAAAGAGTTGACATTGCACACTGAACTCTTTGAGTATCACACTGGAACAAAGTGCTTGTCTATACTGGTCATGAGTGTTCCTTCCTAATACTAGTTGGGAGCTAAAGGATGCTCTGACCTGGGCAAGACTGTTCCCCAGACAATAGAGGTGTTCACTATTACCCAAGCTGCTGTAAACTTTTTTTTCTCCTTGAATTTAAACTTCTAAACTACTGCAAACTAAGACATTGATGTAAAAAGTAAACTGTTGTGGTTCTGTATTTGCATTTTCCTAGTGTCTGTAAGCTCACTGGGTAATTTTGAGGATTTTTTCAGTTTACATTTATGGATGTATTGTGAACATTTCAGAATTGCAGTGTTAATTCTGAGCGTTACTTCTGTTTTGTGGTTGACAGATGAAGGCTGGTTGGAAGTTGTCCAATCTTTAATTAGAGTTATTCCATTAGAAGATCCCCTGGGACCAGCTGTTATAACGCTACTACTTGACGAATGTCCGCTGCCAACAAAAGTGAGTCTCAAGCACGTGTGTTTATTTGTGGCTGAATTTCAGTTATTCATGGTTGCCATGCCCATGATCGCTTCTGGGTGGGTTTCACTAGTGATGCAAGACTCTGTTAGCTGTTCAGAAAATGGGTGTAACTTGTAACTTTGAGTAATTTGTGGTGAGCTGATATCTAACTGCTACTTAATGCTAGAAGCACTGTAGGGGCGGGGGGGAAAGGGGGAGAAAAAAAAAAAAAAGATAAATCTGGTCCATGGGGAAGAACAAGAGGCCCTTGGTCCTTAGCTGCTTTTATTGCTGTCCTCTCCTGCTGTGTGGTAGGTGCATGCTGTGCAGTGAGGGTGTACAGATGCTGCAAAAGCAGTACAAGTTCTGCCGTTTTGTTCTCAAGTTCTGCAAGCTGTGCATTTAGAAGTCACTATTGAATTTGTTCCTGCCCTGCACGTAAGGAATGCAATGCAAGTGGGTGTGTTAAGTTGAACAAAAGACATTTTTTAACTCTGAAATACCTAGCTATAGTTTTGGCAAATTTGAATACTTTTTTTTTTTACTGACCACTAACCTGTGTTTTGGATGGGAAGGTGACCCGAGGCGTTCATACTCTTTTGGTACAGGTGTTTTAGTGAGAGCCTCAAGTGCTTCAAGATGCTAACCGTTGTTGAATCCCTTTGAGCATGATGATTGTACAGAGAACTTACCTGTCTTCAAATGCTTGTCGTTACCTCATTTCATCAGAAATTGATGATGACATCATTGCAACTTTCATTTATTAATCTACTTCTTATGCTGCCAATTTTAGTTTTCAGTTTGCATTGTTAGGGACATAAGAAGCTGGTAGCTTTTTGTCTTGCGTAAACGCCTGAGTGACTGGAGAGCTAGTCAAGCTCTCTAACTACCTGAAGTGAGTTTTTTTTCTCTAGGCTGTTGATTAAAGTCATCTGACAC
Organism: Fregata magnificens; assembly: GCA_013389945.1. Lineage (NCBI taxonomy): Eukaryota > Metazoa > Chordata > Aves > Suliformes > Fregatidae > Fregata > Fregata magnificens. The sequence continues at coordinate 3,608 of WAAD01023880.1, read as the reverse complement.
TTTTGAAGAAGTTAAATGTTGTACAGACTGTCACATAGACTGCAAAATGATTTTGAAAACAAAGCTATAACCAGAAATTTTGCCTGCTTTGAAAAAGAAATCAAGAAATGGAGACCACTGTGAATGTGCCATATGAAGAGTGATTTTGTGTTTTTTGTTTGACTATACAATGTACGTGGCAATCAAATGCTTTGTTTTTCAAAAGCCACATGACTTTTCTTTAGGTACTTTAATTTTAAGGAGTTAGCTATGAAATAGTTGACCTTAACAAGACAAAAGGAATAAGATGCCTGTTTCTGGGGTGCACAGAGGGTTTTTTCCTGTGCAATCTCTTTAAGGCACAAGGAGCTGCAGTTGTGGGATCTGCTAGTCACATGCAGCCTAGTAAAGTGTTTGCTGCTGTTCATTTTCTTTCTATTCAGGATAAGTTTAAGTTTTTGGTCTTAAGGGTTTTAAGTCAGCGCCCCACTTTGCTGACAGCTGGAGAACAGCAGCAGGCTGTATTTCATTTTCTGTTATTGTAGACTATAAAGTCCATAAATTTAAAACAGCAGCGCAGTAAACTGTTTATTCTAGAAAGTCTTTATTTAACTCAAAATAGTTGATCTCTGTGATGGTTCTAATAATGGCTAAAAGCAGTATCAGAGTATGTCAAGAGTCTAATTTTAGCGAGGCTTTTCCATCCCAAGTCTGTGGCTCAGTCATCCTTTCTTCTTTCTCTATTCTTTCCACTTAGTGTCAGTCCTGTTCATCAGTTCTGGTTTTGTGGCTTTTTTGGGGGGAACATAACTACTCTTCAGTGTTATCTCTGTGCAAACCTCAGGCTCTAGCACAGTAAACTGATTTGAGTGTGGCTCAGAACACAATTCAAAAAAACACACATTCAACTTGAGCAGTACTCTTTTTTTTTTTTCTCCAAATGGCCTGCTGATGACTTCAATATGAGGAGTTCTTCTATTTTAATTAGATCCTAGCCTGAGATTATGCAGTTTCAATCTGAATCAGCTGAAACGTTCATGAAGTCTGGCAAGTTGAGGGGGATTTGGAACTTTGTGGGGTGGGGTTCTCCCTGTGGGATAACTTGTTCTGGCTCTAGATTAACCCCTAACTACTCTGAAAATGGAGGGTATGCTCTAGATCTGTCTTGAATTTTATCCATACCATACTGCCTGAATGAAGCAAGTCAAAGCATGGCATTTTAGATTTATTACCCTCATTGGTTACTTCCTAAATTAGTGTGACTACAGAAAGCCATTTATGCTCTCAAGAATACCATTTATGATGTCCTGTAAAGCTGACAGCATCCTAAATTTATGACGGGGATGTGGGCTCTTTTCATGGAGCATGTCTCTCTAGTCCTGAATTCTAAAGTCTAAACCAGCCCTTTTCTTTTGGAAAGGGTGTGAGTTTTAGGACCCTGGAAACAGATGAGATGGCAGTAGTGCCATATGTGCTGATCGGTATTGTTTGCCTTTGTCTACTCTTCAAGTTCTTATTGCTGTAGGTAGCTCACCTGTGTACATCCAGAGGTGTCCTGAGTTGTTGATCGCAACAATGACCAGCAATCTGGTGGTAATTTTAAAGTTACAAATCTTGGGTATGTTGAACTTCTCTTCCCATCTGCTCTTTGTTTTCTTCGTATCTTAAAAGATAGCCATGCTGTCTGTAATATGATGCTGACTTTAGTAACATAGGGTAAAAATAATTTGTCGTACTCTACTGAGTTAGGGGAAAAACTG
>WAAD01023867.1:124087-148834 GCA_013389945.1 Fregata magnificens | reverse complement strand
GCCACGGGACCGGTGGTGCCGAGCGCTGCCGCGGTGGGCTGCCCGCGCCTGCCAGCCCACAGCCCTCGCCAGCAGCAGGGGCTCTCTGCCCGCACCGTGACTGAGCCCGCAACACCGGACAGGGCACGTTTCCATATGAAGTTCCTTTCATCTATAGCCAGATTTTCTCACAACCTCAAAACTGCAGGAAAGGAAGTTTTTTTCTCTCGGCAGCTCCAATTTTTTTTTTTTAAAACTCCCCCAGCTTTGAAAAACAAGCCAAAGCTATATTTGCTTCTGCTCTGTACATCCCGCTCATGAGTGAGATGACTTCTGTTCTCGCATGGTAGATATTTTTACATATGACATGGTGTCTCGTTAAATGTGTTTGTAAAATCATTCCTTTTATTTAACTCACCCTTTGAAGTCCTGGAGTGTTATGGTGTCTCCTAGAAAACTTAAGAAGTTCTTGAAGGCAGTGCTCTCTTCATTATTGCCAAACAACTCCTCCTCTTGGGTCTACAAAACAAAGGGCACATCTTTTGAGAGCCCTGGCCCTGCCTATTTCCAGCAGCCAGCCCGCCTGGGCTGCGCAGCACCCACCGAACCAGCTCCCAGGGGAAGGAGGAGGGTCTGGCCATGGCTCCCTCACCACCGCGTCGGTCTGATGGAGCTGCAGAGGCCCCCAGGCTGCCTGAGCCGAGCACGACGAAAGCCCCCATCCCCAGTGGCCGCCACGCACTGGGACAGCCCTGTGCCCTCAGGGACCTCCCAGCGCTGCTCCTCTGTCGTGCTACGGGTGCTACGGACACAGCGACCGCAGACACCACCAACATGAAAGGTCCCTTTGAAATGCGCCTTCTGCTTGTCACCCTGCTCTGAGCATCTCCTTAAAATCAAACCTTGCTATCAGCAAAAGTGCCACAGCAGCAGAGAAAGGAACCTGTCCCGTCCTAGCTCTAATGGCGATTTCTGGTCTCCTCTCCCTGCCCGCCCGTCTCCTGCCACCTCCTGCCCCGTGTGCAACCCCCCGGGGCCACGACCAGCACCTCGTCCCCAGGGTGCCGTGCACAGCTGCAGGCTGCTCCCCGCCTCTGCTCCCCAGCTGGCACCACCACACTTGGCCACGGGCACCAGCCGTGGGCCAGCCACAGCCCACTCAGCCACCAAGGCACCCAAAGGTAAAGCTGCTGAGAGCGACTTCTGACCAAAAGCAACAGACCTTACGATAACGTACAGGAAATACCAAAATGCAAATGAATCCTTCATTGGAAAATCCAAGTCTTAATCATCCCTTGCGTGCTATATTTCAAAACAATGAGACTTTAATTATGGTCTTGCATGAGTTACTCAATCCAAAATAAAATGCAATATGTAAAGATAATTAGAGTGCCTGTCAGAATAATCTTTGGTGAGTTATAAGACTCGGCTGCCTCTGCGCTCCCCATCCGGAGTTCCTCAGCTAATGACAGCATTTTCAGCAAACACATGTCTTCATAGCCCACAGTCCTCCAAGACAAATGTAACTGTTTCACTGTCTAAACATATATCTGATTAAAATACCATGCCTGCTAAAATACATTTTCACATCCACTTTTCCCTACAGCAGCTTGTGGGCTGATTTCCATACTGAATTTTTTCAGTCACATCATTTTTTAATGAGTCAGGGAAACATCCGAGCAGTAAGAAATGCATTATTAGTGAGGACACCCAGTAACACAATGTGTCGCACGTGACAGAATTAACTGCAGGGCCAAATTTCAGCTTCAGGGTCCCACACTTGCAAAATGCAGAGCTCTGGCAAGCGTGGATGTGCTCCACGAGAACAGCACGGGGATTACCCACCTGCCTGAACTTTTGATAGATCACACCGAACTTGAACGTGTTGTTGACCTCATGTTCATCGTAAGACACTATCATCTGGGATGCCTGCAGTAAAACAAAATATGAATTATTTCATTTGGTAGTTCAGAACACGATGTCCAGAAGAGCGAATCCTGCTCGGCGCATGCTGCTGGCCGGGCTCACAGCTCCGCTCGGCACACTCACCATCACCTGTGGTACGGCTCCTCGCGGTGGGCAGGGGGGAGAGCCTACCGCGGCTGCAGAGGGGTATGGCAATGGCGGGGCAGCACCCGAAGGAGCGGGCAGGGGGCAGAAGCCCAATTTCCACGTAAGACAAAAGTTTTCAACAGTGGCCCCAGTTTTGGTTATTGGCGTCCCTGCAGCCTCCGCCACTGACAGTCCACCTGGATGCCCATGGGCTTCGGGTGGGCACGAGCTGCGGCCCCAGCGCCCAGGCGAGGAGGGGGGCGCGGGGAGCCCCAACCTCTCACAGGTTTTCTGGGGGAAGTTCAGGGCCCTTTGGGTGCAAATCATGGCAGTTCTCACAGCGCCCCAGCTCCACGGTCCCAGCCTCGCTCTGTGGGACCCTGTCAGAGACGTTCATCTTCCCCAGCTGGGCATCGGCTGTTCTCAAACTTCCAGAAAAGGGTTTGATAGCAACACCAATAATGACAAGGAATGAACGAAATCTGTTTGACCTTGGCTGCATCAAAGGGTGGTGAAACTTCCTTATAACTTACTGCTGTGCCTGCCACAGAAAAGGTCTCCCACATAAAAGGTACTTGAAAATGATGGATTTGCTTTGTAACTTCCCAGGAGGGGGCCTCTATGGCAGCACAAGAGCACACAGGAGGACAAGCAATCCTGGAGCAGGTAATGAGTCAGTCCCAGTACGTCACCTGTGGGGATTGCCACCCGGGTAAAACACTCCATCCCCCGCAGCGACCCACCCGCCTCTGCATCTCTTCCTGCACGGCTTCTCGAGCACAGGCTCAACCCGCCTCACCAGGTTTCAAGCAAACCTTAAGGCATCAAACCAAGATCCAGGTTGGTTTTACACCCCACAGACGGTCGCCTTTCCTTCCTTCCCATTAATCTGAGGGCAGATTAATACCAAAGTGCCATCAATCCTTGGTGGCCGGTTGACAGAACGACACGGTGGCATGCACAGGCCATCACAGGGCCGTTAGCCAGCCTGCTGCCCAGACGCACGCACGGCACGCCACCACTGCACTGCTCACATTCTCTTTGCAGGCAGGTACAAAGGTAGAGAGCTAGAAAGATGCAGTACAAATATCCATGCTCTGTAGCAAAGTAGCCATTGGATTTTGGAGAAAAGGGGAGAATTAACTCTATCTGACCTTCTCTGCCTAACACGCGACCAACTTGGGGTAAGTTACCTCACCTTGGGGTACAGAACCGGGTTAAACTTCAGCCCGGAGGCGTCATCGCAGAAGGCCTGTGGGCAAGGGGAAAGAGCAGTCAGTGCTGGGTCCCCGGGCATGCGGAACAGACACCCCTGTCCTGCTGAAAATCCACGGCAAGGCTGTGAGCATCTTATAAAGGAGCCAAATCCAGCCTCCAATTGCAGGAGCTCCCCTCTTCGCATCCTCTCGTTGGGATGCCCCACGGCCTGGCTGGTACCCGACTGAGGATGCAGCTAGACAAGTCCCAGGTCTCTCCATGGGTCAAAGGTGCTGCCGCCTCCTCACCTCTTCCCCCAGATATCAGCTAGTGACCTGCCCGGGATCAGTGGGGAACCAACAGCTGGGCCAGCGCACGCCACCACCCGCCAAGCACCCCTGGACCTGAGAGCCCAGGCACAGCTGCCCAACGCTGCCCAAGGCGCAGTGGCGTGGGCTTTGCTGCAGGTATCCCAGCCCAACCTGGCATTTTACCTTTGCAATCTGGGGGATGCTAGGGAGCTTGCTAAATCCTGCCAGGGGGATCCTCTCATGCAACGTCTTCACTTTAGACCTAGCAAAGAAAAAGAAATGAGCAGACACCAGGGAGTGCCTAAGGCAAAGAGATGCCGGCTGCAGCCCCCTGCTCGCCAGCTCTGTGGCATGCACGCAGCGATGCTCCACCGGCTGTTGGGAAATGATGTTCTGCCGAATTTGTTGGGCCTGGCTCGATTTGCCTTCTCATCTCTGCAGCTCTTAAAATATTCATAGTTTGGAGGGAAATGACAATGGTTCAGATGCGCTGGGTCTTGACAGCTTACAGAGGGATGGTGGTAGATTTGAAACAGCAAAAGGATGATGTTGCTCCTTCCCGTCCCACCCCGAGCCCCTCCGTGTGCAACAGCCGGCGTGCGGCCAGCCCGGCTCTAGCATTTACAGTAGAAACAAAACAAGGGCCTCCCAGAGAGAAAATATTTTGTTAAACAAAGCTTTCTTTTTTTTTTCCATACCTGAGTATAATCCTTAAATATTCTGTGCCATCTGCCTCTTCACACTTAATAGAAAGGATCAGATTTCCGAGGCTGCTGGCTGTACAATAAAAATTTAAATGATCCTAAAAATAGAAAACAGTGCGTTAGCAGCAGGGGAGGCAGCTTGGTGATGGCAAGGACGCTGCCCCCTGCCCTGGCCGCGAGCAGAGGACTCACCTGCCACCCCGCCACCCTCCCGCCCCTCGGGGACACACACTCGCACCACCTTCTCGCCGGGACCAGGGCTTTAATCCCTCTGCCCATGGACTTTAGCACTTTGCTCTCAGCTTTGCTCAGAGGAAGAAAGAGGATTACAAGACTGTGAGCAAGAAGGCAGGCAGGCAGCTGCCGTGCCGGGTCCCCCAACTCGGGCCGAGCCCCAGGACCCTGCAGACGGGGCAGGCTCAGAGCCAGCGGGCCCACCTGGTGTCCTGGGGGGGCCCTGCCGACTGCGGGGGCCGGGGGCAAAGGCTCTGTGCGTGGCCATTGCTGCCACAACTGGTAACCTGCCGGTCCCCTCTTCTCCTTGCCTTTGCAAGGAAGGGAAGTTGCAAAGTTTGCTCATTTTGCTCACAATTTTAGAATTTCTTTTTTCCTTGGCGGCATGGTGCAATTTTCAGCCGACTGCTCGTCCCCTGTGGCAGGGGCACCCACCTTCCCCAGGAAATGCTTCCTGTAGGCTCTGGCCTCTCCTTTGCACTCCAGCTTGTAGCCGTAGGTGCTGGGGCTGAGGTTCTCCTCCTCCTCCTCGCAGATGCTGCTGTCGGACGAGGTGGGTGTACCAAGGTTTTCTGGGTCTTCGATCCAGTATCCCCCAAACTGGGGCAGGATGATCAGCGGGTACGGGCTGCCCTTCTCTAGGATCTGCAGAGACATGTGCCCATGAGGAGTCAGGCAGGACCAGGGTGCAGATGTGGGGTGCAGGGGCTCGTCGCCCCGTGTCCTGCCCCCCCACTGCCCCCTCCCGCAGCAGCCCCCAGCCCCGGCACCACAGGGGGCAAATTCAGCCCCTCTCTAAAACCTCTTCCCTCTCTGCAGGACATGTGCTACCGAGGAAAAGCAGCAACCGCAAAGGTGGGGAGGGGGAACGTGCTTTGTGCAGCTCCTCTCAGAAACAGGCTCTCTGTCAATTCCCCTGTTATTGGCAATTTTGGAAAGGCAATCACTTGAAGGCATTCAGGGTGGTCCAGAGCACCCACCTCATCAATGCTGGGGTACGGGATGTAGTCTTCCTGGAAAAAGGAATCAAAACACCACGTATGACCATCTGTTGCCCACCAGCCATCCCTGAAGACCACAGCCTTGCGCATCCAACCCGGGGAGCGCTTCCAGCTGCCCGCTGCACTGGTCCCTCCCGTCCCCACGCCCTGCACCGAGTGCCAGGCGGTAACAGAGAGCAATGCTCATGTCGGATGAGGCCACCGTGCGCGGCGATGGGCACAAGCCCCAGGAGCGGTGCCACCGCGCTGCCCGCGGCTGGTGGACCAGCACCAGCACTGTGCCAGCCCAACACCAGAACCATTGCAGCCCAATTGAGCCCCTGGGACACAGCGTGGGGACCCCTCCCTGCTCTGGGTCTGTGGAAAAGCACTGCAGCCAGGTAAGTCCTTTTCCAAAGGGGTCTCCACTATTGGTGTAAGCTTCTCAGCTCTAAGGCAGAATCGAACCATTTTACACAGCTCGCTGCTGAAATACACAGGTTTGGACATAAAGCTGGATTAGGGATTTACAGGCACTGCTCTCTCATCTTTGCAATTCAGTCAGTGCCTTGGTTTTAGATAACATTTAAATCCTTTTCAGTCCTTTGAGTGACTGTCTTTGACGATACGCATTAAAGCCCTGAGGTAAGGGGGGGACACTTGAAGAGATCCGTGCAAGAAACAAAATTCAACCAACCTTATGTTTTTGGCTTCCAGTCCTCTGTTCTTCAAGTTTTGGTGCCTGTTTGGAACAAAACAAATAGATCGAATAATTAAGATGTTTTCAACAACCCAGACGAAACCACAAGGGTATTTTGCTACATGGAAATCACTCTGACATGAGTGGCATGAAAGAAGGGGGTTCTGCCAGGGACGAGCCGGGCAGACCTGCTGGCGTGCCAGGACAGACCCCGTCGTAACACAGCGAAAACGGCTGACGGGGATGTGGTAGGACAAGACCTGGGACACAGTGACACCGCACTGAAAATATCTAAATGTGAGGCAGGGACTGTTGTTTCCCAGGTGCCAGCACACCATCAAACACAAAATGCCCCATATCCCACCCCAGCTTCACCTTAATTTCTCCAGGATGGGCTCCTAAAGGAAATCCCTGTGCTGCCTTCCTGCGGAGCAGGGACAACAGCCCCGACGTGTGGCTGGGTGATGGCCCCAGCTGTCTCACAGTGTCTGTCCCAGGCAGGAGTTCAGGGACGGCAAACCCTGCTCGCGCTCGCCCATGCCACGCTGGGGGAGCACCACACTGGGGGAGCACTGTGCGTCCCGGCATCAGGGGTGAGCACCACCTGCCTGCGCCCCTCCTGCAGGGACAAGTCACATGCCTGGGGACACCCTGGGCCCCTGACCCTCTTCCTCGGGCAGATGCTGATGTGTTTTAGTGTAGGACAAGAGAATGCCTTGCTCTGACCTGAGGGGTACTGAGACAGTGCTTGACACAGCCACGCTCTGTACCAGAGCCTGCCATTTGCAAAGACAGGCAGCGGCATGCTGACTTTACCAAGGAGCAACAGGGCCATGTCTCACAGCGTGTGCCCCTGAACCTCCTTTTGCAAAACTGCTCAAGGCAATGCAGAATAACCTTGGAGGAAGATGCTGCCGAAACCACTGCTCTCCCCCCGCCACGCTGGGGTGTTTCTGTGCAGCTCTCTTCTGCACGGTTTGAGCTGGGAGGCGCCTGCTGTGCCCTCTCTCAGCAGGGCTCACACAGTGCTGGGGACTTCAGCAACAATTCAAGACCTGTTATGATCATACAAGGCCTCCCAGCACGTTAAACGTATAAGGTGCTGTGGGATCTCTGTCCTTGCAGCCTCTCTGCCGGGTGGGGAACGTCCCATGTTACTGGCACGCTGCTGGTGCTGCTCACCTGCATTTTTTCCAGCATTTCGAAGAATTCTGCAGACTGAAAAAGAAAAGAAGGAAATTTCCTGTTCAATTACACCAGACACGAGGTGAGCGAGCCCAAGCCATGTCCAGGCAGGGACACTGAACCCCCACCCCGTACCGGGCATGCTGGCTCTGGCCCTCAACAGGAACAGGAAGAAGAGACTATCCATAACCGATGGCATGTGCCTCCAAGACGCCCCATCCAGCCCCAACGCCAGGCAGGGATGGAGCCCTGCAGCCACCCCGGGCTCCCAGGGCCGGTGGCCGTCCCACACCAAGTGCCCTCACCGCAGCCATGGGCAGCGCGCAGAGCAGCAAGCGGCAGCGGCTCCCCACCTCCATAACTCCTCCTGCTCTGCATTTTGTTTCCAAAAAGAAGATGGGCTGAGTGATGCTGCAGGCACTTTTCCCACTCCCCAGCCATGGCAGCTCCTGTCCAGCCTGACTCAGAGCTCAGGCTTCACTGCTGCAGTTCACCATCACCAATAACACTCAGCCCTGACAATTTCCCAGCCCGCTCTGTGTACAGTTTGATAACGGTTCCTTACTAATTTCTTTTTCTAATCACAGCGGTGTTGGCACCATTGGCTGGACAATATCTTTGGGTTCCTTTTGTCCCCTAGGTGTTTTCTCAGGTCTCTAAGGTCTGTGTTTCCCAGCTCTCTGCAGCAGTGACACAGGCTAGAGACGCCAAAGGGAGAGCGGAGCTGCTGGTGCAATCCTGCCCTGCAGGGCACGGGACAGCCCAGCAGGAGGGAAGGGAAGGAGAGCACCAGCTGCAGCCATGCTCTGCTGCTCCACCATGTGCTGCTTGCTTCTGCACAGCAGGCGCTGGATCTCAGGGATCAGGCAGGGAGAAAACCCAGACGACTGCCAAGTGCCACGGGGCGCCCGGCAGGGCCGCAGGCGTGGGGCTTGCTGGGGACCTGGGGCAGAGCCGGTCTTGCCATGAGCAGAGGGATGGGGTCCATATGCCCTGGCTCCCATGGTCCTCCTGCTGCTTCGCAGGGCCTCTGGCAGGAGGAGGTCTGTGCACAGAAACCAGCAGCAAAAAACTTTGCTTTTGAAATGAAACAGGCCCAGACTGATTGATCCAAAAAAGCAAATCAATACTCTTGCAAATGAGACACCTACAGCAGCCCTCCCCACGTCCCTTACCTTGCAAGATGTAAGCCCTCAGCCCTGCCTTTCACCGGCTGTGGAAATGCCAGCAATGCCGCTGCCGGCAGGGCTGGGCTGCCCGGTGCAGGGTTAATGGCCTACTTGCCAAATGAACTAAAGAGATTAGCTGAGCCCCAGGCTTGGATTAAAAATCCCGTGTGGCTCCTCTGGAGAGAGCCTGACCCTGCAGCCAGGGAGCTCATCCCACTCCTCCAGCACGCTGCTGCACGGCTCGCAGGCTGCTGCCTCCCTCCCCAGCCGTGCCGATGCCCCGCGGCTTTGCAGCCCTGTGAGCATCCGAAGCCGCTGCAGCACACGCAGGGCACATGGGGCATGCGGCTCCTGCACCTTTGGAAACGCGTAGCGCAGGGGGCTTAGGGGCAACAAACCCAGACCGGGAAGAGCCCGTCGCCACCTCTCCAGGAGAGGTGCTAAAGCCACATCTGTCCTGCTAAGCCGTGCTTTCCCTTGGGCAAGGGGGGACGTCAAGAAACCCTGTTCCTGCCCTGATCTACCTGCGCTGCCCAAAGGGGCCCCAGTCCTGGTGGCAGCCAGCACACCACTGAGCTGCTTTGGGGCTCGGCAGGCACCGGCCACCTTTCCCACTTGGTCCTGCCATGACGTTCAGACGCAGCAGACGCGGGTTTGACCCGAACAACTGGCACGGGCATGGCCCCACCAGCGTGCACAGCCACAGCAAAATCGGTGCTCTGCCAGCACGCACCAGCCTCCTGACACACCGGGCACCTGCAGGGTCACCCCTTCAGCACAGCAACCACTGAACCTCAGCTGGATGATCCCGATCCCTCATCCGGCTTTTCCTGCTCTTAAGTACATGCAAATAAATTATCTAGTCAAACTATGGCTGTAAATGTTGGGGCACTCCTAGTAAACTAGTAAGTGGCTTTTCCGGAGACTTGAAGCAGCAGCCCTGTCCCTCCTCTCCCCCATCCTCCCCCCACCTCTCCTCTAACCCGTGTTTGCTCCCGGCCACCCGCCGCGCTCCAGCCGCAGCAGATGGGCTCACGGCTCGTACGGCTGAGGAGAGGCTGGGGCCACAGCAGACGCTGCCCGTCCAGGAGGGAGAGCGGAAAGTGGGATCAGCAGCTCCAATGCTGCTGGCTGTCAGAAACAGTTTGCAGAAGAGGGATGTGAGATTTGGGGTGGAAGGAGTCACCGTACCAAGGAGAAAGGCATGGGAGACTGATTTTTGGTGAGCTCTTAGAATAGACTGAATTTCTCAAAAGACAAAGAAGAGAGAAAAAAACAGAGGAAGAGATGAAGAAATGAAAATCAAAGAACAAAGGAAAACCTCAGAGATCTTCTTCTAATAAATGTGGCAAGCAAAGGTTAGTTTTACGGCACGAGCAGCCTAGTGACTGCCCCCAGTGACACCAGCTGGGATGGGGGAAAGACACTGCCAACACAGGTGGGGACTGCCGTGGCTCAGAAGCAGCCCTGGCCATGTTTCTAGCTTTAGACTGCCCCGTTTTTATCTACTGCACCTACGGGAGCAAGAACGAACCCCGGGCTCAGAAGAGCTCTGTGCCCAAAGCTGGGAGCACTTTAAAAAGGCTTTTCCTTATTTTGAGCTTGGTTTAGATTCTGGTTCATCTTCCAGTCTCTGTGACGGACAAATGCTCTTTGAGTCAATTAAAATAGTTTCCAGGTCCCACTCTGCCAGCAGCCAGAACCAGAGAAGCAAACCACACAGCAGCACCGGATCCACCTGCTAAAGCAAGTTCCAGCAGAAAACGCGTACACGTATTTAACAAAGCAGACAGCAGTCTGTACCCTCTAGGGATTTATGCATACTTGAAGCCAAACTTTACTGGGCCACAAATATTTTGGTAATTATAGCAGAGACAATCACAGCTTTGTGACGCCCGGCAGAAAGCAATGTCCCCTGCCATGGGCCCAGCCGGCAGGAAAGGTTACACTCACCCCGCTTGGGTCGCCGAGACTGTCCGCTCCAAACTAAACCTGCATCTGCTTCTCAAATACAACCAAAGGCAACACCAGAGCAGACAGCCGTTTCCCTTGCCACCTTCGGCAGGACAAACCTGCCCAGTATCTTGTCCTAACGACCTCAGAAATGCAAAATACTCAACCCGAAATGGTATAGTGGCTATTTCTTTCCTGCTCACATGTCCTCACCCCTCACCACTGAGCGCGCTACACTGGCAGCATGAGAGAGGACACACAGTCACATCCCAATGCTTCAGCACAGAAAAGTACGTGATTCCTTTCCATCAGCACCAGGCAAGTCACCGGGTCCAAAGCCGAGCCGGCTGGCGCACACAGTGTCTGTTCAACCGCCCCAGCACCCCGGGGGTGAGTTTCGGGAACAGGTACCTGCGGACGAGGAGGGCTCAGAGCAGAAGCTGCAGCGCAGCCAGTAAGCACCTGCTTTGAAGGTTTCCGAAGAAAATGACACCCAGAAAGAAAACCCTGCACCAGGCAGGAGCCACCGAGGATGGAGCACAGCGGGGCAGAGCTCTGCCCAGCACCTCTCCCCAGCAACCCACCGCGGGTCACACAGCACTCACCAGCAGGCCCTGTAAGAAATCCATCATCTTCCTGGCGTCACACCCCCGCTCCGCATCAGCCGCACAGCCACGGCTGCTGCCGCAACAAGACTTCCTCATGAGCGTGCGGCGAGCACGGCGGCAGCTGAGCGCCAGCCCAGCCATCCCTCCCCAGCCCCGACACCTCCCTTCGTTAATGTTTCTCCAAGCCAGAGGCACGGCAGGACTGCTGCTTTGTTATTTCAAAGGGTGGCTCCCCTGGGAGGCAAAGTGCCCCAAACAGGTTGGGCAGGAAGCAGGTGAGGGTTTGCAGGGGACAGGCAGGCTCCTGCCCTCCACTCGGCTCCTGCCGGGACGTGCGGCCCCTGGACGGGATGCACGGCCCCGCAGGGGGATGCGCTGTGCCCCTCGGAAGGGCACTCGCGTGGGAAAGCTGCAGCGGGAGCTGGGCGCTGGGCAGGAGGCAGAAAATCCAACCTCTCCAGCTGGAAATCTGTATGCACAAAAAAGCCACAGTCCTTCCAAAGGAGCTGAACGAATCCCAACCTTAAATTGTCTCTGAGTCAGCTCAGGACAACCCAACCTGCTGACCCAGGAGCTGCAGAGTAGGCACCAGCACCAACAGGGCCTTCTCGTCCCAAAACCGCCCAGGGAAGAAGCAGGACACAACTGCTTCGGCCAAAATGCCTCCGTGGCTGTGCCAGAGCACGGGCAGTCCCAGCTGCTGGGGACTCACTCCTGTCCCTGCTCCCACTACCCGTACCTACCCCTCGTCCCTCTCCGTGACATGAAGTCTTGCAGAGATCTCTGGGAAGCACCTTAAAGTCTACGGAGAGCAGGGCAGAGCAGGATGAGCACCGAGGATATCGACTCAACACACTCATGCTGCGCAGCATCTCATTGCAGGTTCACCTACACCAGTGCTGAGCCACCGCCCGGCATCCCCTGCGCTGACCGCAATGGTCAGGGGACCCAGCAACATCTCCAGAAGGACCAGGTCTCTGGCTCCCAACCACAAAGTCACCCCAGGTTTCCCTTCGTCAAGCTGATGGCTCCTTAATTCCCAACATCTCCTCTCCCAGGCATCTCCAGTTCCATCTCTTAAATGCCAGCAAATACATACCCAGCCCCTGCCTTTCAAGAGCTGACGGCAGCTGAGACCAAAGCGGCAGCAGGGACACAGGGAAGCTCCAAACAAGCAGATGCACAAACAAAACCCAGTGGCCCACAGACAGCCCCCGGCCTGAAGACAAATATGGTTATTCCTGTTTGGTACTTCTGGAGCTCCCTGTGCCTGGCAAAGATGAAGGATCCTCCTCTGCCACTGCCTGGCCAGGGTGCCAGCACGGGCAGCCGTCACCGCAGCAGCTCTGCCGTCACCAGCGCCGCAGGGATGGAGAGAGGGAGCACATGCTGCAGGCTCCCACCTCTGCCTCGCCTTTCCAAAAGGACAACCTGTGCCATCTGCAAAAGATTCTGGAGCCCTTTAATCCTGCTGTAAAGCAGAACAAGTCAGTAATCGCCTTTTAATTGCTTTAATTACATGATTATAAAAATGAAGAACCAGCAGTGAAACCTGCAGCCTCCAGCCTCGCCGTGGAGACCGGTCCCCTGGCGTGTCCTCAGCCAAAGCCATCGCCAGTCTCTCCCCCAGCCACAGCACCCAGAGCGAGACGGGCCCATGCGGCTTGCAACACAAGAAGGAAGGGCCATCTTTGAGATGCATGAAGAAAAAAACGCAGCGTTTGCTTTTGAGGAGCTTACATTACCTGAAGCATATGGAGTAGCATCTACACACTTTTTCCATGCCAGGTTTTCCATAAGTTTCCACGCCAAGTTTCCCATGCTGAGGGAAGCCTTGAGCTGAAGTTTAAACATCGTTGAAGAGCCTGACCTCCCACTGCCCCTCATCACCTGGCTGCAGCCAAGGAGCAGCCGTACCCCCCTGCCTGCGGCGTGCCTGGGGTGTCACCCCTCATAACCCCTCCTGCAGCAGCACCCGGGCAGGGAGCAGATCCCGGCATTGGGGGCCACCTCCGCACCCGCACAGCCAGGTTCAGGCTCATTAAAAGGCAGAATTTCCATTTAAAACATGACGAGGGCAAAGGCAGAACCTCTCGGGACGCAGGTACTACTGTAAAGCCTGGGAAGGCATGAGGGAGCACGGCAGCAGGACGAGCCCCAGGGATGTTGTGGGGCTGCAGCGCTTACGGTCACAGAAGTCCTACCTGAACTCCAGCCAGGTGTTACCGAGCAATTTACCACCTTTCTGCAAGGCAAAATAAATTACACCAACAATTTGTTTCCTCCCACAGGGGCAGGGCGGGCAGGCCAGGGCCGTGGAGGAGCCATGGCACTCGCCCAGGATGGCCCATGTGAGAAAAGCTGATGCTTGCCGCTTCCCCAGCCATGCACGGGCAGGTGAACACCAGGCATCCCACCATGGGATGCAGCAACACCCCCAAGGTGAGATCCCTCCGAGCCCCCGGGAGGGCTGCTCATCACCCAGCACCATCCTGGGGAACTTCTTGTCCTCTGAGGCCGGTAAACAGCGCGGGGGCTTTGGCTTCCCCTCCTCGGGCACCAGCCCAAGGCCGGCCAGGAACGCTGCTGGCACGAGGACTGGGAAGCACGCTCTGCTGCTGGCACGCCAGCACCTCCCGCACCTGGCACGCTGCACATCCCCGGGTAAACCCCGCAGGCGGGATCCCCCCCTCTCCCCCCATTTCCCACGGTGCCCCCAGGACAACACCCCCACTGCCGGCAGGCTCTCCTCAGAGGCGCATCCCCGCTCCCTTCCATCACTCCAGGCTTCAAGCCCTGCCCAGGACCCCCCTCTCCTCCTCTGCAGCCCGACGAGGTGCCACAGCTCGTGTCACCAGTGAACTGTATCAGCTCCTGCCTGCTTTGTGCACCCAGGTCATACGCAAAACCCTAGATAAGCCACATTGTCAGAAGCTCCACTAACAAACTCCTCCAACTCAATACTCTATTTCCAAGCCCACTTGCTCTTAACAACCATTTAACCAGGTTCTCGGCCACCTCGTAATCCTCACATTCATCTCATCTTCTCCAGCTTAATGAGTAATTTCCCGGGTGGCAGCATACTGAGCGCCCTGCAGCAACCTGGGGAGAAGAGCTACAATTGCCTTTGTCTGGCAACTCTGGTATCGCAGAAAAGTCTCAGGTTACTCTGACAGAAGCTACTTTTGGTGAACGCGTGTTGCATTTTATCCTATTTTCCCATTCATTTCCATGTCTCACATTGACTTTTCCTGCCAAATTCACTCTGAAGCTTTGCCCCAGGTCACCGCCCCGGCTCTCCGCATGGCCCTGCTTGGCACAGGGCTGCGCACTGCCCGCTCGCTTGAAACTGTTTGAACAAGATAACTGAGCTGGGAGCTGTGGAGGTGCCCAGTCAACCTTGGCTCAAGAAGGACCAGCTTCCAGGTCTAACCAGGTTGCTTGTGACCTTCTCCAGTTGGGTTTGGAAGAACTGCAGGAAGGGCAGAGCCCTGCGAGGCAGCCTGGCATGGGCAGAGCGGAGGGGAAGCGCCACGTCCCGCGACCTGCTGCCTCCGCCATGGCAAAAGGCAGCGGCCGAGCGGTCCCCGGCAGGAGCGAGTGATGGGTCGGACCCCACCAGCAGCGCCTATCTGTCGGGGATACACCGTCTGCCTTGTGCTGGCAAGCAGCCACCCGCAACAGCGCCCAGGGAGGGTTATTAGAAGGATAACAGCACTGGTATTCTGCACCCTGCTTGGCATCGCTGCTCGTGATTGTGTAACATTAGTGGCAGCACAGGATGGGGCCCGCCGGCACGCACGCCCCGCTGCCGCTGATGGCGTCTGAACACGCTGCAGGCTGAACTCCAGAAACCACCTACTGCTGCTCCCTTGGGAACAGCCCAAATCGGTACAGCCGCTGCGTTGGAAGTGCCGCTCCTCACCAGTTTCAGTTTCCAAAACCGGCACCTCGGCTGGACCGCGCGCCCACAGGCCGGCGCGGCATCGCCCGACCGGCGCAGCGTTGCCCGCACGCTCACCTTCATGGTTGGCGGGGCTGTGAGTGGGGGGGACAGCGGCCGCTCCGGGACGGTCACATCCGTGCTGTTCAGCAGCTCCTGTTTCCTGAAAAACCAAACACAGGCACGTCAGCTTCCCCCATGCCCCGAGCAAGAGCGCGAGGCGGGAGATAAGGGCTTATTTTCTTTGACGAAGCCACAGGCGTGCAGGCTGCCTGTCAAATAATATCTTGAATTTGAGAAAAAACCAAACAGATCACATAAAAAGACGATAAAAGTCATCTGAAGAGCCCTGTGCCCAGGGCGGGACGGGACCCCCTGCTGCCCCACGGAGCACCTGGGCTCTGTCCCTGGGAGCCAGCCGGAGCCCGGCTGCGGGACTGGGGCACGGTGCGGTGCCGGTGGTGCCGGGCTCTGCCGGACAACGGAGCAGGGACAGCAGGGCTGGGTTTCTATGACAACCCATCCCCACGGTTTCCCTCCATCTGGCACCCTCCCTGCCTGGGCAGGATCCGCAGCTGATCGGCCTCCCGGCAGCCCAGGCGCCATAGATGGTGGAGGAGGCTTCCAGCTTGGTGATGCCGGGGTAAAGCCCAGGGACTCCCTGGCAAGGGTTTGGCAGGGCCCAGCTGAGGGCACCTTTACCACCGGGCACCTGGGCACAGGTGCTGAATTTGGAGGCAGCGAGAGGCGTCGTGAGGACGCGAGACCCCAGGGGAGCTGGGAGCAGCCCCCGTGCCACAAACCTGCCATGAAAGCCTCACACAAAAGCCCCCCAGCCTCAAAAAGGCACAACCTCGGCCCTCCACCAGTTATCTGATAATAACACCCTGTCCCCTTTACGCCAACGGCTTCCCAGGCGGACAACCAAGCCGTCACTCGCAGCGGTACTGCCAGATGCTACTCTGGGAGTCAGAAAATCTGAGATTTAATTTAGTTTCCTCTCATCCCTGCCAGATTAGTCCTGCAGAAACTGGGCCAAAATGTCCAACTGTTTATCTCGCAGTAACGAGGTTTGGTTCCCATGGCAGCCCGCCCTGGGACGGCACAGCACGGCATGCACAGCAGCCGGGCACCGATGCCTGCCGGGACCCTCTCCAAAACACGCAGGTCCTGCCAGAGGGTGCGCACCCGACCTCCTGCAACGCCTGCCCTCGCCACCAGCCCCACCGCCTCGGCTCCTGCCCTCCCACCCACGCTGCCCTCCTCCACCGACTCCCAGCTCTCATGACAGCAGGTGACAACTACATGCTGGTCATGGGGCAGGCTCAGGAGCCTGCAGCCGTCCCTCGGCAGGGCCAGGTGCCATGGGGATGCAGCAGGGATGCAGTGGGGATGCAGCGGGGATGCTGTGGGTACTGCAGGCAAGTTTTGTACAAGACCGTTGGTGCAACAGCAAGTGCCAAACCCCACCATTGCCTGTGTGAGCAAAGGAGCGGCTGTTTGGCTGCGTCCCTGCTAGCAAGAGACTGAACCGGAGCTTGAGACAGGCTGGCTCCTGCTCCTCCTGCCTGTATGCACAACTGCTCTTGCTAATAGGCTTCTCCTGTTCCTGATGAAACTTGACTCCATCTCTTGAAACACATAAATGTACATACGTATACACACACACACATATCTATATATATATGCATATAGGTAAGCTTTTAGGAGAAAGCCCTCTGCATGCTGCGGGTTGCAGGAAAGCACTGCAGCCTCCTGCCCGTCCGCAGCCACACGCTGCAGGATCCCAGCCTGCCCTTCGAAGCACCACGGCCCAGAGCAGGGATTTGGCATCTCTCCCTGTCGCTGCGGGGCTGGCTTCACAGCAGAGCAGTGGAGAGCAGCCGGAGCCAGCGGCGCCCCGGAGCCCACGTCCCTGCAGCCAGCACGATTAGACTTGGCTGGGGGGGCTGCCAGTTGTCGGCCTGTGCTGTTAATGTATTGCACGTATGGAGACAGAAGCAGGGAGCTGCAGCACCTGTGACCAAGAGAAGGCAGGGACCAACAGGACGCAGATCGAAAGTTCTCATTAGTCAACAACCAAGGAATGAGAATTAATGAACTTCAGTTGTAGCCAGGGGAACATCGGCTGGATGGCGGGGGAAATTCAGGGCTGGAGTTCAAGCCCACAAATCTGTCCTGGAGGTGTAAGACCAGCCCAGGCAGGGCATGGAGGGATCAGCACAGCACAGGGCAGGACGACGCACTGCCGTGCCAGGCAGCACCGCAGCCGAGACCAGCCACCGGCACGCGGGGACCCAGCTCACAGACCCCTGGGACTCGGCAGACCAAATCCTCTGACACCTGTAATTAATTGCTGATTGCACTTCTCAGAGCCCAGGGAGGTGCAGGCATGTGGGCAGCCGGGCCCTGCCGTCAGGACTTATTTACCTTGGACTCAGATGATCCTGCCAGGCTCCTCCCGAGGCGCAGGCAGCCACAGGCAGGAGGAAGGTGGATTTTTTGGCCTCTGGGCTGCAACATGATGAAGCAGGAGGAGCAGAGTGGAGAGCTGCCCGGCGGCTACGAGGCGCGAAGGCAAAACGGGATCAGCAGCACCCGTCACCATCATCGTTGCAGCCGCAGGGCACCAAGGGCTACGGCACCACCTGGGCTGTGCCAGAAACACAGCCGCAGCCACAGTCGCTGGGGGAAATACCCAGCGGTTTGTGTCCAAACGTGAATTTGGACCAAGGACCGACATTTTACATTACATTAAACCAATATATGGCTTTTTTTCTTTCTATTTTTCAAATCAGAGCAGGTCAAATTTGCTGTACGTTATTACCTCTCATTTAAGCTCTTAGCATCTTCCAATTTTCCAATGCAAGAAACGAATTAAAACGATGATGTGGGACTGTGTATGGGCAATAGCAGAATTCATGTCGTGCCCACCCATATTGTTTATCGAGCTCCTTCCCTTTCTCCTCTCCACAAACTCACCGTGACTCCACTGCTGAAAAAATGCCGAGGATGACAGATTTTTAGTGTTTGCTCTTTGACTTTCTAGCACACTAAAGCACAGCCTGATCTGGAGCAAACCACTCATCCTTTGCTCTCCTTGCTTTGAACCCTGAGCTCTGCTTGATTGCACTAATCTGCATAGTGGCCTCAAAGACATAAAATCTATCAGACTTTGCAAAGATTAAAGTTACAGGGATGCACACAAATAATTTGATTTGATCTGGGATTTGTAACAGGTTGCCATAGCATCATATTCTAAGTATTATAAAATCACTCGCACAACTTAACAGCATGTTCCCCTGTCACATGCTGATTGCTTCTTTGGGGCCAAACTGCTGGAACTGCTCCTGCAATTCCGGGGAGAGCAAAACAAACCCATTCACCAGCCATCGCTTGTAATTAGCCTCCGTGCACTGGAAATATGTTATGTTAAACGGCAACCACTGACTCAGATGATTCAGTCTGCCGTCAGCTATGGGGTCAAGGGCCATCAGCCTAATTCCCAAACAGATTACCCTCACGGGATGATAAATGAATCATGAGGAAGATTAGCACATCTTTATCCATGCACCGGCATGCTCGCATGGAGAAGCAGCCTCCGGGCATCCCCCCTGAAGACAACGGCAGAGCCAGCGGGTGCTCACGGCAGCCCCACGCTGCGACCCACTCCCCGGCTGGCGCCAGGGGTGCAACTGTCTGCAGAGCCCGAACCGCAGCAAAGGTCCCAGGCGTTCACACCAGCGAGGACCAGGGCCGGGGGATGCTGTGCAGCTCCCCGCGGCGCCAGCACCCGGCTCCCACCCACAGCAGGGGCCCTGGGAAGTGCCCCAGGACATTCATCCCCCCCGCAGGGGTTTCCCTGCAAAGCTGGAGACTGGGGATGCTGGTGGCCCGCAGCATGCAAGCATCCCTGCCTCTGCTGCGCAGCAGGATGGCCTCCCTCACCCCGCGGGGGCTGGGACCCTCCCGCAGCAGGGCCTCCAGCGCACTCTGCGTGAGCCTTCCCAAAAGGCTCGCGGCTCTTCCACCGAGTCCTGCACCAGGATGGCACAGTGCATGAAGAAAACACGCTTCCTGCCTGAGGAGCCTGACCCCAGACACAATGCAAGAGGGCAATTAGGAAGCGGGGGAGAGGACGAGGTGGGGAAGGACAGCAGGAATAGCATGATGAGCTTAAGCCTGGCCTTGGCACGGCACGGCTCCAATAAATGGCCTCTGCAATCACTCCCCGCTCGCCTCTCCCTGGCACCAGGGGCGATGCGCGGCTTGAGGATCGATAACATATCCAAAGGTTACAGCGCTGCGCTCGCTCTCCAGAGGCAGCGCCCAGCACCCGGCAAGCAGCTGGGTGCTTTGCCTGGCCCCCACACCCCCGAGCCCACCCCGGCCACGGCCGGGCATCAGTGCACAGGATGGGTGAGAGCATCCTCTGGAGCTGTACAGCCGCACAGCTGGACACTGGTTTTCCCGGAAGGCAACACCGGCATTGTTTTTGTAATTTTATTTCTTCATTTTTCTCATTAGACAAATTAAGAGAAAAGGAAAAGAAAGAATTAGAATCCTACATACTTAGTAAATCTAATTAAGGAAATACCTTAATGCAGTTACACAGGCCCAACTGCAGAGTTTCCTGATGGAGACCGTGAGATCAGCCCTGCCATCCCGGCACGGGTCCCGTGTTCCCCCCAGGGCCGGGGCTGCAGCCACGGGGCTGTGCTGGGGGGCACCCCCACTGCCGCCAGCCCCCACCGGGAAGGCACAGCCTGTGTGGCCAGGGCTGCTCCCCCCACTTCTCCCAAAGGGGGAGCAAATGGGGATTCTTCCCCCCATTTTGAGTGCATAGGCATGGGGTTTGTAGAGCTGGTGAGTTCCCAACACAGTGAGGGCAGGTGAAGTCTTACTCTTGTCTTTAGAGCATCCCTGATCACACCCCAAAAGCGCCTACGAATTCATATCCTGAATTCGGTAAACCCAACTGACATACTGAAATTATTAAAATGTCCCATTCAGTACAGAGCCAGGGCTGCCGGGACGCCTGGAGCACCCCGAGCTTTCCCAGCCGAACCCCTGCCTCCGAGCGCACACTTCCTTCACGCTTTCTCAGTCTAAAGCCTAATGAAAAACTTATAATGCATCCCACCTTCTTGTTTTGTTCGTCTGATTTACCAGACAGGCTCTAAATTGACACGGTACGTTCATATAAATTACCCGTGGGAAAGGGAGATGTCAAAATATTATCTGACACGGCAAAGTATTTCACACTAAGCGGTTAGCTCTACCTTTTGTTACGCTGTGTAAATTAAACATGGAGCATTGCAGGTTACCTTTATGCCTACGCTTAATTCTGCGGATGAAACCTGGCCTAAAGAGGGGCAAAACTCTTGCAGCAACAAGTTCAGCCTGTCTAGATGATGTATCCTTGAGAAGGACAGCAAAGATTATCCTGTAAATTAACAGCTTCTATTTTTGGACCCATCATTTTTTTTGTCCTTGATGGGCATCACCTTGCCAGCTGCTCCCTTTTTAGTTTATTTAATATTCAATGCCCAGTATCTTCAGTTTTCACAGGGGACTGTGCTTCTGTATTGCTTTTCATCCTCACACCGCCCTGGGTTAAGCCCCCATCATGGGGCAGGTGGTGGGAGCGGAGCCCAGGCTGCTCGCCCTCTCTCTGCGGGAGGATCCTCTCCATCCCCGCTTCCCGCAGGCCGGTCCCACACGGCTGCTGTGGCTCACGGCACACGGCTGGGACTGAGCCTCCGACACCTGGCTCCCGGGACACCGGTGAGCACCTGCTGATACCCCAGGCATGGAGGTGGCCAGCAGCCTTCGGCCAGCTGCTCATAAGTTGCAAAAAAACCAACCCAAAAACGGGGGGTTTTTTTGCAACAGAGACAAGGGCACCGCGCTGAGATTTTACACCTGGAAATCTGCAGTGAACGCCTGAACGAAGCACCTTACTCTGACTTTGAACAGCTCTCCATCCAATCCCAGGGACTCCAGGCAGGCAAGATCTCGCTGCATCATCACTCATCCTAGGGAGGACGTCTGCAGAGGACACGCACTGCTGCAGGGCTCCCACTGACTTCAGACAGCCCCGGGGCTCCACAGCCACCCCAGACCCGGGTTTCATCCTCCCGGCCACGTGCACCCAGCGCTGCGAAGCTTAAACAGGTGCAGGGCAGAGCCCCGCCGTGGAACATCTTCCCTGCTAAACTGATTTACCTTGTTCTGTCCTGGGCTCAGGCTAGCCCTACCCTGAAGCATTACCTTCTTGCATTGAAGCCTGAGAGTCAGCAAAGAAAAAGCGCAACATTTTCTGGCCTAGATTTCTTGCAATAAATTACGTATTTGCAAATTGCCAACCTGCATCTGTGTGCACACACAGCCTCCCCGACTGCACAGCTCCCACAAGCAGGAACCAAAGCCCTGCTCAGAGCAAGGTGACATTTAACTGCCAACGAGTTTAGCTTTAATTACTCCTCTGCACCAAGAATACTGTTGAGAACAGTTCGGAGCGTCCCGCGCTCGTGCGGGCAGCGCTGCCTGCGCTGGTTGCCTGGGTCACTGCTGCGCTGCGCATTGCCCGTCCTGCTCGGGGGGACGGCGAGGAGCTGGCTCCTGCTTCGCCTGTACCTCTACAGACACTGGGTTGTTTCCAACTGGCCAAGGACTTCCCACTTGGTCTGGCTAGGAAAGTAAAGCTCGATATGCAAATAACAGTAGAAAGACATTTTTATCCTTTACAAATTTTGTTGTCTGATCTCACTTGCAGGAGTAGAGCGAAAGCAGTGATTTCCCACAGCATTTGGGTAATCCAGCCAAGGCACTCGCAGACCTTTTAAAACCAGAAGGCTCATCTGATCCAATTCCTGACAAACACGAGCCAGCAAGCCTTGGGCAGCCGTTTCTGAGCTGATTCAATAATTTGCGAATTACACAGAACAGCTCCCAGAAACCAGCGTCTCCAACCGCAGGCAGAACGAACGCCAAAGGGTGAAGGGACGCTGTCCCCACCTGGGCATCCGCACCAGGGGCAGGAGGTGGAGTGGGAGGGGAGAGGCCCAAAACGCACGGGATGCTGCTCCGGCGAACGTCCCACTGAAACAAACGGGGATTACAATTGACTTCAGCAGTACAAAGATTTCACTCAATGGCTCCGGGAGACAGACTACCCACGGGTAGCCCTCGCTGAACTAAAGAGTAAACTAACAGCAGCAATAAAAGACATCTGCCTCATTCCCAGTTGCCTACACCATAGCTGAGACCAATAAGTGAATGGAGGGGTACAGCCACACCAAGGCACCCACCCATCGGCTTTACCCCACGAGAAGACCATAGGCCACCATAGCATCACCTGGCTTGCACGTCGGACGTTCAGGCAAATCGATTTAGATAAAAATACCCAGTTCCAAATCCTAGGTTTCTGGAGCGGGACCAGAGCCAGGAGGAGCCCCAAGCCCACAGCAGCAATGGCCCTCCAGGCCCCAGCTGCTGGTGCCCGTTACTGTTGCCCCCCTCCAGCTCAAGCGCACAGGACATGCACAGACAGATTGATTGCAGGCAGAGGGAGCAAGGTAAGCGCCACCTCGTCTCTGCGAGGGGAGCTTGGTGAAGTCGATTTGTTGTGCTGTGCTTTGCTGGGTTGCTAACAAGAAAGGGACATGGGCCACCAGGGACTCTGCAGCTGCCACCAATCCTGCCAGGCTTGCGTACGGCTCACGTAAAGCAAAATTCAATTGCAAATGCAGAACAAAGACCGAATGTAGGAGGAAAAAAAAAGAAAATAGGAGCAGGTGGAGGAACAGAGTCCCTTTCGACGATGCCGCTAGCAGCCCCTTCCTTTTCCTGCAGATTATGTCACTTTGATGGCCCTGGCAGCTTGCATAAGATGAAGCAACCGCCGTAAAGCACTGCTTGAATTCTTGCAATCACTCCCATGAAGGCTCCTCAGTCCACAGCAGACAGGAAAAAACCTCCTCAGGGTCTTGTTCTCCCCTTGAGATGTCTGTGTGACTCTCGTCGTCCTCAGTAAACCCTGCAGCAAGAATTACACTGAGAGGGCTTGTGCTCAACATGATGGTGGGGAAGAAAAATTAAAAAAAAAAAACAGACTTGCACATCACCGGCCAGATTTCTGCGAGAGTTCAGAGCCAGATTTTTTCTCAGCCCTCAAGTATCATGCTGAGCTCATTCATAGAAATCTGGTACCTAGGGGAAAGACGACTCTTTGGGAAGCGTCTTGCTTGGTGTGACTGGTGAAGCGCTCCCTTCCCTGCCATGCTTTGAGGCGAATGCGGGATGGCCAACGAGTTTCAGCAGGGACAATGTTCAGAGGAGCATTTGGGCCCCTGCCGGCGGCCCAGACCTCCCCAGCACTCAGACGGTCCCTAGGCACAGCATGTGAAAGCGGGAGAAGAGGCTCCGGACCATGGAGCGCCGGGGGGGCACGGGAGCCCTGGCCGCCCCCAAGCCAGCCAGCCCCTCTGAAACATGCTGGCCTGTAGCTGAAACCCACGGCCCATGGGCAGAGCTACGGAAGAGACGGACTTTGGCTAAACGAGACAAAACCCAAGGGGCAACAGCAGGGACGGCAATGGCCGAGCTCACCGGGGCACCCCAAGGCAGCCCCCGCACCCCACATCCCAGCTGGGGGCAGGGCAGGCAGGGGTCACAGCCATGGCATGGCTCAGCTCAGGTAAGCATCCATCTCTGCTGTTTACTCAGGACCATCAGGACCTGTGGGTTGTTTTTTTCCAACTGTTTAGCTTTGATGATCTACCTAAAACCCCAGCAAAGGAGAAGAAAACATCCCAAAACAACAGCAGCAACACATGAATTATACGGGAAGGCCACCATTAAGTCATAAAAGCATCGCTAAAATCCTGCTCTCAAGGGTGCCTGTTGTCCAAGGCAAAGCACCTACGGCAGCAGCACCGAAAAACGGGATATGGACCCTGTGACCCAAAACTGTGGGTGGGGGAAGAGCTAAAGCTTTAACCCCAATCGTCTTACTCTGATTTTTCAGTCTCACAGATTAGGGGGTGGAGGGGATACTTTACAATAAGGATTCCAAATAATCGATTATTCATTCATATGGTTTTGGTACAAAAATCAAAAATTGAACCAAAAAACCCGCCCAAAAACCCCCCTCAATCTGCAGCAGTGCCCACGTCGCTTCCACCCCGAATCAGAGGTATGCACACCACCAAGGTTCGGATGCATATTTCTTACTATTTTTAACAACAAAGTTGCCAGAGCAGCACAGTCCTGGAGGAGCGAGAACTCTCTGACCGAGGATGCGCAGCATAAATCAGAGCAGGGTAAATCTTTGAAGCAAACAGCAACTCCCCTTAACGAGCGGGGGGAAAGCGGAGCCGTGCAGAGCAGATGCAAGCTAACACGATATCGCAAACAGGCTATTTCCTCAAAACACAAAGTTGAACACAAAGTACAGTCCGTGGCTTAGTCAATGAAAGGCGAAACCGTTTGTCAGCTGTTCCCAGCGAAGAGACAAAGCTGCTGAGCTGAGTTAAAGCAGTTCCGCGAACACGGCGATCCCCGCGAGAGAACGGTCCTTCGTGGTCTTCTCCGGCAGATGAAACGGGTGTCGGGGCTAACCCGAGCGGGAAGGGCCGGAGCGCAAGCCCCGCACACAGGCAGGCAGCCGGCGAGCGGGCCGCGGGTACCCCCGCGCCCCTAGTGCGGCTCCGGGGCAGCGCTGCCCAC
>WAAD01023867.1:81089-123351 GCA_013389945.1 Fregata magnificens | reverse complement strand
GGAAATGTATGTTGGGTTTTTTTTTTTTTTTTTATTATTAAGTAAACTGTAAATGATCTACTTCACAACCTCAGCACCTTTCCCTGGAAGTCCTTGTTGCCACGGTGATAAAACACCCGGGTCTCTCTGCCCCACCCCCTCCCATCTCACCTTCCTCCTCTTCGAGTTTAATTTTCACGGGAATAAGACACAGGACTAGCTACAGCATCTTGAGCATGTTCCTTGTTAGAGGGATGAAAACACAGTCCGTGCTGTAGGCATGCATGACAACACGCAGGCAAAACTCCAGCCCTCCACAGGACTGAAACGTCGGCACCTGCCCAAAGCCCGCCGGTGCCCCACATCTTCGCAGCCAGCCTCAGAGGGTTGTAATAACCCTACTGCATCGCCTGGTCAAGCCCATGAAAGTGTTCCCCTGGGTGTGCTTTAACCAGCCTGGCCTTAGAGCAGGGAGAGCACAACCTCCCACCGGCAGTGGGGTGCAGGACCCCCGGAGCGGCTGTTCGGCAAACTGTCACAGCCGACGGGTCAGGGCTTTTGGGGGGACCCTGCTGCAAACAGGCAGCCTGACGGGGGGGAGGGGGCACACGTGGGCTGCAAAGCCAACTATGGCCACACCAGCACCCCACCCAAGCGGGACCCCCCCCAGCAGCAGCTCCCGGGGAAGGATGGGGAGAACAGCCCTTCGCTCCTCGCCCACCTGGGAGGCTATCACGCACGGTGCAATGGCCCAGCAGTCTCACCAGACCACGGAGCATGAGCTGCCTGGAAACCCCCTGGCCAGGGCAGTCAATCATTAACAGCACGTGGGGTTCTCCTGGCAAAGCCCGTAATAAATGTGCTTGCTCAGGAGCAAACAGCTCGCAAAGGCCACAGACCACATATGGCACAGAGCAGCCGCTCTCGCTGCCTCCTCCTGCCTGCTATGCTTAAGGTGATCGACGTAACCTTAGCTCTGGCCTTTTCTATCGAAATGTCTCAGCACTATCTCTAATCGGATGTATTCTTTAAATTCAACAAAAAAAATCCATCATCACTGTAATCTCTTTATGCGTTCTACTGTAAGTCAGATAAAAATATGTGCAATGTTGGTTTTGTCAACATGCCACATTAATTCACCCCAGAAGAACCTGACAGCAGTTCAGCCGTCACCACACCATTCATGTTCACCTACACAGCACACGTGTAGCTCTTCAAAGAGTCAAGATCTAAACTTAAATCCAAGATTAGTATTTTCGTATTTCAACAGATCTCAATGGGTCCCTGGGGAGGCTGAAGCAGCAGAAGGGTCTCTCCAGCACGGTAATTCCAGCAGATGAGTGTTGAGGTCCCCACTTCCCCACAAGGAAAAGCCCAACCCATTCTCAAAACACCCCGAAATGTGTTTCTCCCTCTTTGGCACGACATCAGATGATGCCAAACCGTGTCTGGTGGGTGAGAGAACGCAAGCTGGTAAGAGGAAAGAATTCCATTAAGCCTGGGTGCTACCTTCATCCTCACTGGCAGGGAAGAGCGCTTAACTCGCACTGTGAAGCCTTTTAATAAAGTTTTTGTTGGACCAACAAATCCCTTTGTTCTTGCAGAAAATACCTGGCTCCTTCCTTTCAAGCAGAAATCATCAGTCTGACAAATTTCTCNAAAAAAAAAAAAAAAAAAAAAAAAAAAAGAAATTAGAACCCATTTCCATGTCAAATTACACCAATTCTCCAGCACCTCATTAGCTTCCAGTTAATGGAGGGGGAGGGGTTTTAATTTTAAACCTTTTACCTCTCGCATTAAACAGGCAGCTTCGAATTTCATTGAATCTCTCTCTCTGGAGACATTTTCCACCGTCTCTCTTCCCCTTTTCCAGACAAGTTAAGTATTAATCTCCTCTTGTTTTATGCTGAAGTGGCTTTGTATTGATTTTTAAAGATGTTCAATTCTCTCATATTTGGAAATAGAGAATCACTTGAAGCAGACACACTCAGCCATATTTTCTTCTCCACCCAAACACAGCAAACGAGCCCGCGCTGTAATCAATTTCTTCTGGACTTCATTGCAGCTGATTTGTAATTTATAGGACGAGGGCAAGATAATAAATGGCGAGGGGCTGGATGAGGGCTGGCGGGGCAGGAGCTTCGTACCTGGGTTGCAGCCACGCCGTGCCGTGCCGTGCCATGCCCTCCTCTCTCACACAGAGAAAGGGCTGCGAGGGAAACGCTGGAGCCCCCTTTACTCCCCCCCACCCCAGCACAAACAAGCTCCTATCTGGTAGGAGGCCATCAGTTTTCCTAGGAGCTCTGGATGCTCAGTCACTGGACACACAGGTGAAGGGGCACCAGGGACCTTCTGCTCCCGAGGACATCGCTTGTGGCCGCGACGGTCCCTGAAGAAACTGCCCTGTATTTCTTATGTTCCGCTATCTGATAAAAGGCTCCAGGACAGACTGGGGCGGGATGCCAGGGACACCCAGGGAGGCAGAGAAGGTGGCAGGGCTGGTGCATCTGAATGGCCCCTGCCCCTGCCTGCCTTCTCCAGTGCCCGCTGCTCTCCCCTCTCACGCCCGGTGGGTCCTCCTTGCAAAGGGACAGCTCACTGCGCACACCACAATCATAGAATCATAGAATCATAGAATCATTGGGTTGGAAAAGACCTCTAAGATCATCAAGTCCAACCATCAACTAACACCACCATGACTCCTAAACTAGACCCTGGAGTGCCACGTCTACACCTTTTTTGAACGCCTCCAGGGTAGACGACTCCACCACCTCTCTGGGCAGCCTGTTCCAATGCCTAACCGCTCTTTCAGTAAAGAAATTCTTCCTAATGTCCAATCTAAACCTCCCCTGACGCAACTTGAAGCCATACATACATACAATGATCTCTGCTTGCCAACCAGAGGAGCAGGGCGGGCATGGCAGGCTGTGCGGCACAGTGAGCTGCACCGCACGGCCAGCGCGGGCATGGCGCCGCAGGTCGCTGGGGCACCCTGACCCGGGAGCAGAGCCAGGTCTCCTTGGCTCCTGCAGTGCATTGGCCGTGGTGTGCGTCCCCAGTTCAGCCTTTACTCTCTCCAAGAGAGGATCCCATCAAACTGATCCCAGCAAGGGGCAAGTACTTGCCACGTTCTTGTCAGCTACAAAAACACCTCTGCAGTGTGTCTCTCCAGCCCCACACCTTGTCCCCCGGCTCCGTGGGGCTGGGGTGACTCCGCCAACCTCCAGTTCCCGCAGCGATGCCACCAGAGCATTGCCCTCCTGAAGGTTTGAGAGGAGGACGCCCTGTCGGGGCCAGCACCCGCGAAAGCCCTCCAGCTGGTGTCTGCACAGATGTGCCAAAGGATGTCTCTTAAGACAGAAAGCTGCAGCCTGAGAGGCTTAGACTGGAAATCAGGGAAACAGGAGGTTGGTTCGGCCCTGGAAGAGGTCCCTGGAGGGGCTGCCAGCTCCCCATCCATGGAAGTTTCCCGGGCTCGGCTGGAGGGAGCCACAGCCCACTCTGCAATGGAGCCTGGACCAGGGACCACAAGCTCCCTCCCACCCTCCCCCCAGAGTTTCTGGGCTCCTCAATCTCCATCCTTCCTTTAAAGATTCAGTATTACCTCCGCAGTGACTAAATAGCCTCCAAGTTAAGCAGCTGCCCCTGTTTTATGAAGAAATAAATATCTCTTTAAAAATGCCCTGACGTTTTTGCTTCAGAGAAAGCAGTTTTGCAGCTAACTAGGAAGCCGGGTCCCAAGGGGCTGGAGAGAGCTCACGGCAGGTTAGGACAATTACACGCCGTGATTAATAAATCACCTGGGTGGCTGGCTCATTTATGCAAAGCCTGGCATTTTCTTCTGGACACTCTGCTAAGAAAGAAGGAGCTGAAATACCGGGTTGTGACAAGATCAAGCCTTCATCCCCTATATTACTGAATCTCCCGTGAATAAATGACACTATTAATATTATTAAGAAGCTGTATATTTATGGAATAACTTTGGCTTTCGTATTAATGCTGCAGTGAGATTAAATCACCCATCAGTGAGCAGCCCATTGACCTTCCCAAGTCGCCCGCGGGTGCATTTCCACCCATGAAGGCCCCCAGGGCCCCATCGCTCACACCTGAGCCTGGCTCTGGTGACTCAGGGCTTCTCCGGCCAGAGCCGCAGCGCTGCCTTGTCGGACAGCTCAGGATAAGTCCCCGACGCCCTCTGTGCCTCCCTTCGCAAGAGATATTTCTGGTTCCCATGCTCACAAGGGAGAGCCAGAAATACACGAGCTATGCCAGGCATTTGCCACGGCCGGGCCGGAGGCACGGCCAGCCCATCCCCGCAGCGCTGTGGCTGAGCCGCAGCCGCCAACGGGGCACCGAGAGCTCTGCCCAGGGACCCCTCTCCAGCACCCCAAGCACTCGCCCGGAGACCCCTGTGGGTGCTTCCCCCCACCCGGGTGGGACACGGCTAGGCGTGGGCACCTGCACCGCCTAGGTGGGAGAGCTGGGACGAGGGGCAGCTGCGCCAGCGCCAGGGACCGGGAGCCAGAGAGGAACAAAAGGAGC
Source organism: Fregata magnificens (assembly GCA_013389945.1). NCBI lineage: Eukaryota > Metazoa > Chordata > Aves > Suliformes > Fregatidae > Fregata > Fregata magnificens. Next base: position 118,830 of record WAAD01023867.1, on the reverse strand, counting down.
CGAAGCAGCACAGACCGAAAAACAAAACTAGTAACCAGTTCTCCATAAAGGAGCAGTCACATTCCAATTTCCCTGGCATAGGAAGAAAAGGATTTGGGAGCTTGCAAACTAGAGAGAAAGCGATTATAGCATTTCAAACGGTGCTGCAGGAAGAGGATAAGAGCACATCGAGTTTTAAGAGAAGTATGACAAGAAATAGAGCTTTAGATTATGTTGCATCCAGCCCTAAGTAATCTGATTAGAGATTTATTTTATGGCTTCAGTTAGAAAGACATAGAGGAAATATCAAGAAAGCATGAAGCCGGCTCCTCCATGCAGGCAACGTGGAGACAGAAGACAGCAAGTTTTCTCTCTCTTGAAACGGTGCGAGACAAGCGCGATACGCCACCAGCAACCTTAGCACCTTGTCAATTTAGAGCGATTGGAAGAGGGACTGATGTGTGCCAAGGCACGGGGCAAACCCGGCTCCCGCCCCGGCACAGCCAGCAAGGCTTCCCCACCGTGCTGCAATGCCCAAACCCTGGCGGCCCCCTGCACCCCGGTACTGTGCCTGCTGTACAGAAGTACAGGATTGATGTGCAAAAAGACTGGGAGCTCGACTGGGAGCCAACAAAATGGGCCTTTCCATGTCCAGAGCCCGTCCCCATCACAAGCGCACACAGGCATTGACCTTTTGCCTGACTTGAGGTTGAGCGTGGCCCATGATGTTTCATCTCCCCAGAGCAATTATCAGCCTTCCCAGGAAATAAGCAGGGAAAGCAATCAAAGCCGCAGTGAAAGAACAAAAATTCATTATGAGCAAACAACCTCTCGCTGCAGAAGGAAGCCAAGGCTCAGCCAGGTATTGCCAGCCATTAAAAACAAGCTGGCCCTGCACAAGAGCAGCAGGGTCTGACGGTCAACAGCACTGCAGATACAGCACCCGTAAGGGCTGGGAGGCAGCCAGGAGGCTGGGTGAGCAGAGAGCGGCACGGGTGCACGTGGGCACCCATTCTGCAGTTACAGAGGCTTTGAGAGAAGAGACTTCAATATGTAAAGCAATCACAAAAGACAACCTAAAAATAATCAGGGGCTTAGCAGGCCCCAGATCCGACCTCGTTTTGGCTGCACCCTCTGTGCACAAGCCACCGTTTCTTTAGAGGTGCGGCAGGGCTTTCGCTGCATCTCGGGATGTCCTCTTGCTGTGTTTGCACAGCAAGAGGGTGAGACAAGCAGGCAGCAGCACTGAAAGCACCTCCCAGCACCTCAGAACAGGCATCGGTATTAAAAAAAAATATTAAAAAAAAATTATAAAAAGCCACAGCAAATGGGCCAAGCCCTCAAAGGACCACAGCATCCACGCTTCCCTACAGGGAACTGCGTTCCTGGCTGTTAAGACATCCCAGCGCCTGGCTGCTTTCCTGCCTTCATCAGCACATGTGAGACCAGAGGGTCTTGGGGCAAAGCCCCCTTGGCCACAGGCCCCATATGGTGGGGGGCACGGCTTCCCCCAGTGGGACCCTGGTGCCCCGGGGTGGGCAGCAACAGATACCCCCTCTGCCAGCCTCCCTTGCCTGTGCCACTGCCGCTCCCGGTCCATGCAGACATGGCAGGCACTGAGCCCCAAGTGCCCCCCCTTCACTCCCAGCCTCCTGAGGATGTCATCTCCAGAGCCACGGCTGGTGCCTGGGACACCCGTATGCCTGCTGCTTCTGCGGCCGCAGTCAGGGCAAGCCCTGACCCCGCACACAGCGCTGCACCCTCCAGACCCGGCCGTGGCAGGCAGCGGGGGTCCCTACACCACAGGGTGGGCTCAGGCTTTACCCAGGCTACTGGAGGAAGCCTGAAAATCCTTGGCTCCTGCTCTGGCCGACACAGGTGGTCCTAAGGGCACACTGCAGCCTTGTTGCTCCAGTTTACAAACACCTCCAGAGTGAAACATGAACAATTTTTCCCGCAACAGTGCCCCAGCATGAAACCGGGCAGTGACACCAGCACCAGAGCCGAGCTCCTTGGGCAGAGCCCAGACAGCAGCAGCGGTTCCTGCGGCACACACCGTGCTCAGCAGCCTCCCTGTCACATCCCACTGGTGTGGAAACCTGCACTGTAAACACCAGCAGTAGCCCCTGCCCATCCCTGCCCACCTCAAAACCATGCAGAAATGGGTCAGCAAAGCCCCCGCAAAAACCTCAGCCGGCAGCTGGCTGGCCACAGCGGCTGCAGAGGCAGCTCCTCGGCCGTGCACAGTATGTTTCCACGCTGGCAGACACCCAGACTCACACACAGACCCTCCTGTGCCCCGTGAAAGAAAGCTAAGAAGCAATTTAAGCTTTGCTGAGAGGCAAGAAATGCCACTTGATTAAGCCGTGGGGGTGCAAATTGCTCCTTTCTGGGAACCGAGAGGCTCAGCCCCTCTGGAACCCCTGTTTCCTTTCTGTACTCTGCAGAGAAGAGCAAGACAAGTCCCTCATCACATGCATTACCCAATGCAATCAGCTGTTTGCTGCTGCTGCTTGCAAACAGATCCCAATCCTGGCAAGTTATGCAGCCTTTTCTGGGTGACAGGAGTGGCAGCTAAGGAAGATGTTGGCAGCACCTCCTCCCTGCTCGCCCTGGACCGTCCCTGCTCAGGGCCGTACAGTCTCCAGAGCATCACGATGAAACAGTTAATTGCTGCAGAGTGCGCGGATGATGCCAAGCACCATGTCACTGCTGCTACAATCGTGTTATTAATCAGACTTTAAAATACACCTGAAATGGGCTGCCATTTGTTAGAGCACTCAAACTGAGATAATAAGAACTAGTAGAAAACTAGGGATCAGACACGGCTGTATATGGCACAGGGTCTGAGGGCCAGCATGGAGCAGGCTGAAAGGGAGAGGGGTTTTGCCATGAAATCCAGCTGGACAATTCTGCACAGGGTGTTACTACTAGCCCTTTGACGCTGCTGTATATCGCAATAACACGCAGAGTACAAACTAAGATAATTCTGCATAGCACAGTGATAAAAAATGAATTTGTATTATCACACTGCAATTAAACTTTGAGCACAAAACACTGAAAGTGGATGTCACAATGGGGCTATTTGTACCCCAAAAAGACAACCCATACCACAGCACAGGTGACGGCGCAGCCAGGCCATGGGACCTGCCGGCCATGCGATCGGCATGACGCCCCTTCTCTTCCCCTTCTGCTGAGCAGCCGAGAGAAGGCGGCAGCAAATATTTGCCTACTTAGCAGGCTGGCGGGAGGTCAAACGAATGGCTATTTGCTCAAGCACAAGAGCTGCTGGGATTTGCACCGCAGGGTGTGGGTCCTGTCTGCGTCCACTCTGCCAGTGGCAGCCAGCGACGTCCGTCCCCGCCCCCCCCCCGCTGTGCCCCTGCACCCACGAGCACCCATCCCTTGGCCCCCGCACCCAGCACCCGCTGGCACCAGGGCTTCCTCCTCCCCAGACAGCAGTGAGCAGCCACACTTGTTCAGTGCCACGTCCTTCTCATCTTCCCTGACCAGCCTTCAAAATCTCAGCCTCTTAATTAGATGAGCTGCAGATTATCCCCTCACTCATTTCCTCTGGTTGCCCCGCTGCCCGCAGCGAGCAGGCAGGGCTGGACCGTGGGACGGGCACCACGAGGCACGCACCGTACACCCACCGGCCACACGCCAGGAAAGCCGATCAGCCAACCCAAACCTTGGCCCTCGGCACCCCGGCTGCCACCGAGGGCAGGGATGCACCAGTCCCCCCTCCTGGTGACCAGGGCAGCAAAGCCGGATGAGAAGTGCCCCCTGCCAGCCCACTTCCACGTAATTAGCCCTGCTCAGGATGAAGCATCAGCCAAAGCGCAGGTTTCGCCTTTCCAGAGGCTCATCAGTCGCATGCAGAGGAGCCGCAGCGGCCCGGGGCAGTAAGGGTTCATCCAGCCCAGGAAGATTACCAAAATTATAATCGTGACTTGCAAAGAAAACCTTGCAGGCTGAGCAAGGCCACACAAACGAGGGCAAAGCTCTTCAGCCAGGGCTACTGCAGCAACAATTTCCGGAACAAACGCTCTGGGGTCAGATGGGAATGCTCAGTTCTCTGGTCTGTGTTTGGTATAAAATCATCTCTGACAGTCCAGGGGGCTTAGACAACTGGATCTGCTTTATGCAAGAAGATATACAGATATCTATCTACATGCGTCTATGTCTATCTATAGGTTCTCATGGTTTTATTTTTGGAACCATTCCTCCTTCAGCAGCCTCCAGAGAGACACAGCTTTGATAAGAAGCTCTTAGAAAGTACCTTCCCGTCACACACATCCCTGGACTTCAGAACAAGAGTCGTGTGTTGGTGCCAAGCCCACCCTTCAGCGCCGGCGAGCAGAGCAGCGCTGGCCCTGGCTCCTCGGCACGTCGCGGAGCCAGCAAGCACCGTGATAAACCAAAGCCATTTTGCGAACAGGAGAATGGTAGCACGGGGAGATGAAGCGAGTTGCTGAAGGCCAGGCAGTGAATCGGGGCAGAGAGGAGAAGGCAGGCGTGCGGCACTCTGCTGCCATGGGCGGGCAGGGAGCCCCAGGGCTCAGGTGTGGCATCAGCCCCTGCCCAGTTTGCTCCCTTGAGTGACTGTATCATTTCTGATGGTTAAACACAGTACAAGGCAGGTATGCCTATGACAGCAGCACAATTATATGGAAATTGTATTCTCAATAATTTGGGGTATTTTCCCCTGTGAATGCAGGCTTTCTGAAGATATGACTTCCACAATTTCAGCATTCAATTAAATTAGATGAAATCAGGAGAGGAAATAAGTCTTTACAGCATAAGCAGATCCTTTGAATTTTACTAGCAAATCAGTGAACTAAATGCCATCATTTATCATTAACATCACTAATAAAGCCAAATTCAGGATGCACAGCAAACTAACATCAGCCACGCGCCTCACGCTTCCAGCAGTACCAGCACCCTCCTCAGCCTTCGGTCCTTCCCCAGCTCCCTGTGCAGAACAAAGACCATCCCTGAAGCCATTACTCCAATCAACTACCATCGGCATCCAGCCGGGAAGCTCAGGATTAGACCCAAAGTTTAACCTCAACCAAGCGATGCTCCTTCCCAAGGATGCTGCAAGGGATGTGGGAGCAGGGAGGTGACCCCAGGCAGAGGAGTGGGGAGCGGAGCAGGCTTGGGCAGAAGGGTCAGGCTCCCAGGGACTGCTCACAGGAGCCCAGTGTTTTGGGGAGAGCCACCCTCCACGGGCTCTTGTCAGCCACGGGCAGGGGAACACCAGGAAAGGTGCGGAGCCAGACAGCACTGCTCCTCCTACAGCAACAGGCAATGCTGATCCGTGTCCCTGATCCCAGCTGCTGCGGAAAGCCACCGCTTCAGCCCCATCCCTATGAGAGCCGGATTAAACATCCCAAAGCATCTGCTGATGGGGTCGGATGCAGCACTGTGCTGCCAGTCCCGTACTGCACAGCCTAAAATCCAGGCACGTAAGTCACGGTACTGCTGCAATTAAAACTGACACGAGGGCAGGGTTTTGCTTAACTTGTGCCTGAACAACCACAGCAGCCCCTGGGACTGCCGGGCACACCACCACTGCACGGCATCCAGCGCAGGTGGGCTGCAGCTGTGGCCGGCACGGGCTGGGAGCCAGTTCTTGCCTGGGCAGAGCAAGCAGAAGAGCTGGTAGCTGCAAATGCAAATCCTAGTAGCAGTGCTGAATATTCAGCTGGCTCGGGAGGGGCGGCTCCAGAGAAGCGTTAATCGCATTATGTAAAAGAGGAGCCCCAGCCAAGCGGAGTGCACGTCTGGGCCTCTCTAATCCCCCTTGACAGGGCAGCAGCACCGCAGTCGCTCCCTCTCCCAAGCCCCCCGCTGCCGCAGCGGCAGCCCCCCAGCCCAAGGAAAGCGTCAGGAGGGGCGAGTTAATCTAAATGCGTGATGGGGAGATGGCAGCCTGCAAGGATGACCTGCCTGGCACTGCCACGGGTGCCCTGCAAAAATCTCATGCTGTCTCTGGGCCTTGACTTCCCTCGATGCTGGGGTGTTTTCATGATCGGGGGGGAATCATAGCTGCCTCTGCATAAATCCATGCTGTCATGAGCTCCCATTCCCCATGGGACCAGCACCAGCACCTGGGCAGCACCGCAGACGGGTGCCACATAGGGAGAAACACTTTCTACCTCCAGAAACCTCGGGCAGAGATCAGCGCCCTGCTTTGCTGCGCTCACCAGCGGTGAACTGCGAGGGGTGGTCATCAGTTCATGCAGGAATGTGTCCCGGTGCTGTGGAGGGCAGCAGCCAGACCAGCAGCTCCCCATCCCTCAGTGGCTCCCCAAGCAGATGCTGCCGTCTCGATTACTCATCTCCCTCAAACACCTTGTTTGATGTGAGAGCGTTAAAAGACATATAATTTGGGGAGCTAAAACACAGGTATTATCCCAGTGACACATCCGTACAATAGGGAATGTGCTGAAGTCAATCACATTCAGAAATGGGTTTCTATTGCTCTATGGCTTTTTCCTTCCCTCTTGCTCCAGATCGAAAAGATAGAAAATGATGCAGTTGTTAGCTGGAAACCCGCCATCTTCCTCATTAAATCACTTCATGCTGTGCAACCTCATCAATGATTGGGAACAAGAGACCTGGACCAAGCGTGCCGGGGCTTTGGGAAACAGTGGAGGGTACAATGTCTGTGGGCAGGAGCTCTCGCTGGCAGCTGGTACCCACACCCGCATGCAAGGGAGGCTAGACAGAGGGGTACCTGCTCCGTACCAGCTCCACGTGCACGCTGCCCATACCGCTATAGGATCTCCGGATGGTTGCTTGTCCTCTCTAGGAGGAGACGTGCCTGCAGCAGCACGGGAGCGCCCTGGTCAAGGCGGCATCTTTTGTACGTGCAGCTGCAGCAGTAGTCGTGGACAATGGTACAAATGCAGTCAAAAGGAAAACTCTCCTTTCCCACCAGCCTGGGCTGCAGAGAGCCCGCAAGGGGACTGGCATCTCAGATGAAAGGACACGACTTCTGTGTCCCATTTCTCGGTCTTTCCCTGAGCACTGGCACTCTCAGGGAGCGGACACAGACCCTCAGTCTGATCCTGTACTTCTTCCCAACACATTCTCATTCTCCTGCCTGTCAGTACACCTTCCTGTCCTTGAGCTTAATGTGCAAGTGAAGAGCAAATTGCTCGGCTAACACAGTTGCGCCAGGTTTTTAGAGCTCCAATGAAGACCTGATGGAAACCCTGCCCTGCTTCTGAGCCCCTGGTGCAGCCAGGATGGCTGGTTATCACCCCCACGTCACCGAGCAATGAAACCCACGTCAATCTCAGGGAAGAGAACATCAAGCTCTGCATTCCAAATTGTAGAGGATTAACACCAAATTGCTTGTAGGAGGAAGGAGCTGTCACAGTCCCTGGCATAACACCGGTAACATTTGAGAGGAACGAGACAGGATGGTGTCTGAATGGAGTGACCTTTGAGTCTTCACAGAGACTTCATAATGTAGCTCTGACCTATTCAAGTACCTGTCAAGCCTCTACACGTCTCTTCTGGGTGGGGGTCTGAGACGAGCCAGGTTTTTACAACAGGCTTTGGAAGACACGAGGTTCTCTGATATCGTACAGGTCCAATGCTGATGCTGGTGTTTGCTAACCGAGCCCAAAAGCAGCATCACGAGCCCCACTGGAAATAAAACACCAGAGATTGGGAGGGCCGTTTCCAGACAGGGACCACGGGCCCTGCCGGCACCATCTGGCACCGAACCGTCCCGCAGCATGGGAGCACTGCCAGGCAGCTCCCGGGCACCAGGCGCAGCACCAGCAACCACCCGTCCGTGCCACACCGTGGGGCACTGGTCGCTGTTGGGAGGCCAGGACCCTGCCAACTAGAAGGAAAAGTGACAGCCAATGGGAGCATTACAGTAATTAACAAAATTATCATCAGGAACAAACCACAGGCTTTGGCACAGTGCCTGCACTGCCGCGCCGGTGCTCCCTGCCCTGCTCTGGGCTCCTCAGTTCAGCACAGCTGGGGCTGCTCGTGCTCCCCAAATCATATCCACCCTGGCAGCAAGTGGACACATGGCCATGGCCAAGGGGGGGCCAGCATGCACGCCGAGCAGGGTAAAAGCCCCTCCAAACCTCTGGCACTTGCCAGCGCCTGGGGACCCTGCCCTGGGTGAGCCCCGCAGCAGCCCCGGCTGCGCCCCTCAGCTCCCGCAGACAGCCCCGTCCTCCTGCACACCCGCATATTTGGGAGCGCGCACCCGCAGGCAGATGGTGTCTCTATCACTCCAGCCATTAAGGCTCCTTCCCCCCGACACAACCATATTCGCTTTTAGAAGGCTGTTATTCTTCCGAGCAGCCGCCTTTCGATTGTCTGCAAACAGCTCCTGTTTTGACAGGCTATAAATATGGCAGGAGGAAAGATATATAAACCAGCACAGTTTATTAGTTCTAAAACAGAGCTAAAAATAGACCCATGTGGGGTTGCTAAGTCCTCTGGGCAGATGTAATTGTGAATAATCTAGCTTTATATATGTGAAGGCTGCTTTGACAGCAACAACAACATTTTAACATATGGGACTGGATAGCACACAAGCAGAACGCGCCGCTGTGCCACCTCCAACGTTGCCGGGAAGCGACGTTTGCATCGCCGGATCCCAGCCCACTGCCTCCGCTCTATAGCTGGGGTTTCTGCAGTAATAAACACCCAAAGAAACCCAAATATCTACAGCAAGCCACTGAGAGGAAAGCACCTAGCCAAATACCAAGGGAAGTCTCCCAGGCCAGGAGCATCAGTGGAGCTCTGCCAGTACCCTGCCCCCCAAAATTTTATATAGATAAGGCTTACCAGATTAAATGGCTGAAACACCCCAAGTCGTCAAAGCTGACAGCACCTTTCTACTCCTGGGAAAGTTTCCTCCGTCCCAGGCAGGCTTTGAAACGTGCTGCAAGGATGCTGCACGGGCACAGGGCTGGGTGTCTCCAGGGGCGGCCGGGGCGATAACCGCTGTTCCACGAAGAAGGAAGCACTCCCGCCTGCTCGCCGGAGATAGGGGGGAGACGTTGGGACTGGCTAGATTTTGTAAATCCCCAGCCAGGCCTGGGGCTGGCTGAGGCAGGGCTGACTGTGCCCCTGCCGCCGCTCACCTCCCGGGGCAAGCACCCCTGGCTGGGCTGCGCTCTGCTCCCTGCCACTCCCCGACCACCCGTCCTGTGGCCACCATCTCCAGCGTGTCCTTGTTTGTCACCTCCTGACCACAACAGTACCGCCCACGCGAGTGTCTTTTGCAACGCAACGCACAGTGACCGGCCGTGCGATGCTGCCTACAGGGGACCCTCGGTCCAGCACCTGCCCCAGCACCACTGGGAGCTGATGAGCAAAGACTAACCCCTCCAGCTCGTCCTTCTCCCACAGGTGCCCGTGTGCCAGGGGCTGCCCAGGGCTGGTGCTGCACCGCTGCCCATTCCAGCTGGCACAGCAGGTTACCAAGCAGTAGTGGCAGCCCTGGGGCTCCAAACGCTCCCCTCTTTGCAACACGGAGGGTCACAGTGCCCCCATCCCAGGGTGGCTCCTGGGGCCCTGCCCCGTCTTCACTGCTGTGGCAATGAGGACAAGGGGGGCACTGGCCTCCGACGAGCTGTGCCTCCGCTCGACCAGACCTTGCCAAAGCTCCTCAGACCCTTCTCGATTTTTCTTGTTAAAATTATACGGTGCCTCAGCGAAAAGAGCAGCTCTTGTACCCGTTGAAAGTCATTTCTGCCCATAAAGAAAATAGGATATCATTAAGGCTCACATCTCCCAGGTTGTTTTTCCCCTCTAGAAAATAGATGTGATTTTTGGGGGTGGTTCTGCACTTGAATGTGGTGTCGATGGGATGCTGTGCTGTTTGAGCTCCACCAGCCGCTGCTCCCAGCCCAGCGAATCACCCCGGCACAGCCGCAATATCCAAACCCTGGTGCTGCGTCAGCCCTCCACAGGGAGAACCCCTTTCCCTTCACCCCCGAGCGTGCCGGACGGCAAGGGGCAGAGGCAGACACCACCTGCCCTGGCACTCGCCCTGCTTGGGTTTATCTTTAGTCACAAAAGAGAGATACTAAAAAACCACCACTAAAACAAAGGAAACCCCAAAATCCATTTCTGTCCTGACTAAGAACATCAGGTGTAACCCGCAGCATCACCTACTGAGGCCATCCCAAGCCCGCAGGCAGAAGGGCAGCGCTGCCCATCAGCAGCACCTACTCACAGCCCCAACGAGCACGTGGCTCCAGCAGCAGCGGCTCAGCAGCAGCAAAGGGCATTCTGGGGACGTGAGGGGTGTCTCTGCACCCCCAGGCTGTCCCCGGGTAGGGCAGGGCTGAGCCCCGGCACCAAGCCCGCGCGGGACGGGACCATCCCTATCTCAGCCCGGCAGCCAGCGCTGCTGTGAGGGCAAAGCCCAGATTTCACAGAAGTGGCCGGGGCTGGGACGGGCCCGTCCCGAGGTGGCAGGACCCGCTCAGCCCTGGCTCTGCGGTGACCGAGGCGCCAGCACCACAGCCAAGCTCTGCCAGGGCTCGGTGAGCAGCCCCGTGGCCACCCGCCTGCCCACCCCGGGCCCCGCTGCCTGGCACCAGGACCTGCCGCAGCCCCGTCTGGGCGATGGCACAGTGCTGACCTGCTCATCCATGGGCCACCAGACCCTAAACTGGCAACAAAAACACGGCTGACAGGCTAATTTCTTTGCGTAAAAAGCAAATAAAGCAGCAGCAGTGAGAGCTGACTGATGATTCACTCGAGCGCTCAGACGCGCTTGCCCTACTTTCACCCCAGTTTCGCTAGTTTTACATTCCTTCTTTTAAATTACTGACTCCCACTTTCGCTTCCTTGTGCTGAAGATCTCCAGCCTGGGTACGCATAGGCGGCGCGTGCTGGGATGCGGGGACCGGCGGCACAGCTCACCGCTGCGAGGGTCCCCAGGGTGCGGCACTGGGCAGGACCCCCCAGGCAGGAGCAGAGGCAAAGCCAGCACCCAGTTCCTGTTCCCCTCAAGGGCACCGAGCACTGCCCCATCCCCTGCAGCCCCCCGCTCATCGCCCACACCAGGGCCCAGAGGGGCGCCCACCGCAGAGCGACTCACTGCATGAAGGGGGTGACAGGACTTGCAGCAGCCTGGTCGCTAACAGACAGAAACCCCCTCGAAGGTGGGGACAGCCACCCCTGCAAGGCCACACAGCAGCAGGACCCCAACGCCCGATGCCTGGGCTCCCCTCACTTTTATCCATCCACAGCGGGAACAAGCAGCAGCAAAAAGCCAAGTGCTCGTGTGCCGACTGGTGGTATGCCTGGGAAGAGGCTTCAGCCAGGGAAGCACCAGTGGGGACAGGCAGGAGCCCGGGCCCCGACAGCCCCAGCTGAGCACCCACGGGCTGCAGCTGGGTTGGGAAGGAGCCTCTGAAAGGCTCCGGGCTGGTCCTGCACCGCAGCAACCCGCTGCCTCTCCCAGGTGTTTGCACCTGCACTGCAAATAAAGGACTTGGAAATGCTTTCACACATGCCCATCTCCTCCTCCCAGAAGAGAAGGATCAAATCATACCACCTGGGTCTGGATACATGCCCGACCCTGGTCAGAGCAGAGCTTTTTTTTTTTTTTTTTTTTAAAAAAACAAAAACAATCCCAAAACACCACTGAATCAGCGAAGGACTCGAATCTGGATCTGACACAGCCAAAGCCTGGGCCAGCTCCAGCCACCCACCGGCCGTTTGCACCGGGAGCCCGGGGGGGGCAGGTGCTTCGCTTTCCCCCCACCAGCCAGTCTCCTGCCAGGCAGAGCTGTCACCTCCAGTCTGCATGAGGGTAGTGCTGACATTTATCTATGCAGCCCTCAATTCCCCCGGCGTTGGTGAGGGCTGGCCCAAATGCACAGGAGGCGGCTCTGAGGCAGCAGACGGCGAGCGGGGACAGCAGCAGCCAGCGCCCACGGCAGCAACAGGGACCTGTCACCGTCCCTGGCCACTTGCCTGCAGCCTCGCTGGCAATCGCGAGGGGCTTTGTCCCAGCAGGGACATGGGCACGAGACCCGCCACCGACACAAGGACTCATTTTGCCTGGGATGCTGTGTCTGGCCACGTGCCTCCAAGCTGCCACTGCCCTGCACGCCCATGGTGCAACAGGAATCTCCCAGGAGAGAAGGCAGAGCAGCGGCTTGCCTGGGGAAACGTTGAACGAGGTAAATCGGGTTTACGCTATCATTTGGAAGGGACTGTACCATTTCAGGGTACACTCTGCCTCCTCGCCCCTCGCTGCCGCATAAACACAAGGGAAACCCTGCGGGAACCTACCCGACACCTGCGAGAGGACTGCTGGTTCATGACCCATCATGGATGATTTAAGTTTCCAGCAAAACTTTACAAAAAATCAGGGTGAGATTAGAGTCAGGACCAAGAAAGAGGGCTTAGGAAAAGCTCAGAAGAATTTGCTGTGATTAGATGAGCCACATACACATCAATAAAAATTAATATAACTGACAACAGCAACATCAGAAAGGGAGAGGCATCACTCCAAGGTGAGAAGAGCATCCGAGCCAGCGCGGCGATGCATATTAAACAACCTTCACCTCAGCTGGGTGCCCAAATAACGCTCATCCATCCACACAGAGATCCATTTACAGACTGCCCAGCACTCGGCTGGGAGTCTGGACTGGCCTGTACCTCGTTTTGCCCCTCCAGCCCCAGCACTGATTTTAAAGTTTGTTCAGAGTCCCAGGGCGTCCTACGCACACTGGCCCCATACACTCAGTTCTCCTCCTTCATTTCTGCACCAGGGCTGAGATAACTGCCTCCCCCGGCACGGCGGCTGGGGGGGAGTTGCTGCGGGAGGTTTCACCCAACAGTGCTGGCAGCCCCGGAGATAAGCAGTTACGAATCAAATGAAGTAGGAAGCCTGCCCGCCTCCTCTGTTCGCTGAAGACGACTGCCTTGCGGTAGTTTTGATAGCATTTTCTTTGCAGCGTAATGCATATGCTACTACAGCGAAGTATAATTGCAAAACATACATTTGCATGCAATTATCCATTTTAAAAGGTGGTAATAAAGTCAAAGGAATTTACTTAGACACAATCTGCTCTCCAGACCTTGTCCTCACAGGACCTAGGCGCAAACCTCCAAGATTACTGCAATAGTCAGTGCAGCTACCCCCAAGAAGCTAAATCTTTCCCACATCTTCCCATTAACTCAGCTCTGGCCCATCAAATATTAAAGAGCCTCAAGCCTGGATGCAGCTCATTTTATGAAGGTCAAGCAAATCTTTCATCTCTTCTCTTCCCACCTTTATCTTCCACCACTGTTCCCATCATCGGATGAGCATCACATGCTCTTTCATGTGAATTTTAGCTGTACACACACTGACTCTCAGTAATTGGTGTAAAGGCTCCTCTGTTCCACAGAGACATGATTACTTCATTGCTATTTTTGCTTTATAAAGCTAAAGCAAGAGGTGACTCTGCCTGAAGGAGGGACTTTTTTTTTTTTTTTTTTTTTTTTAAAATACTCTGTGGTTTCTCAGTACATCCCACTGGTGATACCAAAGAGAAAATAACCAGAACGCAGAAGGCTGAGAAGCCATCAGCAGGCAAAGGGCCGGCTAACCTCCCGCGTGGGACATCACCTGACCAGCTCATTCCCGAGAAGTCCAGCTGGACGGAGGAGGAAGATCCCCACGGGTTCATCCTCCATCAGAGGAAGGTTCCCATGGGTTCGTCCCATCACACCTTCCCACCTCCGGCATCCCCAGTACAAGGATTTCCTGGGGCAGAGGGGGCTCGGGGGTCCCTGCCTGGCCCCTTGGGACCCCTGCACTTGCTGTGCTGCCTGGGGTTAGCGCAGGGCAGTTGTGAGAAGCAAACTCACTAGGCAAGCTCATCTGGCTGGGGCTGATTTTTGATATGCAAAGATCCTTTGATAGGCTGATGTTTTCCTCCAGGGTGACCTTCCTGCTCAGGAAGTGGGTTTAGCTGCCATCTGGCTCAGTTCTTCCCTTCCCCGACAGCACAACCTGACCTCAACCTCCACCACGTTTTACAAGCTCTGCATGAAGCCATGCCCCAAGGAGCACTAAGGGCACCACAGGAGCGCCCCACAGTCCCAGAGATGCTGCTAGCTTTCTGCAGAGACTTGACGTGACACAAGGAAACACCAGCACCAAGCCAAGGTTTGGAGGGCTGCTTCTGGATATGATGCCCCTTTTGCCAGCCTGGGGTGTTCAGCTGCCCCCAGCACTTTCCCATGAAGCGGGTAAGGAATAAAAAAAACTTCACAGAAAAACAAGGATCACGATGGAATTGGTCCGTGCCAAAATCCTGGGTCCGCACATGCCAAATCCCGTTTACTGCACAAGTGCCTCAGTCTCCATCTCACAGCACCCTGGGGCTGGCCCCGGCCCCTCTCCCGGCACCCGAGCCCCGCACCACCAGCTCCTGCTGCCACCCCTGGGGACATGCACCCCCCAAAACCAGCGAGCAGAGTATTTCCAAGCCCTCTCCCAGACTCTCCTTCCCCCATACACTGCCTTTCGGCACTTTGCAAGACTTCCCAAGAGCAGCCCCCAGCCACACGAGGTGGGAGCACGCCCCAGCTCTCCAGAGCAGCCCACAGCTCCCCACGGCAGCCAGAAACTCAGCTCTCTCCTGCCCCAGAACAGCAGTTTTTGAGAACCATGGACAGCCCGTTGCCAGCTGCACATTTAAAGCCGGAGCAGTGGGACCAGGCACACAAGCCCGACGCTTTCAGGCTCTTCTGCCCCAGCAGGGCACGGGCGCAGCTCCCAGAGGCAGAGCCGGACCCAAACTCACCAGAGCTTCCTGGGCATTTTGGAGGCTGAGCAGCAAACGTGGCAGTTCAGCAGCAGCTGCCCGGGGATGCTTGGTCCTCTGCAGCGCCTTTCCTGCCTGAGTGCAGCCCTGGTACCTCCCCGCACTGCCCGTCACGGAAGGAGGCCAGCTGAGCCCCTGACCACGATGCCAGGGCTCCCCATCCATCGCCTCTCCTCCGACACTCCCACTCCGCAATGCCTACTCATTCTCTCTGGTTCCGAGTCCCTCAGACATATTCATGGTTACCATAGGAACTAATAAAACCCAAATTAAAAAAGAAAAAGGAGAGATAGACAGAGGAAAAACCGCTTTGATGCTCTGGTGCCACCTGCATGTGCAAGTTTATTATGACGAACTACAAGAGCAGCAGGTAAGGGAGCATCCCGCAGCCCAGCTTCGTGCTCACACCCTCCCGCTGCAGTGCTCGGTTCCACCGAATACTGGCTTTGCACAGGATCCGGCCTTTGCTCTCACCCCCGAGAGCCCATGGGGACGCACAGCCCACTGCTCCCCTCCACCACACTCCCCCGGGACGGAGGGGCTCGATGCTGCCCCAGTGAACAGCCCTCACACCAGGCACGAGCGGCCAGCTCAGGCAGGGGGTCCTGCAGCCCCCCAGCCGCACTGGGACCCCCTCTGCAGCCAAAAGCTCAGGGCCACATCCACCACCACGTGCTATTCCTCCCCTGCCAGGTTTCTGCAAGTCAATATTGATGTTTGCAGCATGCACAAGGCTTCGTGAAGCGCTCCTTGGCTTGCAGAAAGCAGCTTGTCTTTTTGTTAACAAGTTACACAGTGAAGAAAATTGCCTACGCCTGGTCTCTTAGCCAGAAGGCTGCAGCAGGAATAAGAGGGTGTTAGAAAACCAAAACTATTTTTCTAATTTTTTTTTAAATTTTATTTTAAAAGCTTTTACAAATATCTAATGTGGCTTTGGCTGGGCCCCAAGTACAGAACCATTTAATGAAGCAATCTGTCCACAAACCAGAAGCGTTATGAGGCTGTGGAAAGCATTAGCTGCAAATAGCGGGTATAAAACAACTCCGGTGGATGCTCATTGAACGCCCTGAGCAAACCCCCTCCTCCGGCCGGGGCAGGAGGGAGGAAGAGAGAAACGTGGCCCCAGATCCTCACCCCCACCGAAGCAGAAGCACGACAGCATGCCCTACGGCACTGGCACAGTGCTCCGAGCGCAACACTAATTAACCGGCATGGTGGACAGAGGAGGTTAAATGGTATTTCTGCAGCAGAATTGCTTCACGGGCCCCAGAACAGAATCAGGGCACGGCATACGGCAGCGTACAAGGAGCAGTTAAATCCTTCTCGGCTCCACAGGAAAAGGAAAGTCTACTGAGATTTCCCTCCACTCCCAAAAGCGGTAAACATTGACTTAAACTTCTCATTAGTTCAGCAAAAACCTGAGCAATGAGCTTAGCAGCAGCATTTCTGTTGTGCTATTTACAATGGGCATTTTCAGGCTCATTCAGGCAGCAGGTTCCCCCAAGGCTTTCTGTATACTTTTCCATTAATGAATAATTTGCACAAGTAATGATTATAGAGGGAAACCGCATGAGCTGTTACCCATACATATTACCCTGAGCTCAAGGGAGGCTTGGCCAGAATATTTCTATATTAGCACATGGTTACGCTGATAGTGCCGGAACTGTGCCTGTGCTTGCAATGGAAAACCCCCGACTCGGGGAGCTTATGCAGAAACCAGGGAGAAGGGAGGATCCGCCACGGCAGGAGGGAAGGGATCGGTCCCCCTGGTTGCGCACCCAGGAGGACAAGATCCGATGGGAATGGGAGGCAGGTCCCAGACAGCCACGAGCATCGGTACCACCATTCCCAGCCATTTCTCACTTGCTCTTCCCCATCCAGCTGATGACATTTTCTGGCAGGGGTGGTGATGCCGCACGCCTCGCTCCAATACAGAGCAGGATCTGGCCCAGCAGCCACTTCGCCAGGAGCCACACAGCCCACGCCGCCAGTTTTCAGCAAGTCCATGTCAAACGCGAGGTGGATCCACCAAGTAACACCACCGGCTCACGGACCCTCCTGGGCCCAAGAGCATCTTCACCCCTCCAGAGCAACGCCCAGAGCCCCCCCAGCACCACAGGAGCAGGAGCTGGGTAACAAGCACAGGCATCCCTTATCTCACCGACGCCCACCCCCTTTCCAGACTGCAAGATTGAAAAACAAAACAAAAAAAAACCAAAAAAAACCCCCAGACTTCACTGAATTTACAGCCAGAAGCTCGGTGGCAGCCCGTTCTGCTGATTCCCACCCCCATCCCTCCGAAGGCAGAGCTGGTGCCCCGTGAATTGCACTGTACGTGCCTTAACCCACTGGCCATGCAGCAATTGTGTTGTTGCATTTATTATAATCACCCAGTGCCTGAATCACCTCGGGCTTGACAGGAGAACAAGCTGTGTGACATGCACAAACACATCTCCAGGAATGGGTAGATATGGCTGGTCTACCACTGCACAGAGCTAGAACCGGGAAGACAGCCCAGCTAACAAGAAAGCATCCTCCACGCACAAAGCCATCTCTCAGCACCACGTATCTCACAGGGAAATCACTTTACACGAGAGAAGAGCGTGGATACTCACTTGATCTTCAGGCTGGCGAGCATCGTCTTGTCGATCCTGGGGAAAAAGCAGAGGAGCACGTTATTGCGGGCGCAGGGGACTCTGAGCGCCAACAGGAGAGCCGTCCCTCCTCCCAGCTTGGGTACCGGGGGCTGCTGGCAAACCCCACCCCAGCATCTCCTTCAGAGGTGCCATCGGTCTGGCTGACACGACGATCACCACAGAAAGACTTGACCAGAAAAGAAAATCAACCAAAATTTAACCCAAACTTAAGCCTAGCAGCAAGTAAAACAAAATCGCCCCGCTTATTTCCTGGGGGGGATTGCCTCCCCACCTGAAATGCCGGAGGGGAACTGGGCAGCAGAGGACAACATTTATCCATGCCCAAGCTCTCTCCAAAGCACTGATCCCACACCTCCCACAAAACACATACTTAAAGACAACAGACCCGTGACAGACCCGACATGCTGGGAAGATCACACCAAACCCCGCAAACTTGACCCTGCAGCACTACAAGAAGCCCAGTCCAACGGGGAAGGAATAAGGATACAGCAGGGTGCAGGATTTTCATACCTGGCTGGTCGCTGCGTGAGCTCAGGCTCATCCCTGCAGGGCTGCGCCATCCCTGTCCGGGCAGCAGCCGCGGACTTAGCCTTCTATTTACCCCCCTGCCCGCCTGCAGCTGCTGCGAACACCCGCGCTGAGAGCCCCGGACGGAGGGAATGCAGAGCAGCCCCATCGCTCCCAGCCCCGGCCGGCTTGCGCAGGACCGGGAGCCCCAGTTGTTTCACTTATTTATTTGGCGTCATTAGTAAGTGCTTATCTCCACAGAATCATCATCCACAAGTCATATTCATATATTAATTAATGCAAATGATAGTAACGTCTCAAAATGCAAAATGATGTCTTTTGGCAGTCATTGCAAATGCTCTGTTATCTGCCACATGGAATTAATACCGCATCTCAAAAAAAAAAAAAAAAGAAAGAAAAAAACCAAACACCAAAAAAAGAACCCCAAAACCCCACTTGTTTTGCACGGCGATCACAGAGGACATGGCAAGGCCGCAGAAATGCAGCTTCCCCTCTACTCACAGCTTTAACTCCCTCCGCTGCCCAGCTGAACTTCTCTATCATGAGGAGGCTGCACCCACGGGTGACGCAGCGGGGCCGGATCCCCGGCGTGCCGTGCCACAGGCTGAGCCAGCACTGGGGCAGACATGGCAGGAATCCCGTGTGGGGTGTCCCCGCTCCCCATGGGCGGGGGCAAAGCCACCCCACACACCCCAGCTCAACCCCGGCGCCTCCTGCCCACCCTGCCTGCACACACCATCACCCTTCCCTGGGTCCCTCTCTTGCTCAGACCGACGTTGCAAAAAAACTCACAAAACCCCAAGGCCACGGGAGCTTCGTCCCAGGTGTTTCCCCAAAACATCAGCTCCCATGCTCCACTCCCAGAGAGCCAGCATGCTACTGCTCCTAAAAATAGACCCAGGACACCCGCTATTGTCACTTAATACTTAACAAGCCCGTCCACAGACCTTGTTGATCATTAAATCAAGTTAAATATTAAAGCATGCTGGTGTAAATAGCTGTTGCCAAACTCGGTGACAGATGCAAATGAGCCACGGGGACGGTGGGTGGTTGGGGCAGCTCCTGCAGGACCCGTGCCAGAGCGGGAAGCTGCACCGAGCGGCTTCATCTAGAACCGCAGGAAGAAAAATCAGTTGCTGTTATATGGCATCTTAGAGAGGAAAAAAAGAAAAAAAAAAAGAAACACACAAGAAAGAAAACCCTCTGCTAGGGAAACCGCAGTTGCGATATGACTAAGTTACGAGAGCGGCTTCGTCAGGCCCTGCCCTGCGCCCCCTCCTGAGGTGGGGTAAAGCGAAACACCCCACGCCCTGGTCCAGCCTCCTCCCTGCGCGCCCCAGCATGGCCCTGGGGCTCCCTGAGCCCCAGCAGCACCAGCAAAGGGGGTGTCTCCCCCCACTGCCGCCAAGAGCAGCGCCCGGGGGAAAGGAGCAGATGACACCAGCTGGGTGCCGACAGTGCCGGAGGAGAGGGGAGGAGGCTGGCACCTGCATCGGTCACTGGGGCCCCGGCAAGCCAGGAAGGGGGTGCAGGGAGGAGGCTGGGGTGGCAGCTCCGAGGGCTGCACACACCACGGCTTTGCATCGCCCGCCACGTGCATCCCTACATCCAAGAGCGGCAGCACCACGTCTGCCGCCCCAGGACAAGCACGCTTATCCTGGGACCTCGCCGGCAGCAGACGCAGCCGGTATACAGAAGAAAAAAAAAAAAAAAAAAACGATTTACTCTCCAGCGGAGGGCTGGAAATAGTAATTGCAGCTACAGACAGCAGTGGCTGGGTGTGCCCGGCCACCCCACACGCGGTCCCCACAGGAAGGGTGTGTCGGCCGCGGGCCCGGGCAGCCGTGAGAAAATGTAGATGCAGGTACAGGGCTGCAGCACGTCCCTTCCTTTCCCGTGAACACCCGGGGAAGCGTTTTCCCTGCTACGCACAGTGCTCTCCAGGCAATGCACGACTGCGAGGTGCGTCTTCCCCAGGGGCCCCCAGGGAGTTGTGCACCGACCCCGCAGAGCGGAGAACAGGGCTCCCCCCATGCCCCCTAGTCTGTCTGTCTCGCCGTGCAGACACCGATGCTGATATTTAAAGGAAAGCCCGCACCCCGCTTCCCCCCATCCCAGACTGCGATGGCAGCACAGCCCCTTAACAGCCAGCAGACCACATTTTCCTGCATGACTCTCCGGCTCGTGGTTGTCTTTTCCCTGCAACTGCCAAAGTGCGGAAGGAAAACAACTGAGCAAAGCCCAGATGGCCCCGAATGCCCCTGTAAAGGGGGGTAGCAGCTCCGCTTCGTCGCAGCGGGAAGCTATCAACAGCAGCAGCTCCCAGGATGTGCCCGGTGTGGTCGGGGCCCCAGAGCCACCGCTCCCAACAGCAGCTGCAGGGCAGAGCTGCCCAAGAGCTGCGATTTTTCTCTGCCACAAAATGAGCCCACGTTTCACAAAACTTATTTGTACAGAAGTTTATTGGAGTGCTTCCTTCCCATTTTTATGTAAAGAAAAAAAAGAAAACAAAACACAAAGCAAAAAAACCCCAAACAGCTGAGACAAAACGCTTGGCTTCACTAAGGCATGTACTTCTATTCCCAGGAGACTTTGCCGAAACCCTCAACAAGTTTGCTGCTCTCCCACAACCCTCTCAGTTACTCAGCATTTCCCCAACCGGGTTTCAAGCAGCTCCCAGCCCACTGGCACAAGCACTCCTCCCAAAGCCCCCAGGGCTCCTGGCTGCCCAGCCCCTACAGCCACTGGGCCACGGGGAGGGGAAGGCAGAGCAACCATCTGCCCCAGCGCCAAACAGCCAAAATCATTACAAAATTGCCGATTCGGCCATTGGTTCCCACAGCCTGATCACAATCACACAGCGCAGAATGGGCATAAAATACCTTAAAGAGAGAGGCAACTGGAGGAAGGGCAGAGGGAGAACAGTGCCATTTTCTTAAAATATTGCCCCATAGATCGACACATCTTGGAGGGAAGGGACATGAGAAGCAAACAGTCCCGCTGAACCCGGGGTGCGGACAGCAGCCATGGTGCTCTGCTGAGAACAGATGGAGCAGGGACGACTTGGGGAGGCGGCAATGGCACCGGGAACCTGCCGTGGACGAGGTGGGACCTTGCCATGTGTGCCACAAGGTGCCGAAGGTGGCCGTAAGCATTGCTGCCCGTGTGGAGGAAGAGCAGGCAGTGAGAGAAAGGAGTAGGGGGAGGGCCACAGGACGCTCTTGCAGGTGACGTGCCCACAGGAGCCCACCACAAGCCCCCAGGGAGGTCCCCTCACTACTTGGCACCCACGGGGCTCACGAGGGGCTTTGCTGGGGCACAGCGGCACCCGCCTGCCGAAGCTGTGTCGGGCTTCCCCGCAGGCACAGGGGAGAAGGTGGTCCTTCCTGACTCCCATGCACTCCTGTTGGCGTGGGGCAGCAGGAAGGGCTCTTCCGTGAGGGCACCGCACCGCAGCGCAGCACCGTGGTGCTTCCTCCTTTGAAGCCGCAGAGGGAAGAAAAGCTCCTCACACGGCACCGCGCTCCCAGTAGCAAAGGGGGAATAGAAAGGAAAGGCACCCACCAGCCGTAGCCGCCAAAGGAGACGCTGCGCTTTCTCTGGAACATGGTGGTGGCTCGGTGCTGCCAGGGCACTCCGGCCATGGGGGAGACGTGGTGATGGGGCCAGCAGCACCTGCGTGCCAGCCACGGCCAGTGCTTCCTGGCAGCGTGCACGGCAGCGTGCCGGGGCAGGGGTACCCCAGCGCCTCCCAGCCAGCTGCCCTGAGCGCAGAAGCGCATGCACACGCGCGCACATACAAACACCAGAAAAAAAAGTCATTTCCTTTTTTTTTTTTTGTGGCCTCAGGCTTTTCACAACCCTACACTGCAAATATCGTATTTCTCCTAATGGCAGGAGCCACAGGCAGCGCTGCATGGGCAGTGTGGGCATCGGGGCTGAGCACGGGCACAGCGTCCCCCACAAGCATCATGCTGTGGGGCTGCCCCCACCCCGCCTGCCAGCCTGGCCAGCCACCGGGGCCACGGGCAGAGGGTCACTGGTGGCAATGCGGAGGTCTGTCTCCCAGGGTGGCTTTTCCCCTGGCTGTCCCCAAAATGGCAGGGCTGCATTCACTGCACCAGGCTGCCTCCCTGCTAGGTGATCCACCAGACTGGCTCCCTGCTAGGGGATTCTCTGAATGACCCTCCAGTGCACTTCAAGGGACATCCCACTGAAGGCATTAAACCTCAATAAGCAAAAATCCCATCACCTCTCATGGCAAGCAGAACTCCGGCTGCCCTGGAGCCTGGCGAGGCATCTCCCACCGGGCCACCACGCAGCTGCGGCACGCGGGTTTTCTGCCCTCCAGTTCCCCGGCAGCTCCGTAATGCTGAAGTGTGCGTCTTGCAGCCCAACCACCACCGAAAACCCCGCGGTCCTTTAACAGCCAGGCTTCAGAAATCCCATTTAAATGGAAATGCTGACCTCTAGCTGGGTATGAGCTTCCATCAATCACAAAGTCCCAAGAGAACAGGCTGCCGTGTCCCCCGCACCAGCCTTCGGGCATTGCAAGGCACAGCAGAGCCTGTGGGGAGGAGAACCCGGTGCCAGGGGCTGCGCATGGTGCCCAGGGGGCTGTGCATCGTGGCCAGAGGGCTGGCCACCCCGGCCTCACACCTTCCACCTCCCCAAACCAGCCACCAGTGCCCGTCTGCGCCCACTCAGGCCTGGGCTGCAATGTGGGCTCACTGTCCACCGGTCAAACTGAGGAGGAAGGGTGGGAACCCCGAGCACCCCTCGGCAGTTGGAGCAGGGGGCTGTACTACCCCGGGGCCGCAGTGGGACTCGGCACGGGTGCCGCCGGAGCAGAGCCTCGCACCGCAGCCAGGAGGGAATGAGCTGCTCGGCCGCACGTCGCCCACCGTGCTCACAAGATACAGGAACCCAAAGCTCACTTCCCAAAGTCGCGGCAGTTCAAAGGCCCGCAGAAAGCCTCCGACTGCCAATGTCCTACTGGTTCGGCTACTTGAAGACTCACCTCCTACTCCGGTGATTTAAAATAACTCCTGGCACACACAGAAAACATCCCCTTGACTCGGCGCCGCCGGGCAGTGTCTGGCTCACACAGTTCCCGGGGGACTTGGGGCAGCTCTTAGCCCAGCACTTGGCACTTGCAGGAGTCAGACTCTCATCCAAGCACCCAAAACCTTTCAATTGAGAGACGGTTGGATTCTATCTGATGTGTGAAAGACAGGGGGGGATAGGGAGTTGGAGAGAGAAATCACTCAACTCCAGGGGAAAAGCTTGGACTGAAATCCAGCTATTTCAACTCCTACTTTTCTGCCCACAGCCATCTCTCCTTAAAGGGATGAAATGATGGAAATCCTTTGCATTTTAAAGCTCTTAAGGACATTTAAAAAAAAAAAAATCCCAAACATGCTGCAGGCTTGAAAGCCATAATTCAGGTACCATGAAATATCTGGAGCAGACATTTGCTTGGAGCACATTTGTTTCTGGCCAGCATGCTCCATGTTAAAGCTCTGCATCAATAGCAGTGTGACGTTATCCTCTCACTTCATCTTCCCCCAGGTCACGTCTTTCTTACACACATACCAGTTGATTTCTGCCCAGCTCTACTGAGCTGCTCACGATTTACATGCCTGAAAATAAAAGCAGGGAGCTTCCCCGCATGGCCGAGCTCTGCAGTGCATCTGAACAACACCCAGCTGTGGCAGCTCCAGCATAGCCCTGCACGCAGACGCGCGGTAGCAGGTAGCGACAGCAGCCACGAGAAGCATCATAACTGGCATCACACCAGAAACAACTTGGAGAGTCCCAGGAAAACAGCCAGCTCTTCATTTAAACATTTACTCTTGCAGCACTGTAAGCACCAATTACTGCGTCTTGTTCTGCCACTTCAGTCCTTACGTGAACTCGCTGTTGTCAGAGGCAATATGGAAGGAGAGAGGGTGAGGGGGAGACACACAGCAAGGCAGGGCCAGGCTCCCATTTAACAGGAGGTCATTACAGTCAGTAGGTCAAAATTACTGTGGCGGGCCTTCCTTACGCCCCGTTGGCATGACAGTTCTGCTAAAGCACGAAGAGTGACTCACATACCTCCCCCAGGATTTTGGAGCCCAGGAGGGCAGGACCTCGATAAGGCCATAGGGATATTGTCTCCATTTCCCGCTGCCCAGGAGAGGTGCGAGGCAGCCCCCGCACGAAGCCCACCTCGCCCCGCACCAGTGGGACCAGCGGCCAGGGATGCCCACGGCCGGCGGGGGCAGAAGCAGAGCTCTCCCTGCTCCCCATCCCCACGCATCCGGCAGCCCCCCGGGGCCATGTCAGCCACCACAGATACAGGTGACAGACAGCATTTGAACCGGGCAAAGGTGAAAAATATACCAAGGACCCAACTCCAACTCCCCAGAAGCCACCAGCCTCCCTCCGCTCCAGGGTATCACATCAGCGCCTGCCCAGCGCCACCTTGCCTGCATGGGAGCGCATCCAGAAATAGTTTGTCTGCAATGACATTTTCTCGCTTCTCCTCTTCCCCCCAAGGTATTTCACACAGTTGGGCTCAAAAAACAAAAGGGAAAAAAAAACCCTCCTCCTTTCAGAGCAGGCACAGCTCTGAAATCATAACTGATCAGCCAAAATTAAGAAACAAAGGCCTGGGGGAGGATGCCTCCTTGGTACCATCTGCACCAGACAAAATGAACGTTTCCCAGGGGCCTCTGCCAGAACCAGGAGCCCATTGCCCTGACCTACCCCAGCTGCGCTCCCGACTCCGGTGAGCAGCCCCAGCCCCACAGGTACCACCGGGGAGGGGGTGACGCACAGCTGGGGCAGTGAGCCACGTTGTTAACAGCTAATTAATAAAACCAAACTCCCCTAGAGCACCAGGCACTTGCAGCTCCCTGGAGCAGCTCACGGGGGGAGCAGCGGTGGGGGGAGAGGTGTCCACATTTCCGCTGGCTCCATCGCACCCCCCAACCAGGCACAACAAAAGAGCGAGAAAAGGGAGCGTGAGGCTGTGCCGATAGCAGCATGCTGATAACTGCATGGCTTTAGAGCTTAATAAGCACAAACTGCTGGGCTGCGATTCTGTTTACGAAAGGAAACAGGCTAATTCTGCACAGCCCCAGCTCAGCTCTCCCGTCACCTAACAGGGGACCGCAGGGCTTAAACCGCCCCCAACATCACACCTGCAGCTGCCAGTGAGACCACCGGAACCAGGGTGTTCAAAGGTCTGTGCAACACAGCGCCGGCGAATGCACGAACCAACGGTGCAGAAGAAAGGAAGGTCCGAAGGCACCTTCCTCCCAGGCGGCTGAAGCTGCCAGCCAGGTCTCCTGCAGAAACGCCAGCTGCAGGAGGGGTTAGCCAGGCCACCGGCCCCCAGGAACACAGGCACAGCCACACAATTCAGTCCCCAGCTCCCTGCAGCATGGGACCCAGTGCAGGCGGTACCTGCTGCTCCAGTCCCCGGGGGCGATTTGGGCAGACATAGGAAAGTGAACCACTCAAGAGCGGCTCCAGCGTGGGTGGAAGCACAGGGTTGACCCTCTGCCTGCACAAGCCCTCGGCATGGACGGGCACTACCCCTGCCGAGGGACGAGCAGCAGGCACAGGCAGAGGAGGGGGCTGGTGTGGGTACCCGGCCGTCTCCTCGGCAGTCAGAGCCCGCACCGCAGAGCAGAATTATGCCCAGGATGGGCAGTGTAATTCTTTCCTTTATTACTGGGGCTAAGAGAGACTGATTGCACCATTAGTGCTTTAATATTGCATGCGGCACGCTGAGGGTATTCATCTTTCTGTTATGGTTCTAAGGAAGGTTGTGGGCACCCAGAAATATTAGATTTTGTCCTGGCAGGAAGAACACACTGTGCATATCATCAGCCTCAACGTACAAAGCAAAGGAAAACAGTGTCCGAATTAATTCTGACTCAGTGCATGGAATATTTTTAACAGTATTTTCTCCCCTTTATGGTGCTGCTGAAGTGAAACGAAGTGAGAAACTGAACGCCTTAAACAGCAGCTTCCCACAAAACCCAGCTTGCTCTCAAAGGTGGCTATTTACTGCTCAACAGCCAACAGGTCTGCAGCACTAACCGGCTGCCATGGGGGCTTCCTCAGCCCCAGCCGCTGCACTGGGGAGGGGGAACACTGTTTGTCACCCAAGAGGTGAGCTTCACCTGAAGAACATTAAAGCCGAGAAGAGCTTCCAGAGACCATAACATACCTCCATCAGCCACAGGGCTGCTCATTGCAGGGGACCCCACGATTGCCTCCTTCCAACAGCCCAATCTGCCGCTTTGTTCTTTAGGGACGGACGGCAGCCTGGGGAGCTGAGCCGCACAGCCTGGTTATCTACAACCTGCTTGTTAAACTCATTAGGGAGGGCTCAATACATCTGAGGTTTAACTGGGAGGGTCAGCCTGCAGAATAGAGCAAGAATTGCAAACACATCCACACAGAAATGAAGAGCTAATTCCCAGCAAAACACTCAGCTGCCCAGAAAAAGAGAGAAAGTTCACCATATTAATAGCCTCCTTAAGAAAGGCAGTCCTGCTCCAGGTGCCCCTGACCTGAGGAACAGAAAACAGGGAGAAAAAGTGTGCTGAACATGCCTGGGGAGAAGGGCAGACTGTGTCTCCATCCTGGGCACTGAGGTTTTATCCGGCTGATGACAAGGCTTGCTGGTCCGTGCACCAGCAGCACAGGAGAAGCTATATGCTGCAGCCCAGTGAGCCCCAGTGCAAGTATACATCCACTTCGTCCTCTGGAAGGAGCCATCAGCTGCAGCCACCCTGCAGCTAATGCCTCCAGTACCCGCAAGCACCAGGGTTTCCACGGGAGCCTCAGGAGCCACGGGTGCCAGGTGTGCATGAGGCTGTGGTCCCTGCTCTGGGGATGCCGAGGGGAGGCTGGGTTAGACACCACAGAGCCCAGCCCATGGAAAGCCCCGTTGCTGTGCTCACCCCGTCCCGCACGCTCTGCTCAGCACTGGCTGTGAGCTGCTGGAGAGCAAAGTGGGGGCAAGGGACAGCAGGGAGCTGGGGAGAGGCAGGCCAGCTCCTGCCCCTGCCAGGGTCTGCAGAGTCCACCCGGGGACATCAGAGACATGGCAATGGCAAGGGTGAACGCTGGGGTCAGGGCTCCAGGGAGCTCATTTTCCACCCACAACATTTACATGTCAGAGGCAGATTCAGTGCTGGATAAGGTCCGAGACTCTCTTCCTTCCGGAGACCAAGGTTACACCCAGCCCATGCTGCAGACCACGCTCCAGCTCCTCTTCCACGTTCTCAAGGTCATTTGCCACCGCTAACAGCTCACAGACTCATCCCTACATCCAAAGTGATCTGATCCCTCCCGGTCAGTTCTATGAAAGTGGCTAAAAACCAGATCTTGGAGGAAGCCAACACTTGACCTGTGACACGTCACTTCTCAGACAGCAGTGACAGAGGGGTACGCACGCCCAGCTCAGACCCCGCAGCCAGGTGCTGTGCCATGAGCATTCCCGGTGGCCCAGGGAGCACCCAGCTACACCTTGGGGACCACAGCACAAAGGAAAGGACCCCAGGAAAGCAACAGGCACTGGCTGAGCCCCCCTCCTCGAGTGCTGGCCAGGTGCCCATGCCCTCCACAGCCAAAGCCCCTGGCTCACCTGCAGCTTTCAGGTTTCTAATGAGCTCTCACATTGCTGCCCTGAGCTGCACAGGGGATGTCGGAGAGACGGAAAGGTCGGATGACTCAGCCACACAGGGCCGCATCCAGCCCGGAGCGCCCCTGGCTCCTCTCCGCCCCCGCAAGCAGCTCTCTCATGCTCCCCAGCCAGCTCTTCGCACGCCATGAACGGGTGGAGCTGGCGTGAGCTGGAGGCACTGGCAACAGCACCGCAGCCTTTCACCCTACTGAGGCCCTGGGGCAGGCGCGGACAGCCCCAGGCTGCACCAGATCCACTCCGGGGTCACCAAGAGAGGCGGAGGAACCTGCTGGTTGCAGCAACTGACTGCACCCAGCACGGCGGGGGGGGGGATGTCCTCATACACGGCCCCAGCAGGATAAACCCAGCAGCCATCGCAGCAGAGAGGGGCAGTTCTTCCCCGTGCATCTCTGGAGGCATCCCCCCTCCACGAGTACCGAGATACCCAAACGCCTTTGGGCAGCAGGAATGGGGTAGCACCGCTGCTCACAGTAAAGTGATTTCTAAACCACACAGTGGCTGCAGCAAGGCACCAGGGGGGCCGGATCCATTCCCTAAATGAGGAAGCTCAACGACGAGCAAAAACAGGCAAACTCTGATCAGCCAAGTTGGGGACCACAGAAAGGGCCATCCCTGAGCCCCCCATCAGGCACATCCCAGTGAACACTGGCAGTGGGTGGGAGCGGGGCTCTGGGACAAGGTAGCAAGGGCTGTGCTCAGCCTGGCAGAGACACAAACGCTTCTGCAGGACCACTGTGGAGGAAGACGAGGCCAAACTCTGTAAAGCCTGGGTTGGTTCAGGACAAAAACATCAGCAGAAATCAATGTGTTTAACTGTTCCTGGGTCTGAAGTCTGTCGATGCTAATTTGTCTTTTCTTTGCAGAATCGATCTTGTTGCTTCCAGGCAGTCCAGGGGGGAGGTGAGGAAAGCCCAGTCCAGGCTGTACGTTCAGGAGCAAACCCCACTTGCTGCCACGCGGAGCAATGACTCCCCGTCCCTCCAAAGCTCACTCTACGCACAGCATCAGGGGAGTGGGATACAATCCTCCGGGTCCCCAGCTGCCGCCTTCGGGCCTCCTGGGGGTGACTGGGTTTGCTGAGCACCCTGCAGCACTGAGAACATCGCCAGCATTCACATTTTGGACATGCACGTGCTCTCTGGGTACCCAGCCTGACACGCACTAGCAACTGGTTTCTCCCAGCATCACACAACCCAGCTCTTTACTGCAGAGACACACAGATCTTGTCTGATCACAGCACGACGCACAGGAAGTCATCACACAGACTTCCAGGCTCATTAAATTCTTCTCAGCCCACTATGAATTTAACATACAGAGTTGCTTGTTTCCTCGGGTCCACCCATTTTAGAGCTCTGTCTTACTAGTGAGGGGATGAAATTCCCTGGAGAGGCTCTCTTTAGGAAGAGCCTGTTCAAGTACACAGATTTTCTGTGTGTCTTTTCCCCACCTCTTCCAACCATGTCCCTTCCCATGCAAGTTGAGCCCAAGAGAGGATGCTTCAGACGAGCAGCAGACGCCTGTGTCCACATACACTGTGCCTCCCCCAAGGATCCGGCAGGAAGGTTTCTCTGTGTGTGCTGTGATACACACATGGCATCCCTTGCTCGGGATGCTCCAGAGACAGCCCAGCCCCAGGCAGGTCAGGCACCGCTGCCCTCAGCGTGCTCCCTCCCGTGCCCAGGGGCAGCCCTGCTGCAGGCAGGCAGGCAGCTGGCCATGCCCAGTGCCAGGTCCCTGGGCACCGTCACCATGGCTGCCTGCACATCCAGGGTGCATCCCACACCGTGGTCCCTGCTACCGCTGCTCTGAGGAGCAGGAGCTCATCACCTGTTTGCCCGGGCACAGCAGGGGCTGGTGGAGGGAAGATGTGTTAGGGCAAAAACTGACAAAATCCCATTCCTGCTGGTTTTCACCTATGTGTCACCTACAGAGCCGGGGACGGAGCCTGCCGCACACCCGCCCCAAGGGCTGGAGGCTCTCACAGATGGGGGACAGACTGGTGCCAGCACGCAGCTGGACCAGAGGAACCAAAGAGCATTTGGCTCAGATCACACGACAAATGCTGTGGGGATGCAACTGCAACCTATGAAGAAATTGTGGCGAGACAGAAAAAGAACTGCTTAAACTAAAAACCAGAGCTGGCAAAACGTGGGGGTGGGAGGAAAGCATGGGTATGAGAGAGACCTGAACATGCTTTGGCTGGAAATTAGGAGGTTTCTAATCTTTAATACAAACAGTCTCTGGAACAGTTTCCTAATAACAGAAGTAAAGGAAAAAAACCCTAACTGACGCTCAGCACGTTTATGAAGACATTACACGAGATGGTACCTGCAGTAGCAGGGGAATGGGGCTCGCTGAACCAGCGTGTGCCCTCACACCCTCCTCTCACGGGGGCTTCTCCTCACAGCCCGC
This sequence comes from Fregata magnificens, assembly GCA_013389945.1. NCBI lineage: Eukaryota > Metazoa > Chordata > Aves > Suliformes > Fregatidae > Fregata > Fregata magnificens. The sequence goes on along the minus strand of WAAD01023867.1, from coordinate 88,708 downwards.
ACCCTGCCCTGCTCCCCAGCCCTTCAACAGCATATGGTTAAGCAGCGACTGCCTGAAGCCAAGATGTGCTGGCGCAGGATTAGATTTAGGCAGCAATCAGGGCTCAGATTCAAGGCCAAACTTGTACATGGTTCCATCTAAACATTGCAAACAAGACACGCAGGATTTGGACTCAAGCTTTTCAAAACCCTGCCACATCTTGCCAACATCACCTGTATTTTTCCACCATTTTGGGTGGTTTTTGAACGAGCTGGGCTAGATTCAAATCAGAATCGAGAAACAGCTCTTTCTGGTTTGGCATCCAACTTGGAGGCAGATGTTAACTCTAAGCAGGGATTCATCTACCCCCACGAAATTGGAAAGAGGTCTGGGGAGAATGAGCTGTTTTTAGCTCCTGGAAAAAATGTCTCTTCCTACTGTTGCTGCTGAAGTCCTGTTCCTGTTTCCACAGCAGCCGCTAACGACAACCAGAGCATCTGACTTCAGGTACACGACAGGCAACAGCAGCAGAGGGACTCTGAGCAGCCCCCAGGACCCCACTACCATACGGATCCACTGAGCCATGAAGAGGAAGGAAGAATGATAAAAGAAATATCAGCAAAGAAAAAAGGCAGTTTTGCTGCTATGGTTATTGTGAGCTGCCCTTTGGGAAGAATCAGCAGCAGCAGGAGAACGAAATATCTGTTAAACCTGGTGCGTGCAGAGAACGAGCCTGCTGGCTGGAATCACGCTTCTTGTTGAATCTGAATATAGACTCCTTGGCATGTTTCCAACCCCCAATAAATCGTGCCATGTGGATAGATATTATGTCCCTTGTGCTACTAAAACAACAAGCAGTCTTAAATAAAACAGCAGAGCCTGGAGTATGCAGAAGATGAGGAAACAAGGCAGTACCTGGCAGGATCCATCTCGCGTCCCGTATACACCAGGGATGCAGGCGACATGCTCACGCAGCCCTTATCAGCACCGCTGAGCTCGCACACCGGGTTACACCGGTGCTCTGCCTGCAGAGATGAGCGGGATAAAGAGAAATGCTCTGCTCCGGCTCTGCCTTGTGAGCAGGCATTATGCTGCTTGTCTGGCAGAGATAAGCTGCGATCTCGCTCAAAGAGAAAGGGGAGGAGTATTACCCCGCAAACAGGGCGCCGGGTGCATAGAGAGGCTCAGAACAATCTCCTTCTGTGCCCCGTTTCTGTCAAATGCAAAAAAACTGGGGCTCCTCAGCAAAGGAGGTGCCCTGCGAAGGCAGGACCATAACCCCTCGCAGCCTTGCTGGGGAGCCGCTTGGAGCAAGCACTAACGCCACGAACCCCCCAAAGACATCGGAGCAGAGCACTAACCTTTTGAAGTTGCCTCCTTCGAATTTTCAATATTTAACGTAAGCATTGGCAATCACCACACCGGTCACACCGGGGCACAGATCCCACGTCCCCTGTCCCCAAGCCCCCGACACACAAAGCCTACGTGCCTGAAGTAGTCGTCGCATATTTAAACGCAAACAGAGAAGCTGAGAATCATAAAGCACTTCAACAATAGATCTCCCGGCTCTGCCTCAGATTTGCATTCAGACGAGCCCGTACAGGGTAAAAACAAGGACAAATACGGACTTAAATCTGTTCTGCTAAAGGCTTATCCTGGATATTTATATTCTAGTCCCAGCACGCTATTTAAATACCGCTCTCTATTGTGACTGCAGTTCAGATTTAGCAAGACTCAAAAGCGTCTTACCTCGATTTCCTCGCTCTTCTCTGTGCAAAGCCGGCAGCGGCTGTACGCCCCGGCACGGGGCGGTGCGGAGCAGCNCTGCGCACCCGCGGGCCCCCGCGGCCCCCGAGACACCGGCACAGCCCATCGCAGGGGAGGGGGGGCAGCACCCTGCTCCCGCCAGCACAGAGCCGGGGGCTGAGCCGCCCTCCTGCAGCCCTGCCGACACCCCTACGCTTCACACATGTAGAGGGAGAGGAATAAGGGCTGCTCGGGTGAAGTGGGTCAGCAAGCTGGAAACTGGGACTGGGTCCCTTGGCAGGGAAGGAAGGAAGGAATATGAGGCTCAAGATGTGGTGGGCTCCTGGGCAAGCGTTATTCACCGGGGGGGCTTCGGTAGCATCGCTGGAGCAATGCCCACCAGCGAAAGCTAAGGATCTTGCCCATTAAACCTGCCTGGGGCTTTTAGAGTGAAAGGGCTGTTTTGTGAAAAAATAACTAGAAAATGGAGCAACCCCCTTCGGATTCAGCTTTGAAAGCAGACTTTAGTCTTACATGTGAGCCCCTTCATCCGTTACAGCTGAATTAAAGACAGACGCAGACCGGACCAGGCAAAAGAAGAGCTTCCAGGGCCAAAATCTGGACCCACTGAAAGGAAAGGCAAAATTTCCATTCCCACTGACAGGCCCATCCTTTCTAGTTCGTGGGGCATCCACCCCAGCCCCACACTGCTGTCAGCCGGCAGAGCCCAAAGGATGGGCCTGCACCACAGAGCTCAGCCCGGTCGTCACAAGCTGCATCGCTTTGGTCCCACTGCTTCCTAAAGAGATTCAGTGAAACCAATGCAATTCCCTTTTTTGGCAGCCCTGAAACCTGTTTAACAGCACTAAACATCAACGAAGGCAATTTCCACTACCAAAGGCGCTCAGGGCTGAGCTGGGCAGCCCGCTGCACCCCACGCTGCTCCCCGGCCAGCTGCCTCCGCGCTGCCTGGTCCCTGCGGGAGCGCACCAGCAGCGCGCACGGCTTGGGCAGGCCAGCGCTCGCACTAGGTGACCGACAGCCACATCACTCTTTAAAACCATTGCAGCCTCTTGCACCCAGGTTTGCTCTGTGTTGCGAACCAAACGGCCACGGACACCGTGCTGTTCGCCAGCAGCGGGCAGCTGGGCACAGCTGCCAAAAGCCTTTCCGTGCCGAAGGAGAGGCCCATCCCAGCCAAAGCAGCTCTGCCAGCAGCAGCGTGCCTGCTGCTTCCAAACACAACCCCATGTGTGCGGGACGAGGGCAAAACCAACCCGTCTGCGTGAAGAGCCATAGGAAACAGGACCCATGCTCTTGTCCTTCTATAAAGTGCTGCTCAAGTGGGACCCATGAGTACATTAATGTGTACAAATAATAAAAATAATAAAACACACCTGTTACATTAACCCCTCCAGCAGATCAGTCATCCTCTTGCTCAGCTGTGTCACCACCGTTATGCAAAGAAAAAGCAGCAAGTGCAAAATAGAGACAGTGATCCGATTAATGTGACAGATAAATAATGTGACAGCCTGAAATGCCACAGAGCATCCCAGTGTCAGCATGCCACCCGAGGCACTAAAATGTTCCCTAGCCGAAGCCTCTGCAGCAACGTGCCATGGCAGAGACGAGCATCAGTGCCGGGAGGTGGGCACAGCTGCCCACTCACCGTGCCCCGTCCCTTGCCACACCGGCAGGGACACACCAGGCCAGGAGGATGCAGGATGCCTCACTGCTGCCAGTAACAAACAAGGGGCTTAAAGACGGTAATACATCCCTGACAGGGCTTCCTCCTCACCCCTGTCTCACGGAGCAGCTGCTGAAGCAAACAGCACGGCACAGCCTGCTGCAGCTTTGTGCCCCGAGCAGGGCCAGCAGCTCTGCTCCCTGGCTACAGGCGCTGCCTGAGTGGGCTGCTCTCCTGTCTGCTTGTAGAGTCAGACAAGCCTGGGACTTGCTGAGCTGGAGTTTGCACTTGGGCTGCCCTGGGCGAAAGCCCCAGCCGCAATCTGGGTAAAGATTTTATCCCCTTAAGAGGGATGCAGGCACCATTCATAACTGGCCACTGATGTCCCACACACTCTACCAGACTTCTCCAGGTAACTTCCCAGCCTACTCGGAAATCAAATGAATCCAGTGGAATTAACCCCAATGGTACTTAACATTAATTATAAATGACGTTACACGCATTTAAGTTCCACATGCTGCATGATACACGTGCATCAGGGGTGAGATTAACACAGCCTTTGATAGCAATTTGTAAAAATTAGTTAAAATCAATAACCAGCATGGTAATTTCAGGTTTTGGAAGGCCTCTCCGGCTGCAGGCAGAGGAATCGCTGCCGGCCGCTGCACACGCGCACACCATGGCTCTCGCCAAGGAAAGTGGGGCACCTCCCTCCTGCTCCTAGAAATCTCTCCTATGCGTGAATGTTGCCTCCGCTGCTGCTCCCCGCATGTGGCGCAGGGCCCTCCCCACCCAGCCCAGAGGGTCTGCAGCGCCGTCAGTCCCGTCCCCCCCCCCCCGGAGACCCCGCAGAGAGCAAGCACCTGCAGCCCTTCCCCATCCTGGGGAGGGGCTCAGCCCGGGCAGCCCCTGCTCCCTGGAGCGAGCTGTGCATTTCGGGCACCCCCTACCTCCCACTGTTATTCTGGTACATGTGATTCCGGGGAAATAAATACTTCAGGACTTTAAGGGCTCTCAGAGCAAAACTGCTGCTGAAATAAAGAAGGAAAAGCTTTTAGCCACGCAGCCACCCGGGGACTCAGGGTGTTTCAGTGCTCTTAACAGACAGGAAAATAGACACTGCGCTATATGTGTCTTGAGGCCCGCAAGGCTTTTATGTTAATGGAGTTTTATCACCAAACACTGGGATCCGAACCGACAGTGACGCATATGCATCAGCAGGAAGAGCCACGACACATGCCCAGGACGTGGCTCTGAGACATGTTCTCAACAAGCTGTGAAGGGGAGAGATTAAGCACCAAATGAAATCGGGGTATCAAAACAAATATTTTCCAGAGATCACTTAGGGTTGGGAAATACGCAGCCCCTGGCTCCCAATTTACTTTTTGAGTAAATCTCAAGTGTGCCACATGCATAAAGCAGGTCCTCAAAAGATTGTGTGCCTGACCAAAAGCATGGGGTTTTAAAAATAAAAGTTTGGGGAGGCAGTCAGTAATTTGTCCTTTCCACTGCTTTAAACCAGAGGGGTGCTTGTGCAAAGTCTGCAGCTCCCGGCTGCAACCCCTGCATCTGGAACCTTAAAGGCAAAACCCAAGATGCTTGGATATTCACAGGGCTCCAGAGACAGGCTGAAGCTCAGGAGTCACACGTCAAAACCACAAAGGCTCACGACAGACCAGGCTGCCAGCAGCACTGGCAGGGGATGTGCCAGTGCTCCCCGCGGCCCCTGGCCCTGCACCCACTGGCCCCCCCCTTACCTGCTGGGTGAGCCCAGGTCCGCCCGGCTGACGATGCGGTGCTGGTGGGGCGAGTACAGCCACTGGAAAGCCGTCAGCGTCCTCTCCTCGATCCGAAAGCGGCCTTCTCGCACGTACCTAAAAATAACAGCGAGAAAGACTGAAATATTTATTAGCGCAGGATTGTGGAGAGGGAGCTGCAGGACACGGAGAGCAGAGCGGCTGGCTCAGCAGCGTTGCTCGGAGCTGCGAGTCCAACACCACCGCTAACGTGTTCCTCCGTGGAAGCAGCAAAATGACATTACAGCCCCATCTGCCTGCATTCCTGCGCCATCCCTGTCCTTCCCTGCCCATCAGCAGATGCTCCCATGGGCACACAGCCGCGGCTGGGACAGGGCATCCCTTCAAGGGCGTCCCCCAGGGGAGGGGATCGTGGCCCCCCAGCCACCTTTGCTCCCCACCACCACTGCCATCACAGTAGTGGTCCCCATCACCCAGCACAGGCAGCGGCCGCAAGCAGCGCAAAGCCTTGCAGAGGACGTGGGAACCCCACCCCAGGCCAGACCCAGAGGCACCCATAACCACCATGTGCAGAAAAGCAAAGAGCAAACATTTCCAAAGCAGTGCGGGACATTTCACTGTAAAACCCTAGGAGGCAGAGGTACAACACCCCCGGCTCAGCGTCACCACCCCGGGGCACACCCTGCCTCCAACAGCTCCCACCCAGCTACTCCCCACCAGCCCCAGCCCTATCCCCAGCATTATCACCGGCTCCAAGACCAGGCTAATGCCTTTCTAACATTATTTCAAATGTCAGGCCAGATGTTGAGGCTTATTTAATAACATTCAAGTGATGAATCGATGGTTATTATTTTGATTAAAGTAGCGCAGGTTCTCTGTTACATGAGCAAAATGTCGGTAACCGCAGATGTTCCCATCTTTTAGAACACAATTCTGCTGCCTGCCTCCATCCCAACAACCAGCTGCACTTCACACACCCTCCTTTGAACATGAAATTTCGTCAGCAAGCTATTAATTATTTAAAGCCCCTGTAGTACTGGTTGGAGACACGCACGCACAGCTGCAGCATCCATGAAACCCCAGCCAGGGCTGGGGTGAGCTCGCAGTCCTCTCCTCTGCGTGCGGATGCTCTGGGCAATGCGTTCCCACCATTAACCACAGGGATCCAACCACGCTGCCCAGATGGGGCCAAGGGGATGCGCCACAGTGCCATGGGCTCCCCATAGCCCTGACAAGCGGGGCCACAGCTGGAGCTTTTCGCTGCTGCTGGGCTCTGTCGCCTGCCCGAACTTGCCCAGCCCAGGGCTGCGGGGTCCTGCCAGAGCCGGGAGGCAGCGACAGTACAGGATTCAGGACATCCCGCTCTCAGCAAAAGGAAACCGAAAGGCTCCTTGAGTATTCCCAGTACAGACTGACCTGCTAATTTACTTGGTATAAGCAACCAAGCACATTGCAGTCCCAATGCTCCCCTGCAGCTCTTGCATATGATAACATTGCACAAAGTAGCGGCAGGCAAGCTAGAATGTCTTTTGGGAAGGAAGGGCGGGGTGAGGCAGCAGGGACAGCAGAATGGCCAAGCCAAATAGCCTTTATAACAGTTTGGGTCTAAGTGTGCAAGAAGAAAAGTGCCTTAGGCTGCTGAGGGGTGGGGAAAAAAAAAAAGGGGGGGGAAGCTTCACAAGCTTAGAGTAGTCCTCTGACTATTTCCACTCTGGCTGTTCACCCAGGTTTGCAGGGATCCCACCCACACCTGGGAGCCCCAGCATCCAGCCTGGCTCTGCTCCCCGCCCAGCTGGTGTTGGGATGAGGGACGAGCCCCGGGCCCGCTCCCAGCTCCTACATCAGCAGCACCACGCTGTAACCGGAGTCATCCCAGTCACAGCCTGGCATCACTACAGCACCCTGCTCAAAAGTCACAAGCTTTGGACGTCACAAACTACACAATTAAAAATAAAAAAATACAGAGAAAGCTTGTTTCCAATGTCAGCCTGTCCCAGCTGCTCCGATCACTGCAATCACCCCGTCCCCAGCAGGAAGAAGTGGGTCCCCACGTGTCAAAGCCTGGAGCATCTTCAGCACCCCCTCACCCCCACGACAACAGGCAGGACACCCCCAAAGCATCCCGTGCATGTCCCAAGCACGCCCAGGACCAGGATGCTGCTGCTCCCCACACTTCTCCCGTGCAGGGCAGGGCCGTTTCCCAAAAGCAGGATCTCACTTTGGGATCCGACTCTTCTACCTCTCCTGGACCCCAAATGCCAGAGACGCCCCTCGCAGCCCCGAACTGCCCTCTCCCTCCCCAGGGAGGTGTGCCCCCCACGGCCGGAGCAGCCGCCCCGCTGGGACCCACCACAGCCCCATACCCAAGACCACGCTGCGACCCTTGGAGTGCCCCGGGGGGGGAGGCCCAGGGTGCCGGGGCTAAGTCCCCCCCACCCCCCCAAACCCCC
>WAAD01023867.1:58066-74647 GCA_013389945.1 Fregata magnificens | reverse complement strand
GCGCTGGCAGCTGCAGAGCTAAGTGTCTGTAGAAGGACTCGGCTGGGGACCGGGAGGCATTGCTCCGAGATTCCCAAAGTGCAGGATGGCACCGCGGGGATCGCCCACTTCAGATGATGACTGATTCAAGGCGTTGATGGTGGGCCAAATGCTGCCCCTGACGGAGAGCTGAATCCGTAGTTAATTCCCCCAGAGCAAGCAGGAGAAAACACGGCCTTGCTTTCAGCATCTGCAACCGAACGACAAGCTTCGGCTTTGGCTGTTAGTCAGGCAGTTGTGTTTAGAGAATTGCGAGAAAACACAGTAATTTATAATCAACGTTTGTATTGGTTTTATCTTTAAATAGATACTGATAGATAATGAATAGCAAATAGGACTCCGAGTGTAATTCTGCCTCTGCTGAGATCAAGGAAGGTTTCCCACTGACTTCCCCAAGGCCGGGATTTCACCTCTAGGTTCTACTCCCGGCATTGCCACTACCTCTGTGACCTTCTGCAAGTTTCTTAGCTTCCTGCTGCCTTATTTTCCTTACATTTGCTTTGTGGCGTTGTTGCAAAGTTTGTGTTTGTGTTCTTTGAGATCATAAATACTAAGCAGTATAGATTTCTCATACATATCAGTGTTTATTTCTGCGTATGTTTTAATGCGATGGAGAGGGAGTTGCTGGCAACCACAGCAGGATAAATTATCGACCTGTTCCTGCAAACCTTGCTTGTGCCCTCTGACTCCTAGTTAATTTGCCGTTTATGGGGAAAAGTGGTTACGTGAATGAGGGCTGGATCTCGGTGTGACGGTGTTTGTGCTGGGGTGTGTGTACGTGCAATACTGTATCTGCCTTTGAAGTACATCATCAGGAATGGAGGTTTTTTCTTAGGTCAAAGTTTTTGAATTCTGATTGGCATTAAACAACAGACTTCTGTATGGTTTTGCCCTGGAAGCAAATTCTCAGACAAGCTGTCTGTGCAAAGGAAATCAGTTCTTAGTAGACTTGCAACTAAATCAGTCATTGTAGCTACTGCAAGAGGTTGCTTCAGTCATTTTGTCTCGTGAGAAATAAGAATTCTGATAAATTGGGATGAAATTGCAAATCTCACTGAGGTCTTCCGATAGCACTTTGAAACACGCAGCTGAGATCAGGACTCCCAATCTGCTTGTGCCAAAGACTGTCGTCGCATGGTGAAAAGATAAGGAGTGGGGAAAATGTGTTTTAGAGATGGAGGCAAGTCCACAGGAAGGCTCAGCAGTCAAGACCGTGCCCACAATCACCCAGCGTGGGGAGTTGCAGGGGACCGAGCCCAGCACCACTGCATCCCACGTCGGTGCCGTGGCCGGGTGCCAGCCCACAGTCCAGGCTTGGAGAGCCTCTGCCGAGGGACCGGGCAGGGGTAGAGCGGGCAGGGGGTTGCCGAGCATAGCAGGGAAGCTTTCTCTGCAGGGAGTAGCTCTCCAAGGCCCATTCCGGAGCATGCTCACCTATTCCTGGTGAATCATATGAATGAATCACATGAGTATCTCCCCATGTTCATGTTCATGGGTGGCACTCATGCAGACTCCCATGAACTGCTTGTGCTCAGCAGCCTAGAAACATCCTCTAACTTACCTGGCACTTTACCAGCTCAGCATTCACAGTTTCTCTGAGTAAATTTGCAGTTGAGGGTTAAGATATTAAAAGTGTATTTTTAAAGCTAAAGATCTAGTCCCAAGTGCCCTGCTGAGGGCTGTCCCACCACTCCGAGGAGAGGCCTGGGAGTCCTGCGCTCAAAACCTTGCACAGTCAGCAAGGAAAACTTGTTCCTGGAAAGCTCTCTCTGATGGAGCAAAGCCCCTTGGATGTCCAGTCTCCAAAACCAGAAACAGTGTTCAGCCACAGCTCTGCAGGGAGAAGAGGCCAGCTCAGACTGTAGGTGTCACCTTTGAATAGGGGCAAAAATCACTGTTCAGCTGATTGCTGCCCCCTTTCCAGCTCTGTGTGTGTATGTATATACCACTATCAGAAGCACAAGGACACAGAGCATCCTTCAAACTAAAGGGGATTATCACTTACCCTTGGCTTTTACTCTGAATGACGTTGTTTTCTAGAGTTGTAACCTCGTACGTAACTCCTCAAAGCCACAGAGTACATGATCACTGCGAAGACTTCCACCACCAGTTGCTTTGGCAAGTTAGAACTAGTCTGGAAAAGAAAAGTGACAGCTGCAGCAGCAAGGCAGAGATCAGAGCAGGGTCACTTCCAACCATCCTTTTGGGAGCGGCACTCGCGAGGCCGGGGCGAGGGTAGCTGGTGCTTCTTAGCATCCCTGGGAGTGACAGCTCTGGTCACTGTGCTGTGGGTCTCGTGCCTCTGACACAGGCTGAAGGTTCCCAGCTTGCTTCACCACATAGAAACATGGTCGTCAGCACTTGCTGGGTGCTTTGAAGCCCTCGACATGGGGAGCTTTGGCGTTATTAGCTGGGAGATGCGATGGCCCAGTAAAACGTTAAGTCAGCCAGCAGCAGCTAATCCCTATTAACTCCCCACACCTCCCAAGTGATTGTGCTGTGTGAAATGACCAAAGGCACGCATCAAACTAAAGGCTCAAAATACTGCTGCAATCTCCACTTGACTTCAGAAGCAACAGAGGGAAGATATCAGTTGTTGAGAGTTCGGTTCTGAAACCCTTTGGGGTAATGGGTGGACACAGCCTTGGTGAGGCGGGAGTTCATCTGCTGCCTTCTGGTAACGTTAGGGACACTCAAACGGCTTACAGATGCTATTGAAGCCTCAGGAGTAAATTGCACCTTCGTTAATAGCTCTTGGCTCTTGCATCATTACCTGTGACACAGCTGTCTAACGGCTGCGGAGTGGAATGCCACGTTCCTCCCTTCACTCATGGGGGCTGTGGGGCTGGAGAAGCAGCAGCAGCCTCAGGTCACTGCCCGCAGCCTCCTGGGCTCCCGTTGCAAGGGGCACAGGAGCCCGAGAAGAGATCTCCCCATGTCTGCTCTCAGGCAGCAGCGCGACCGTCACCAGCGACGTCCCGGTTTGCCTGTGAAGGCAGCTCCTGCCCCTGCCTGCCTCGGTGTCCTTAGTGCCAACGGGAGTTTCATGAATGGACAAAAACGAGGTGCTCTCCCCTAGACGATACCTCTGACATTCCTGCCACCAGCTGTTTCTCGAGGGAAATGGTGAAAGTCACGTTGGATAGGCAAAGCTGATCCAAACCCACTAAGGATTTCCCATAGCAATTTTGAAAACAGACTTTCCCCCCCCCACCGCCTCCCCAGGTAAATTATGCAGGCTTTTTATCTTCCAAATCAGGGACAACAAACAGATCTCAATTCCAGAATTTTTTTTCTTTGACTTTCTTTGCAGCTTGATACTTAGCAACTCTTTATTTTTAAAGAAAAACATTTTCATTGGTAAAAAAGGGTAATTTCCCACTTAAAGGGAGGAGGGAAAGTTCAATGGAAAATTTGCAGCCATTTCTACTAAAGACATTTCAACTAGACAGAACAAAGTGCTTGAAAATAGCACTACGTATCCCCCGGGCTTTGTCCAACCTACTTTCTGATATTTCCCGAGATGAGGTGCCACAACTCCCATCAAGAAGCTGCTCCAGAGCCCAGCACATTGTGCCTTCAGAGCCCCCCCGCAGCCAGGGCTGGCAGGAGGGTATATGCTGTAGTATGATTTGTATTCCTAGCCTGTGGCAGATGCCAGATAACTTCCATAGCTGTTGCACTGGCACAAGCAAATTACCCCCCCCACCTTTAACAAAGCTCCATCACTGCCAGCTCTCACGGTACGAAGAACGAATGCCAGCTCTCTTGTCTATTAATTACAGTGCCATCAAGAAAGGCTAGGTGACTTACAAGACTTAAAAATCATCACCTTGCCAATCAGAAGAACAGGAATGATTAGGAAGTAAAGTCTAGAGCTAGGGGTTTTTTTCCCTCCTGATTCATTTTAAAATGCCAAACATTGAGGGACTGCAAATCTCCTGGGGTTCCTGGAAATGCGGGTGGTTTCCTTGCACAGAGCATACCCACCTTACGTTCAGCCAGGCCGGACTAAGCAGGCTGATCCAGGGCTATTCTCACTTACATGACGTTGTTCCACAGGGAAGCTTTAAGCCAGTATAAATCATACCTCCCACAATAAGCACCTTAAATGAGAAGCAGGACCTTTGTATCTGTTGCTTTTGTGTATCACACCAGCCTTTTTCATGCTTTCCCATAGCATTCATGGGGTGAATGGAGCATTTCATTCCCTGACTAGGTAAGCCATCCCAAAACTCTGCACGTCATTATTTTGCCTCCAGAAATGGCTTCCGGGCACGTGAAAAAACCCCAGTGACAATCCACCATATACGCCAAAGCCAGTTCCCATTACCCAATATTCTTATTTTGGGCTTTATGCGGGAGCCCCCCACAGGCAGACGCACTCCCAGGCTGCAGAGCGAGCCCCGAGCCAGCCCTTCGAGGGGGGCGGCCAGGCCAGCCCCCAGCCCCAGCCCGCTCGCACAGCTTGGTCTGACGCTCTCGAGCAGGGGGCAACCACAGGAGAACACAATTTCTATGCTTTCTACTTATTTACACGCCAGTTGGGTGTTGCAGCTGCCCCTAACCACCCTGCCCGTGCACCACCAGCATCACAAGTTGGGGTACCCACCCAGCCCCCTCCCGGCACACCCCACACCGGCCGCAGGAGAGGAACAGCAGCACCAGAGCTCCCCAAACCCTCAGCACCGGCCTGCCTCGAGGGCGTTGCAACCGACAAATCCCCCATAGAAGCCAGGCCAACGGCTGGCTGCTGGGCTTGCAGGGGGTGCAGCAAAGCAGAGCCTCCCCCCTACCCCTGCAGCACCCCAGGAGGCAGAGCAGCACCAGCCCCTTGCAGGGGGCGTTTCATACCCCGGGAAGGAGAGAGGGATGGCTGGGGCAGCTGAGGGCTGAGCCCGGGGCAGAGCTGGAGCAGAAGCCGGTGTGCTCAGCCTGGGCGGGGGGCGGCATGAAGGCAGCACCACATTGCGCCACGGCCCCTTCTCCCCAGCCACAGGGCTCACCCACCTTCTCACCCCCGCAGCAGTCTCCTGTACATAGGGGCTGATGTTCCCCACGGATCCCATGGCAGCCGTGGCTACACGAGAGGTGTCAGCAGAGCCACCTAGTCGCCGACGGGAAGGGTCATGCAGGTGCCAGGAACCACGGCCGGTGAGGGTGGGCTGTGGCCGGCCGTGGGGCGATGCTGCAGCAGCAGGGCATGGCAGGAAACATCCTGAACCCATTAGTCCTGGAGCCTTACTTCATGAAATAGTAGGGATACGGAGACCTGACTTTAAGGATTTCACAAATCTGGAGAGGCTTTGGCAAAGACAAAGCTTTGAACTCAGGGCACTGCCAAGATCGCTTACTGTGGAATCGAGCTTAAATGCAGTTTGATTCGATTTTGGTTGCGGGAATTATCTTAAAATGTACTACATTACTGAGCTGGGCGTGCCGTAAACATGAGTCAAAGCGCTCGCTTAGTTCTGAAGTTTCTATAGAAAGCAAACTGAAGTCAGACGCGGATGAAGGAGGGAACGGAAGCAGCGTCCCAGGGACAGGACAGTGCACGCCGTCCCTCAGGCTTGCTGGCAAAACGTCTTCCCCACTGTCACCTCGGTTTGCTGTAGCTTCCCCTCCTCCTGGGCTGGGTGCGGGGAGTAAGGACGGATTCCACATCCATACAAAATGGTATTTCCCAGGATTAAGGGTTCTTTCAGGGGTTTATTTTTATCTCCCCGGTGCAGCAGCACAGGTAGGCAGCTCCCGCCGCTGCTTTGCTGAAGCCATTAATTAACACATGGTGATGGACCCCCAACCAGGGCTGAGCCACCCGGCGCAGGACTGACGGCAGCTCTGCCAGGCGAATTACCAGGGAAGACGTTTCTTCTTCTGGAAGACAACATGACTCTCCTCGTCACGTAACACTGATCGGGTTAGACTGAGCATATTGTATTTTTCATGTGTCAGATCTCTTGCTGCAGTTACTGCTTAGTAATACGTGGCTTGTCAAGTGAGAGCCAAAATCGTCTCTGGTGCAACTCCCACCTGGGGACTGCAGGGAGCAATCCTGTCCCAGATGTAATCTTGCTCAGTGACAAAATATTTCCTAGGGCCAAATTCAAAATAGAAACAAGCTGTTCCGATGCCAGGGTCCGCGCAGCAGCATTTTCTGCTCATGCAGTCCCTGAGCCTCCCAGCCCGAGTGCAGGCAGGACGGGAGCCGGCCCCGAGAGGTGCTGGGGCAGTGGGATGGCTTGGGGGCCATTCCCCGAGGATCTTCTGAGCAGAGCTGCTTCGCCCACAGCCACATCCCTGAGGAAAGGGCGGGCGAGAGCAGTCACCCGCCTCCCCACCCCACCCGGCACCCGGCAGGCTCTGCCCCTTGCAAGGGCTCCGGGGACCAGGCTCATGAGCCCGGTGTGCTGCTGCATGTCTGATCACGAGCCATCTCTGCTCCCTGCAGGCCTGGACTGTGAACTTGGTTGCGATGGAGACCGTGTCCCTGGAGCACCAGATCCAGAGCGTGCAGCGGCACATCGCTTTTCTGAAGAAGGAGCAGATGGAGCTGCTCCATGACCTGCACCTGGAGATCCTCCGCTTGCAGAAGCATTGCTCAGGTGAGCATTGGGGTGGCCGTGGCGTGTGGGATCCTGCTTGGTGTGGGATCAGGGGATCTCCATCCCCTTCAGCCTCCCGCCTGCACCCCTGGCCCAGGTGCCACCAACCCCTCCCTGGGCCATGCTATGTGGCCACCAAATCTGGTGTGGGTCAAACCCTCTGAAATTGCTCCTCTTGCAGATGGGTAGCAGCAGCTTCCTCCAGCTGCAACACTGAAGAACAAGAGTGATTTTTTTGTCTGGGCATCAGCTGGCCGGGCAGGTGATAAGACAGGAGGCTGTGTCGATAATCCATCATTAAAACCTCTCCCTTTGTTTTCACATGGTGCTCGGGGCACACTTCTGAATGAGGATTAGCACCGGTAGCTCAGCACTCTCCCCGGCTGCGTGTTCCTGCACCTTGCAGTAGTTTGGCTGCAGTAGTCGCTACCCCAAGGGATTCACTGGTGTAAGGAAAGGGAAAAACCCAGCATTAGCCAACAAGATGGTCCTGCCTTTTCCTCCGGTGATGTGTGCCCACATAGGTATTTTGATCGTTAAAATGTGAAAGCAGTTCATCATTTCTTCAGATGCCAGTGGGCTAAGGGAAAGAAGAGAGTTGAACGCCATCAATAATGGGGGTGTATGAGACTACTTTCAGAACGGGAGGAAATGTGATTTTCTGGTTTATATTTTGTTATTCTTTATTCTCATGCACACAGAGAGGTGAAATCTGTTCCCTTCCTGCCGGCCCAGCCCAGAGCAGTCCGGCACTAGCGCCGGTGTTGGTACCCCCTTGCTGTGCTTTACTGCTGCGGTGCTGAATGAGCACTAACGCCAGCAGCATCAGCACATCTATTCATTCCCCCGCCCCAGGTTGCTCCCTGCTCTGGAGGGAGGGTCCCTGCCAGGCATCCTCAGCAGCCCCTCAGGCAGAGGCTGCAGCCTCCCAGCCTTTCCCGAGATTGGGGGCTGTCACCAGGAGCCTGGCTGCTCAGGAGAGGGGCAAGCGGCTCCCCAGGGTCACGGCAGACCCTGCAGCAGCCGGCCAGGGTCTGCCCGTCTCCAGCCCCCAGGAAGCGCAGCCACGAGCCCGGTGCGGGGCTCAAGGACCTGCCCCAGCTGCGGGTCACACAGCCACCAGCCTCCCGCCTGTGGCCCTGCTGCGGCAATGTCGCCCTCCCCTTCAGCAAGCCTCGCAAGAGTGACGGCTCCCCGGCCTCCTGCCCGCCACTGAAACTCATTCCAACTTGTGCCGTTGCTCTCATCAATAATTCAGCTGTAGTGAATCACTCCTTGTCTTTCAGCCTCTCGTCCTCCCTGATTCCTGGGAAACAAAGACATTTCTGCATTGATAAAATTGCCTAGTTTCCCCCATCCTTTCTGAGCTTTTGCTGTTCTCATTGTTTTCTTTTAATGGCTTCATCTACAGCCCCTCCAGATATGCGAGAGAGCAGAGTTCTCATGCCTAAATCAGGCCGGAGGGTTCTGAGTCCCCAGGGGCAGAAATGAGCCCGTTGCACAGTTGGTTATTAGCGATCTCCTTCCCAGTGCAGCCGAACAACAGCACTGTCTGACCGGCCAAGTCACATCCTTGTCTGTGAGGTGTGTGATTCTGCAACGCCTTTCCGTTAGGAGCAATGGGGGCAAAGCCCCTGGTTAGTGTTAAGATGACTTTGCGGATGGTTTGAATGCCGTTATCTGGTGGGGCTGTTTGCACGAGGAGAGTGGAGTCGGTAAGTCAGCAGTTCCCCTGTTGTGGCCCTGCGGAGCTGCGCCGGCTGCCCTGGAGCTGTTGTTTCAGACCTTAACTTTTGCACCATCCCCTCGGTCTCCCCGCGGCATCACTGTTGGAAATGCCCACCCTCCTGCAGAGCTCTGTTCTTCAGCTGCCACCTACTCAGCCCTGAGAAGCTCCATCCGCCTGCAGTGGCAGCAGCAGCGGCAGTTTCCAGGTGCCAGAGCCCTCGCTGACGGAGAGGACGGAGGGACCGTCTGCTCCGAGGGGGAGCTGAGCCGGCTGTGTGCGAGGGAATCCCAGGGGGAAGCATGCAGCAAACCAGCGCCTTTGGATCCAGCAGCAGAACAGCCATGTTCAGAAAGGACCTTATTCAAGTAAATAAATCCCCAGGTTTGCTGCCTCTGGACCCACAGCAGTTCCCGCTGGCTGTACCCAGCATCCCGGGAGCCTCCGACACCAAGGGCTGCTGCTGGGCCAGCAGCAAGAGCTGCAAGTGGGACGGAGCCTCTGTGTGCTCAGCCCCCGCAAGCCCCTGACACCCGGCAGCCTTGTGCCCTTCGCCGCAGCCTGGCAGGAGGAGGGGGCGGCTGCTTTGGGCAAATACTGTAGCCCTCGCTGCGGGGCCAGGGCAGAGCCAGCCCCAGCAAACCCCCGCAGCCCAGCGTTCCCGGCTGGAGGCTTTACAGGATGGTAATGCAGCCCAGAGCCGCGTGCTGTGATTCATTTATTGGAACGAGCCTGGCGTTACAGAGGAGAGTTGGCTTCCCTCCCACTCCCGTTTTATTTGCAAGGTATAAACACAGCAGAAATAGCAATAGATTCCTCTGACTCTTCTGTTTCTCCTTTTACTGGAAGATGAGCTCAAGCCTTGTGGCAATAATTAGCCTGCTCAGTGGTGTTAGCAGAGCGACGGGGGGAAGGCTGGTGCCGGGAGCAGAGCGGGGTTGGGGGGGATCCCTGCAGACGGTGCGGTGGCTAGCAAAGCTGTCTGGGTGGGCTGTGCCAACAGTCCCTCCGTACCCTCACATATCGGGGCACCAGGAGGGTCCTCCCAGGCAGCAAAGGGGGAAGCCCAACGTGTTGAGAGAAGCCGTGTCTTAAACCTATTTCTAGCTTGCCTGCGAGCATCTAGCCTGCCCAAGGGACACACAGCCGCCTCCAAGAGGGTCACGGGCCCTCGGACAGCTGGGGCTGGCGCTGGGTGACTCCTGTGGGGCAGACACGTATGTCCTAGCCCACGACAAGGAATACAGAGCAGTGTGTCCTAGCCCACAACAGGGAATACAGACCAGCGTGTGCTGGCCGATGGCAGGGAATACAAACCCCTCCTCAGCTGCCTCCTGCACCAGGCAAGTTGAAGTGCATCACCCAGCAGTGCCCTGTCCTCTGCCCTGCGCAGGGGACACCCGGAGGCATGGGTGCTGAGCTGGAGAGCCGCTGGGAGCCGGCTGCAGCCGGGGCCGGCAGTGCAGGAGGTGGGATATGGAAGTGCAGAGCAGCTGGATCCATCCTGCAGAGGCCAGGACCGCTTGAGAGCCCTGCGGGGTGCCCTCCCCTGGATTTACCCCTCGGGGGTCGTGGGGACAGTACTGGGGCAGGTTCCCACCAGTCCCCGTGGCTCCAGTGCAGAAGCTGGGACCCCGGGTTGTGCATCATCCCCGAGCCCTGCACTCGCTCAGGAGGGCAATGTCTTCTTTGGAAATGGGCTACTGCTTTAGTTTTCATTTGAAATATATCTGAGACTCCAAACCTATTATTTTAGCTTCAGAAAAATAACACAGTTGCCATTGATTTCCAATGGGGCAGTCGGGAGTGCTGAAAGCTTTCCAGAAACTGCATTACATTCTCGGTTACTTCTGCCTTCTCACTACAGATTTGTTTTCCAAGACAGACGGGCAGAGCAGCCTGAGCCAAGCGTTTTGTTTCAGAAGGATGGCAGTGATGAGGATTAGAGTCAACATGAAAGCAGATTAAAAGAAAAATGTAGGGCAAAGATTAACCGTTTGAACTCATTTTCAGGGGAAAAAAAGCCCCCAAACAACCAAATGCTGCTGCTGCCCCTCTCCTCTCAGAGCTGCTGGCGGTTTGGTGGGCTGTGATAGTTAATTCAAAAGAGATTGTCTGTGAAGGTGTGCAGGTTAAAGCGAACTCCAGAAAGTCCCTGAGCTCCTTTCCTCGCTGCCCTTTGTGAGCTGGTTTTGTAGCCCCGGGGCTAGGCAGAGAGCAGGCAGAGTGCAGGCAGCGAGCAGGCAGTGCATCAGGGCTGAGCAGGCAGGCAGGGGCTGCAGCCCTGAGATGGGCTCATCCCCGCAGGACGCTGCCCTCGCTGCTGCTGCTGCTCCCGGGTGCAGCGTGGGCGTGGGGCAGCTCTGCCTGCAGCTGCCTGCGCCCAGACCACAGACCTGCAGCACTGCCACCCTGTCCTGGGCCCGCTGCAGCGGGAGATGGGTCAGTCACGGGGACACTTTGCAGTGCCCAAGGTCTGCAGCCTACGTCCCGTGGTGGGACTTCTGTATCCAGCAGCCCTGAGGAGCCTCCCTCGGCAGGCTGGGGCCACGTCGCACAAACAGCAGCTCCTCTCCAGCGCTGCCACTGCCTTGCCCCTCCTCCACCCAGGGAGATACCTGCAGCACCCAGGCTGTGCTTGGTGGCAGGCTAAGAGAGGATTTTGAAGGCACACGGTGCCCCCAGAGCAGGGCAGCATCCTTCTGCAGGCGCATCATGCAGGGACGAGGCCATCCCACTTGCGTCACGTGCAGAGGCAGACATCAGCCTGGAAGCAGTAAATTATGAAATACTTTGGGTGGCAGCTTACACTTTGCTCTATTTTCAGTCCATTGCTCTCCTCTTTGTCCTGATTTAAAGCACCAAAAATGGTTCAGCAACTCTCTTAGAAAAAGAAAAGACATTGCCGGAGAAATGGAAGCTCTCCCCCCGCCATGGGGCAGGACCTGCAGACACTGCCTTGGCCACGTCGCAGGAGCGAGTGCCGTGGCAGATGCCAGATCCCAAGGCTGCTTAATAACGTATAAATTGCCAGAATCATCTATTTTTGTCTCAGCCTGTGGCTTGTGCTCCGAGATAGCCACGCTCACACCGTGGGCCGGGCAGAGGCAGTGCCGCAGCTGCGGTGATTGCCAGTGCCCCAGCAGCCCCGGCAGGGAGCAGGGGGAGACACAGGGAGCGTGCGGGATGGGCGGGATGCTCCTTCTCACTCCTGTTTGATTTCTCTTCCAGAGCTCACACATGACCTGGAAATAAAAGAGCTGGAAGCCCGCCAGCAAGGTAAGAGCACAGGTTGTGCATGAGATAAGGGGGAGCATGTGTGGGTGTGGGGGGCCACCCGAAGAACCTGTGGCCGACCCATCGGGGCTGCCCAGGAAGGTGACATGGCCCTTGTCTGCAGGGGACGGTCGGGCTGAGGGCAGGGCTGCGGCTGGGAAATCAGTGTGCACAGCCTGTTGGCAGCCCCATTAAATGCCTGGGCAGCCACCTAAGAAGGTTTTGCATGTGAAAGCCAGCATCCCTAGGTTGGTTTTGCTAAAGCCCTGAGACAGACCCCCCGAGAGCAGCTCACAGACCCCCAGAGTGGGAGTCAAAGCCTGCAAACACTTCGGCCCCAGGGAAAAGTCAACAAGGACATTATCAGCCCCCCCTCCAGCTCCGCTCACTGATTGCAAACCAGACGCTAATTCAGAAAATCTCCTGGCACTCTTGGTTGATTAAACAGTCATTTTTGCCCACAGCATAATCTTTCACATTCCAAAATAAGGGTGAGAAGAGTCTTGGTGCATGAAAAATGTCTGCAAGCTCCAGGCACCATCCCAGGCCGGGGACCAGCAACAGAGAGCTGCTCAAAAGGCATTTCACAACACGCCGTCCCCTCGGGCCACTCAGCCGGTGTCCTGCAGCCCCTCCTGGGGCAGCCCTGGTGCTGGGACAGGCAGCCCTGCCCTGCTGGAGGGCCCTGGCAAAGCACTTCTCCAGCCCAAAGGCAGCCTCATCCACCTGGGACAGGCAGATGGCACTGAGGGTAACTGGAAAGCCGCGGGCAATTCCCCCATCCCAAGGCTGCACCACAGGCAGGACATCTCCTGCCAGACCAGCATGGCACAAGGCTCTGGCATCTCGCAGTGCTGCCAAGCAGCAGGCTGGCCCCTGTGACGTGATGGCCGAGGGCAGGTTTTCAAATGAAAGCCTGCGCCGAGGGACACAGGAGTGGGGGAGCTGGCACTGACCTCACCCTGATTTCGGCTCCTCTCCTCTAGCAACGAGTGCCCAGATGGGCACAGGGCCTGGCCATGGGCTGGGCTGTGCCCGGCTGCACACAGACACGCCAGCGGAGCAGGGACACCCCAGGGATGGCGTCCCGCTGCCAGCACGCAGATGGGCACTGATCCCCGCCTTCCTGAGCATCCCTCTGCCGTAGCCCCTCGTCTGAAGGCAGACGCAGCTGCTCCCTGTGTCTCGCACACACAGTCATGCACCTGCAGCCCTGACCCACGGAGCAGAGTCCGGCCAGCCTGGCACCTGAGCGGGATGCATTGGGCAACTCCCTGGGCCGTGGACTCTGGCCGGTGGGTCCCGCGGGCAGGACCTGGGCACTCCACCAAAGGACGTGCCCGGCTCATCTGCCCCTCCTGGGCAGGGCTGTGGTGCCCCGGGGCTCCCATCACCTGCCTGGCTGGGGCCATGGCCCTGCTCCGTCCACAGCCCAGTGGGGAGGGGGTGCGTGTCTGTGTTCCCGGGGTGTCCCTTTGGGCTCCATCCTGCCTGACCTTGCCTCTGTTCCGAGGTGCCACAGGCTGAGACCGCCCTCACCACGCTGCTCCTGTGGGCCAGCAAATGCCACCGCACAGCTCTGGGTGACACATCCCTGTCCCCAACAGCACGCAGGTCAGGCAGGGGCAGGCAGCAGTGCCCAGGCACCCGTGGCTGGCAGACGATGCTCTGTGAGCATCCCGTCTCCTCTTCCTCCTCCGTCACAGGGATGAAGCTGAAACTCGTCCTTGGCGCTGCCCGGGCACAGTCCCTGGCACCAAGCCCCAGACTGCACTTTGTACTCAGAGCTGGGGCTGGCGGTGCCAGGGCGGGCACGAGGCCACTCTCACCGGGGCCGTCAGGGTTCTCATCCTTGGCAGTACCCTCGCTCAGTGCCGTGGCCGGCTCCAGGGAGATTTGGCGCTCCCAGCCCTGGGGCCGTCCCCAGGAAGAGGATGCACAGCGAGCGGTGCACACCCAGCCCCTCTCAGCCCATTGCAGCCCCCAGTGGACCCCCATTCCCACCTTGCTCCCCTCCTCCCGCTGAGCCTGAGGTCCCTTCCCCACATGGTGGGAGGACCTTGCGTCCAGCCCGCCGGGTGCCATCGGTGCATCACAGACCATAATTTGCAGCGAGTCGCACCCACAGGTCTCTGCCCATCCTTCAGCCTTTTAACAGCTTACGAAGAGTAGGATCACATTTGCCATGTTTATGGGGCAACCACCTAATTTAAGATGCCATCAAATGATTGCTCTTCAAATGCCACTCATAATAATTAGCGTGCAACTGCCTCCCTTAAGATCTCATTATAAAGCATTTTTCCTCTGCAGAAGACACTTAGGAGCTGAGGCTATAAAGTGGTTGCAAATCGTATCGTAAAAAGCAGAGATTATTGCAGGCAATGGGAGCAGGCCTGGGCAGGCAGGGGTGAGCGCAGGTGGGTGCCAGCCCTCGGCGGGGAGCGTTCGCTCCTCCCCATGTGCCCAACCAAGGGCTGGGTGCAGGAGCTTGCAGCCAGGGCTGCCAGGGGCAGGAGTCCGGCCGCGGGCAGGGAGGGTGCACCCAGGTGGTCCGGCCCCCATGCCCCTGTGCCGGGCTCATGGTGCGGCCGCACAGCCTGTCCCTCCCGCTGCCCACTGAGCTCAGCCCCTTCACTGCAAGGGTGCAAATCCCCCGTGCCGGCTGCTCCCGTCCCCCAAACACCTCCCAGGGCTGAGTGCGGGGAATGCAGCCGGTCACAAGCTGCAGCGGCTGCAAGTGGAAATCTGTGCCTGGGCCAGGTCCCCGGGGTCCCGTGAGAGCCCCACACGAGCAGCATGCCTTTCCTTTTGGAGATGATAACGCTTTTTGGCCAAGGACAAGAGCGCTCTGAGCCACTGCTCCTTGCTCCCTCCCGCCCAAGAGTGTGGAGGGGAGGCGAAATCTGGCTGCCAGCAATGCTCCAGTCTCCTCCTTCCCGTTTCAGAGCATCCTTCCCAATGCATCACCTCCAAGACAGTTCCGCTGTCCCAAGTGCAAGGCCACCACCCATGGAGGACTGCAGGCCCCCAGGGAGCCCCCGAACACACAGGGCTCCCGACCACACCAGCCTGCAGCAGCACTTCTCGGGGTGGGGGGTGCTCAGGCTAGCCCTGCCCCTCTGGGGTGCGGGGTCACCTTCCCTGGTGCACAGAAGTGGGTCCCTGCGGACCCGCCCATGGCCATGGGGCAGGACCTGGGTGGCCTTGTACAGGGATGCCTTCAGTGTGTTTCCACAGCAGATCGAAGGCTGCCCAGAGGAGAGGAGAGAGTCACCATGAAATGAGTCGCTGTGGCTGCCATGCTTCCCCTCCATCCCTCATCTCCTCCAGCTTTTCAAGGTCATTAGGCAGAAGGGATTGGGGAAATGCAAGGTTTTGTTATCCAAATTGCTCTACAGGTGTTTACTCAATGCAGTCTCTTGATGCCACCACGGCGGGTGGGATGGAGGAAGGATGGATGGCAAGTGGGATGGATGGATGGATGGTGGGATGGATGTCAGGTAGGTGTTATCCTCCTGCAGGCAGGTGGAAGGGGGCCCACGCACACTGGCTGGAGCGGTGCACGGTGTGCAGGAGCAACGTGCAGGGCCCCATGTAAAGTCACACTTTTTTGGGTGCCTGTGGTGTGACTCAGAAGGGCTGGGGCAGGGAGGGCATCTGTCACCCATCGAGGTGTGGGAAGGGCAGGGAGGGCGGTGGGAGCTGTGGGGAACCTGTGCTCGATGCAGTGCCTCTGTTTTGACAAGTCCCGTCCACGCCCCGTCGCTGGCAGGCAGCTGCTGCCAGGAGCTGAAAGATGAACAGGTCAGGCGTTAGTAACCAGAGGTGATGGCGTGGTGAGCGCACAGCAGCCGGGGAGGGCTGGCTGCCTGGCCTGGCCATTCTGCCCCCCAGGGTGGGCTCCCCCTGAGCCCACTCGTCCCACCCGGGGTGGGGGTTCCTTCCCTGCTGAGCACAGCCCGCCTCCTCCATAATCCTGGATTAGCATCTCCATCCTCTCTAATCAGGCTGTGGAGTCTTGGGGCTTGAGGTCGATGACCCCTCCTAAGTTGGGCTGATGGTTTCACTGCCACCATTTCCTTTTCTCTCCCAGCCCGTACTCTCCCTGTGCCCTCTGTTTGCGCACACTCAAAGTCACTTTTAGGGTGAAAAACTAGTTACCCAGGGAAATTTTAAAACTGCAGCACGAGGCTGCAGCGAGGCAGAGGCGGCAGGTTCCATGGCAACAGCATCTCCGCTGAAACTGCCTTTGCTTTCACCCCCCGCATTTGGGTGTTACACATCCCACCGTGCCTGCAGCACCGTAGCTCAGGGCTGACAGGGGTTCCCATGCCTGCCTGCGGAGCGCGGGAAAAGGCTGCCTGCGCTGGCAGGGAGCCCACACTCGGGCAGCTCATGGGGAGTTTTGGAGCCCCAGCTCCCAAAGACGCCCAAGCAGCCTCAATAGCACTGCTGGGACTTGCCAGAACCATGGAGCGGCCGGCAACCACGTCCGTGTGCCCTCACAGCCACGTCGGGAGCGCGCAAGGACCCGCCAGGAGTGGTGGGCTGAGGCCATCGTGCCGGGTTGAGCCCCCAGTGCTTCCCTTGACCCCCTTCTGTGCCTTGCCCCTGCAGATGTCCTGGACCGGGAGCTGGAGGAGAAGTGCCGGGCAATGGAAGCCCAGCTGCAGGAGAAGGAGAAAGACAACCTGGAGCTGCGCAAGGAGCTGCGGCACAAGGAGACGCTGGTCGCCGCGCTGCGGTCCAGCCTCCGCAACAAGGAGCGCCGGTTCCTGGAGGAGCTGAAGCGGCGGAGCCACCGCGTCACCATCCTCGACACCGAGCTGCAGAAGCAGACGGAGGCGGCCGCCTACCTCTCCCTGCAGCTGCACGCCACTGCCCAGCGGCTGCCAGGTCCCCGGGCGAGCGGGCGGCCGCCCCCAGAGCAGCCCC